>VIBL01000394.1:0-238395 GCA_008271625.1 Lutraria rhynchaena
TTTATCATTCAACATATATATATATAAACTAACACTTATATTTATAATTATCATGTCAATTAGAAACTTATATGTAAGCAGGTACTCATATTAATTGACTAAAGTTCATATAAATTTCTATATCACATTCATATATCATAATGTCTCATTATGGACACCAGTACATAATCAAATATTCAATACAAACAAACATGACATAAATAAATATCTATTACTACAACTACAACAACTGCATAATCAATTATTCAATTCATTTAAACATCATATAAATAATACATATTACAACACTATTTAAACATCACATAAATAATACATATTACAACAATATTTAAACATCACATAAACAATACATATTACAACAATATTTAAACATCACATAAACAATACATATTACAACAATATTTAAACATGACATAAATAATACATAGTACAACAATACATGTAAAACACTTTTTTATTATTATATACGTATTACTTGACCTCATACAAACTAACATATCACTCTAACGGCCTCACAATTCCAATTATAGCCATAGCCATGGTCCAGTGGTTAGTGCGCTGGACTTGCACCCCAGAGATCCGGGTTCGAATCCTGGTCACGACAGGTCATACCCTTCCATGAAAATTCGACAAAAATGTCGATTTTCCTCCATATGTGGAGAAGTTGCCAGCTCCCTGTGGAAGGGTAAGTTAGTACTGGTTAGTATACAGTCCAGGAAAACTGGTTAGGTGAACCGGTCACCGTATATAACTGAAACATTGTTGAAAAACTGTGTTAAACCCCAGTGAAAATAAGTCACATAAAAACAAACACAATTCAAATTAATTCACTAATATATATATCTCTCTCTCTTAATGATTATCCTTTCATTCTCACTACATTATCTCTCATATAATGCACATTACAATTATCTCAATCTCTCCATAATTTATATTAATTTTAATTCAAATAGGGCTGGGTGGTTACAGGAAAAACGAACTATTAATCCAACTTCATCTATATTGTTGATGTGTCAAACAAAGACTGTGAAGATTTGGCGAGTATATTTTTATTTTATCTTAACAAGAGTATGAATACTTTACCGGCCAAACTGTCTTTGAAAGGTAGTCCAAGGTAGGACAGAGTCATAGTTCGTTAATTAGGTAATTTTGTGAGTCACAAAATATATTAAATTATCTCACATACAACAACACCTTGATGAATTAATATATAATTTAATTAGGACTATTGGACAAATCACTTTCATATAAGATCAGTTTATCATTCAACATATATATATATAAACTAACACTTATATTTATAATTATCATGTCAATTAGAAACTAATATGTGAGCAGGTACTTATATTAATTGACTAAAGTTCACATAAACTTCTATATCACATTCATATATCATAATTTCACATTATGGACACCATTCCGAAGCACTACACACAAATTTTATATTTGTACAATAAAACATACAATATAACACAATAACATATAAAACATATAAATAATTACCAAACAACCACAACATGTAACTCACATGTAATTGCTACACAACTCATATAATTCACATACATATCAACCAAATATGTAGTATATAAAATTACAACATGAAAATCACATATAATTACTAAACAAGCACAAATAATGCACATAAATAGCCACAGCAAACATAAGCGGATCCAGGATTTCTAGTGGGGGGGGAGAAACTGAACAAGGGCGAATTGTACGTTATGTCATTGTGTTACTGTACTTGCAACTTATTGCACGCGTAGTATGCGAAAATTAATTGACATTTATATGTATTTTCATGTAAATATCATATTTCATGACAGAAAAAAAACCTTTGCTTGGGCAATTTTAGGGTGGGGGGCGTACACCAGGTCCCCCCTCTGGATCCACCTATGGCAAATGTAGCACATAATATCACAACATGTAAAAACATGTGATAACATATAAAGCATATAAATAGCAACAACATATATGCAGAACAAGAATGCAATTCATGCAACTTAACATTTTAAACAGCTAAAACAAAGGTAACTTACTGAGTAGTTAATTGTCTGCAAAGTAAATAATAACACAATAAATTGGTTATATGTAAAATATATTTTTACAATTCATTCAATGTACTATGTATTTTCTGTTTTTTCATTAGGTACACATTGGAACAGAACAAAAGTCAAACCCCCCTAACCCTGGATAGCGTCACATACCACCATCACAAGGATTAGCTTGTAAAGGAGCAAATCATTCACTTTAAACAAGTATTCCCCAGTGTTTGTCACTGACTCTTGTCTGTTCACTGTCCTACAACCATCATTAAAATTATTCCCTCTTAAAATGACTGACAGTGTTAAAGAAAAATTGTCTAAACCTTCTGGTTCCTACTTAATTCAAATGTAAGCATCTATCTCTAACTGCAAATAAACTTATATTTGATTTTCCATATTTAAAAAATGGTCTGAATGAACTTAAAAACTGGACTTTCCTATCCTTATATAATTTTTGAAGGACTTGATTTATGGATTTAACCTTTCCTCCTGTTAACTCATAAACAACACACCTTGGTAATATACTTGAAATTGCTAAATGCCCTTTGCTTATTTTACTAATACATGAAGTATAATTTGCATGCATCTGATTTCCAATCTCCTAGTAATTGTATATGTTCTGCTCTTAAATTTGATTGGAAGGCTAAAGTGGCAAAGCTATTCTGAGAGAGTGGGTTGAAAATTCTCTTGGATCTGAGCCCAACTCACTAATGCATTTTGTATATTTTTTTTTTTTTGAAACAAATTATATGTAATTATTTTTCCATTGCTCAATATGAAAAAATGATTGTCATGGCAACTGGTATTAAGACATTTCATATTCTCAAATGCTAATACAGGGCAAATCTTACTTTCTGGAATTCTTATAATTGGTGTCACTAATGCTCTTTTTCCTAATTATATTGTTTTGGGCCAATTAAAATTCAATAAAATACAATCCCCAAAATATTGTAAGCTATTTTTGTGTAAGTATCTCCCTAATAAAATATCTCCCTTTGTGGCAGGAACCAACTTAGATTTTCTAGCTACCAAGAAAAAAGCAAATAAAAACAAACACCAATACACAATATGATCAGGATTTTTACATTTAAACAGTCATGTATCTTAATCAACAATCCAACTGTTATTGGTTGCGCTCTTTTAACTTGTCTTGGGTTCAATCTAAACATTCCTTTTAATGACAGATCCACAAGGTAATTGTTTAGATGCTTTATGTCTAGACTACTTATTAAATGAAGAGTTTTAACTCCACTTATATAATTATGTATGCTCTTAACTGACTTGAAAGATCTGTTAAGAAATTGGGCATATAGTTGAATGGTACTGGTTTCTGTCTGAAATATCAGCAAAACATAATGAAACTTTCCTATTGAATTAATAAATTTTTATTTGTGCCTGAAGCAAATTCCGCTAATGTGGATACTCTTAATCCTTTTTTCAAACCCACCAACTGTGATCCTGAAAGAAATTTTACCAATCATGAGAAAGATAAAACAAATTTTCCTCTACATGGACATCTTCATAGTAGACTGTGTCTATTAATTTATTTGATTCCTCCTTATATTTGATGTTTAAATGCCATCTAGACAAACTATCTGAAATTCTATTTTTTACTCCCTCTAAATGACAAGCTTTAATTTGGAATTCATGAACTGATGCAATAAAACATATATCTTCCTTAAACAGCTTCGTAAAAAGGGGCACTTGGTTTTCTCTGTATTGATCACTATACAAGCTGCAATATTATCACAATAGATTAAGATGTTTTTCCCTGTAAAATCTTTTCCCCATAATTTTAAACCTACAACTATAGCCAATAGCTCTAGTGCACTGGTGTGTAAATTTTAAAACTAAGATTTTCTGAGGGAATTGTCGATGGAAAAACATGTTATTTAAAATTCCACCACAACCTGTTAAACAGCTGTCTGTACTAAAAACTTCATCTTCTTTGGACCAGCTTCCATAATCTATTAGTGATACACCATTATATTATGGAAGGATAATTTAAAATTCTATTAATAAATATCCTACTAGATCTGACACAGGCTCCCACAAAATTTAACTTACATAGTAAATGTTGAATGTCTTTCAATGTAGCAGTTTCTCTGCCTAACCATTCAATCAGTAAATTTTTTATTTGTGATAATTTTTCCTTTGGTACTTGCATAGTCAAACTTTCATTATCAAAATATATACCAAGAAAAACTGTACATTTTGATGGCTCCCAAGTTTTTATACACTATAGCTTCCTCAAATCCACTTTTTCTTAACATGCTCCTCAAACTATCAAAGGCCATTTTGGATTTTGACAGATATTCTACTCCCTTAAAGTCATCTAAATAATTTAATACAACAAATTCCATATTCCACATCATGAATGTGAATATATTAGTAACTCTGAAAAATATGTGTAGAAGATCGCATTTCCATTGGTCAAAAATACTGTGTCAAAAAATAAACGTCACTTGTAACCTAATAAATTATAACTGGATGGGCATACACTAATCTGCCTGTATCCCCTCCTTAAATCTAATTTGAACATATGACAACCCCTGCCTTTAATCTTAATTAATCCTACAAAGTCATCAATTTTTGGTAAAATCAATTTATTTTTTCTCCTAAGTATTCATCTTTTATTATACCTGAGTTTATGTTTTGGCCTTCTTTAGGGCAACTTACCATATATTCCCTTATAAATGACATTTTTGTTATGGCCCTTTTTCCCTCACCTGCGTAAAAATTGCAACTTTCATGGTTTTCCTGTGATTTGACCTAGTGACCTATTTTTTAACCTGAGTTGACCCATGTTCAAATCTGTTCATGATATCATTAATACAAACATTCTGACACAGTTAAACAAAGATCCAATCAAAACTGCGACCTCTAGAAGGTTAACAAGGTTTTCCAGTGATTTGACCTGGTGACCTAGTTTTTCATCCCAGGTGACTCATGATCAATCTTGACCAAGATATCATTAAGACAATCATTTTGACAAGGTTTGGTGAACCTCCAATCAAAACTGTCACCTACAGAGTGTTAACAAGGTTTTCCAAAGATTTGACCTGGTGACCTAGTTTTTGACCCTAGATGACCCATGTTCGAGCTTAACTAAGATATCATTAGGACAAGCATTTTGACAAGGTTTGGTGAACCTCCAGTTAAAACTGCAACCCCTAGATCGTTAACAAGGTTTTTCTATAATTTGACCTGGTTTATAAGGGAATATACAGTAAATATAATATTACTCTTTGTTCCACCTTATTTCGTTTACGGACTGCATTTAAAAGAGAAATTACTATTTGTGACTTAAAGGGGTTATCTACAAATGGACGTATAATAGCTTTACATTCGGCCTCTTTCCTTAAATATTTTTTTATTTGATGTGGGTACTAATTTGCTCCCCATTGGTTTCATACATTTTTAAATGTATTTGAATTATTGCTACCATTACTATATTGCACTGAATCTTTTAACGCCTAAAGGAAATCCATATTTTCGTAATTCTAATACTTGTACGTCATAATAATCATGAAGCATCATTTTCATATATTCTGTATCTATTTTTGTATTGATTGGAATACGACAACTTTGGTAATTATATTGACCAGAAATTTTTCCACTCATGGACTTCTATTTTTGTATTACTACTTGTATATAATTCTAGCTTTATATTATTACATAATTTGCAATTTTCATTTTCGCAACTATGGTTTTCAATTTGGTCCAATTTCTTAATAAATTTAGGAACAAATATGTCAACAACTGGATTTTTCTCAAAATGCTGGCTGAATAAACCATTTTTAAGTCACATGGCAGCATGTGGATATTGTCCAGAACATTCTGGATGCCCTAACTCTTTGTGATCATTTTGCCAACAAGTGGCACATATATGCTTGACCATCCTACTTTTTCCACTAAATGTGCCGAACAATGGCTGCATATAATGATTCTATGACCTCAAATTCATAAGAACTGGCCAAATACATAATTCTTTTTAATAATTCTATCCAGGCATTTTTCTCACATTGACCAGTATTTTTTGCACTAACTCTCCTGCTACAAAAAGGTTCATGTTCAATTTATCAAATGTTGTAACTGTATCAACAAAATCAAACCTCCATGTCGCATGGGGGTATCTCTGAGTGTTACCAACATTATCAGAAGCCTTAGCATCAATTCCAGATTTCAATTTTCTAGATTTTCTACCCTTGACACAACTGCTACTTGCTAATTTTGATGCACAATCACTATCAGTGTCACTGTCAGTGCAACTCTCATTACAACTAGAGTCAGCTTGTAGCGATCATAACTTAGAAAGTTTATTCTTAGCTTTCTCTCTGATGCCCTGCATATTTCCTAAGGAACTAATGTTTATACCTTCGTCCAAAGCTTCATCCGGATAGTGTCTACCCAAACTTTGTTTACTTTGAAGACACCTCTCTTTGTTCTTTACTCTTCCTTCTTTTTCCTTCACTAACTTGCGAAGTCTATCCAATTCCTCTGCTTTGTCTAAGTCCTCCTCTGTTTTGGTTAATTCCTCCAACTTTCTCTGAAAATAGTTTTTCATTCATTATTTCACTCACACATTCTGAATCGCTATGACGCTTCTCACCACATACTGTGATATCATTTAATTTCATGCCAGTGAAATTCGCCCAAATGTGAAAAAGAAAGATTCGAGTGGTCGTAAATTCGCACATTTTGAATTTTAGACTTTTTTTAAAAAAATCCAAATACTGATGTGAATCACGCCATTTTTCGCTACAGCGCGTGTCATCATTGGCCCACATACATGTTAATTACAGCCGCGCTCTTTGTAACCATGATTAATAAACAATATGACAGTTGTCACCGATAATTGCTTGTTATATATACTGATAAAGCATGTCAGAGGTCAAAGCATGGATTAGCATGTAAATTAGACAATTTACTGGTCCACATCTTGTTATGTGTTTCAGACAGAGACTTCTTTCTGAATGGTCTTTTATTAGCTCAGCCTTAATTTGCACAACAAACGTAGCAAAAAATACACGAAAATTTGTCCTGCACAAACAAAAACGATACCACAGTATATTGACACAGATTTTCTGCTGGGACATTTGAGGGGGCCTTTCGTCTTTTTGCTGTTCTCACAATTGAACCCTCTTTATCACAGAATCTACTATTTTAATGTCAAACATAACTCTCAAATACTGTCTCAAAAGCATGCTCCCAATGTCTCAAAATAGAACAAAGTTTGAATAACTCTTGTTTTGGAACTCTCTAGAGAGAAGTTTTACGTATAATATTTTGTTAATTCTCTTCATGCGCCTCATATTACATTCTTACAAAGATGGGAATAAAATGTCGCAACCGGTGAAAGTGCGTAGCAACTGGATAAAGGCAAAGGGTGAATAAAAACAGATGCATTTCTAATAATCAGAATAATTTCAATAGATAATTATTGTATCTAATAAAGGACTTATTACATTATTTGTATACATGGTAAAACTAATTCTGCTAATTGCTCATTTTAAATTTTGCGCATTGATTGAAAAAGTGCATGGAACTGGGAACTAACTGTACTACATACAAAAACATGTAGTGAATGGGTTATGAGTGCATATAGCTAGTCAACACAACAAGAAGCGACAAGTTAATACCAATCTTATGTAAACATATACACATTACATACAAAGACGAGGCCAGGTCAGATTTTAAAGCAAACATTTTGTGCCCTGTTACACCCATTCTCTGGTCAAGAACAGAATGACATACCAGGGCCTTTTCCAGCTATTTTGATATCAGGAATAAAATGTGCCTATAATTACTAATCTTTCTAAGTTTTTATTTAGTTTATCCCGTTCTGCATTAGAACTTCAGCTCGATTTTTACGAACTACATTCAATAAATCCATTGCGCTGAATTACGTGCGCGCTCAAGTGAGCCATGAAATTGTCAGAAGTCTACTTACTTCGTCGAGAATTTTACAAAAAATGAAGCATGACAGGTAAAATTTACCTCGCTCCCCGAAACTTGAATAAAATCTGTATGTCCATATTCACAATACATTTTATGACACCGCGTATTTACAATAAACGAGCACGAAGTGTTTTCATCACAATCTTCAGAAACCAACGGAAGGGGAAGCAGCCGGAACTACTATCTGCGCATGCGCAATCGATCTCATATCTTCTATGACGGATAGAAATTTTATTAGACGAAAATAAAATTAATAATTATTACAATATTTCAAGTTATTAAGGCATTTATGACCCGAAATAAACGAAATAGTTAGTTAATTAAGTGTTTTTTTTTCAAACTAATGAGGTATGAATGCGATAACTTTAAACGACCATGAAGTGCTTCCATCACAATCTTCAGAAACCAACGGAAGGGGTAGCAGCCGGAACTACTATCTGCGCATGCGCAATCGATCTCATATCTTCTATGACGGATAGGAATTCTATTAGACGAAAATAAAAGTGCTAGTTATTACCGTATTTCAAATTATTAATGCATTTAGGACTCGAAATAAACGAAGTCGTTAAATGAGTGTTTTTGAATTAACTATGTATGAATGCGATAACTATACACCCGTGATAACAAAGTTTATTTAAAATTAATGATTGTTCCATTAAGACTTGATATGGTATTTGAATGAAGTAAATTCTGCCGTAGAACACTTCATACTCAGCACCAACAGAAACATACAATATGCCAAAACATAAAATTTCAACAGGAATAAAAAAGATGTATATCTTTCATATCATTTTTTCTCTTTCAATAATGAGAAAATGTATAACGTTTAATAGACATTTAAGACCATTTTCATCGCAAATCATGTCTGATGAAAATAAAATAATGTGCTCTTTCTTACTGTAACTTGTAAGTATACAATAATTGACTGTCTCTACTATTCTCCCATATGCACTTTGTGTACAGTGTGTGACATCATGGACGCCGCTGAGGAATTTATTTTCTGATTAAAAATACAGAGTAATAATTATCAGGACTTAAGGAGGTATTTTTCATATAGTAAATTGTAAATCATTATTGTTATTTCATTTTGTTTTGTTGACTGTCTTACTTCAGTTTTAATTTACTATTGTTGCTGCTGCTGGTGCTTTTGTTGCTGCTGGATATATTTATCATTGTTAATTGTTATTGTTATTATAGTTGATTTTATTGTTGCTTCTGCTGCTGATGATGATTATTATTATATGTTTGTTGCTTGCAGTTAAAAACTATTTATGGTGTGACTGCTATTGACTAATTGTTTATTCTTGAAATTTGAATAATTGATGTTGCTAATGCTGAAAATACTGATGATGATGGTTAGGTTTATTATTTTAGGCAAGTTTATGATAGTTGTCATGAATGCAGATTTCAATATAATCTCCCTAGAGCATTCTGTATTCCACAGGTATCAAAGTTTTTTAAATAATTGAGAAGAATAGAAGAGATTGTTCATACTTGTATTGATGTGATTCACAGGGACCAGTTCACATTCATTGGAAAATATTATAACTGAACAACAGGTAAACAGTGTAATAAAATTTCTAAAAATCAGTCTACACTGTTCCATGTTCCGTGTTTGATAGCATATTTTGAAAATTAACAGCTGTTAAAATATTTTCATTCGAATATTGACTTTAAAAAATCCTGACATCCGTTTCAGGGATGACTCATGCACATTGTATAATGTTTTGTATAAGTTAACATGCATTCTCCGCTTTTTATTGAAAAGGTCTAGTATGATGCACATTATGATACATTGAGTCAAGTGTTTTGGGAGAAATCAACTATAATAGATATTATTCATTTCAATTTGTATTCATGAATAAAAATGCAAGCTATAGTAATGGACCTGTGATGGCAAAATTTTTCAAAAATACCCAGATTTAGCCCAAGAAATGGTTCAATTAAAAACTGTCACAGAATGTGACTCCATTCAAGGTAATTTTGGGTTATTTTTTTCTGAACAAAACTTATTGCAATTTACCATTAAAGGGGCGTTACCACTGCCAGTGACAAAATATATTGGACAAATGCTTGTAAATTCAGTAAATAATTTTATTTCTTGTTGATACCATATTTAATAGAAAAATGTCGATAACAAAAATAAGATTTTACATTGAAACCATATCAAATAGAAAACTATATCAAATAGAAAAAAATGAGATTTTACATTGAAACCATATCAAATAGAAAAAGATGTTAATAAAACAAATACAAAAATTTACATTCATACCAAATTAAATAGAAAAAAAATGATAAAAAATATTTTAAATTGTAACCATATTACATAGAAAAAGATGTTTATAAAACAAATGCAAAAATTTACATTGATACCATATTAAATCGAAAAAGTCTCCGTTTCTCACTTTGTTCTATAGAGTTATTCATCGAGTCATCTGTTAAACTTGAACAAATACACTTTGACTAAACTTTTACCAATAAATGATATACAAGGACTGACCTTCACATCCTCTTATAAGCAAAAATACAGACTATATACCATATAAAACAAGTAGGCTTGTAGTAGAATTTACATAACTTAACATTTCGTTGATAAAAACTGCTTCCAATGACTGATTAATCAAATATGCAGCAAGCCGGCTACCCCAACCCTAACTCAATATGGATTGAGGGGTGGTTGGGAGAATCCAAAGCTCAGACCAGCGGAAAGGGCCTCTACACCCCTTGGCTTTATGTTAAGAGTCAATACATAAAACCACACCATTAATGCATGCTGTACAAATATGTTAACACTTCAGCGTCCAAACTCGCGACTGTAAAATCATTGGTGCCATCTTCCCGTAGTATCCACACTGTACAATCTTCTTGTAGTATCCACATCGTGTCATCTTCTCGTAGTATCCACTTTGTGCCATCTTCTTGTAGTATCCTCCGTTGACTGAGGGACTCTACATTACAATGCAGAGTCCCTTGTTGACCTCGCAAATAGAAGAAAAGGAAAACCGTTAGAAAGTTCTTAAAACAGGATAAATAAGCATTTCAGAATTTCAAAAGAGAGTAGTGTTCACGTGAATCTATTGACCAGAAAACACAGAACTTACAAACGAAGGAGAAAAAGTAACGGCACCAGCCTTTTCCTACTCTCCTATTCAATTCATAGTGGCATCAGTCCACATATTCTACACCACTTTCACCAAACAAAGCGTCTAAAAGCCACCTAACCTTTAACCAACCATCTATAGAACACTCAGCAAAAAGGAGAAAAGAATTATTATGCAGACACGCAAATTTCATTATAGATTTTGTCTACATAATCGGGCCCACAGAGGTTTTTGCGCAGGAATCAAGTGATACGCCAGTGTACTAAAGGTTATATGTACATATAACATAGACCTCATGCCAAATCACCTCCCCAGTATGTAAACATACCGTCGCCCGGAAGGCATTCAACATGTGGCAGCCTAACGGCTGTTGCTACACTGAACATAACGCAATCATCCCACTAGCTGAGTGCTCATCCCACTAGCTGAGCGCTCAGAAAATAATCTAAATTTGACTCTTAGACGATGTCGAGATCCGGAGGATAAGTTTACGCGAACCTATCCATGCTTAAAATGAATGAATGGAGAGATTACTTTCCTTGTCCGCAAATTAGCATTCATCTGATAGATTTTCATATGAACCAGAAAGAAAGATAAAAAGGCCTTACCATTTTCAATGTGCTACCTGATTCCAAAGGGAATCCACATAACACCATCTTCCCATATTCCACGTCATCTTCTTGTAGTATCCTCTGTTGACTGAGGGACTCTACATTACAATGTAGAGTCCCTGGTTGACCTCGCAAATAGAAGAAAAGGAAAAACATTAGAAAGTTCTTAAAACAGGATAAATAAGCATTTCAGAATTTCAAAAGAGAGTAGTGTTCACATGAATCTATTGACCAGAAAAAACACAAAATTTACAAACGAAGGAGAAAAAGTAACGGCACCAGCCTTTTCCTACTCTACTATTCAATTCATAGTGGAATCAGTTCACATATTCTAAGCCGGAGTCGAGGTCCGGAAGATACGCTTATGTGAACCTAGCCATACTTAAAATGAATGAATGGAGAGATTACTTTCCTTGTCCGCAAATTGGCATATGAACCAGAAGAAATATAAAAAGGCCTTACCATTTTCAATGTGCTACCTGATTCCAAAGGGAATCCACATAACACCATCTTCCCATAGTATCCACGTCATCTTCTTGTAGTATCCTCTGTTGACTGAGGGACTCTACATTACAATGTAGAGTCCCTGGTTGACCTCGCAAATAGAAGAAAAGGAAAACGTTAGAAAGTTCTTAAAACAGGATAAATAAGCATTTCAGAATTTCAAAAGAGAGTAGTGTTCACATGAATCTATGGACCAGAAAACACAGAACTTACAAACGAAGGAGAAAAAGTAACGGCACCAGCCTTTTCCTACTCTCCTATTCAATTCATAGTGGCATCAGTCCACATATTCTTCACCACTTTCACCAAACAGAGCGTCTAAAAGCCACCTAACCTTTAACCACAACCACAATATAGAACACTCAGCAAAAAGGAAGAAAAGAATTATTATGCAGACACGCAAATTTCATTATAGATTTGTCTACATAATCGGACCCACAGAGGTTTTTGCGCAGGAATCAAGTGATACGCCAGTGCATTTAAGGTTATATGTAAAGTTACTGATATGTTGGCAGGCCACATGCCAAATCACCTCCCCAGTATGATAACATACAGGCGCCCGGAAGGCATTTAACACGTGGCAGCCAAACGGCTGGTACACCGAACATAACGCAATCATCCCACTAGCTGAGCGCTCAGAAAGTATCTAAATTTGACTCTTAGACGATGTCGAGATCCGGAGGATAAGTTTACGCGAACCTAGCCATGCTTAAAATGAATGAATGGAGAGATTACTTTCCTTGTCCGCAAATTAGCATTCATCTGATAGATTTTCACATGAACCAGAAAGAAAGATAAAAAAGGCCTTACCATTTTCAATGTGCTACCTGATTCCAAAGGGAATCCACATAACACCATCTTCCCATAGTATCCACGTCATCTTCTTGTAGTATCCTCTGTTGACTGAGGGACTCTACATTACAATGTAGAGTCCCTGGTTGACCTCGCAAATAGAAGAAAAGGAAAACGTTAGAAAGTTCTTAAAACAGGATAAATAAGCATTTCAGAATTTCAAAAGAGAGTAGTGTTCACATGAATCTATGGACCAGAAAACACAAAATTTACAAACGAAGGAGAAAAAGTAACGGCACCAGCCTTTTCCTACTCTCCTATTCAATTCATAGTGGCATCAGTCCACATATTCTACACCACTTTCACCAAACAGAGCGTCTAAAAGCCACCTAACCTTTAACCACAACCACAATATAGAACACTCAGCAAAAAGGAAGAAAAGAATTATTATGCAGACACGCAAATTTCATTATAGATTTGTCTACATAATCGGACCCACAGAGGTTTTTGCGCAGGAATCAAGTGATACGCCAGTGCATTTAAGGTTATATGTAAAGTTACTGATATGTTGGCAGGCCACATGCCAAATCACCTCCCCAGTATGATAACATACAGGCGCCCGGAAGGCATTTAACACGTGGCAGCCAAACGGCTGGTACACTGAACATAACGCAATCATCCCACTAGCTGAGCGCTCAGAAAATAATCTAAATTTGACTCTTAGACGATGTCGAGATCCGGAGGATAAGTTTACGCGAACCTATCCATGCTTAAAATGAATGAATGGAGAGATTACTTTCCTTGTCCGCAAATTAGCATTCATCTGATAGATTTTCATATGAACCAGAAAGAAATATAAAAAGGCCTTACCATTTTCAATGTGCTACCTGATTCCAAAGGGAATCCACATAACACCATCTTCCCATAGTATCCACGTCATCTTCTTGTAGTATCCTCTGTTGACTGAGGGACTCTACATTACAATGTAGAGTCCCTGGTTGACCTCGCAAATAGAAGAAAAGGAAAAACGTTAGAAAGTTCTTAAAACAGGATAAATAAGCATTTCAGAATTTCAAAAGAGAGTAGTGTTCACATGAATCTATTGACCAGAAAAAACACAAAATTTACAAACGAAGGAGAAAAAGTAACGGCACCAGCCTTTTCCTACTCTCCTATTCAATTCATAGTGGAATCAGTCCACATATTCTACACCACTTTCACCAAACAGAGCGTCTAAAAGCCACCTAACCTTTAACCACAACCACAATATAGAACACTCAGCAAAAAGGAAGAAAAGAATTATTATGCAGACACGCAAATTTCATTATAGATTTGTCTACATAATCGGACCCACAGAGTTTTTTGCGCAGGAATCAAGTGATATGCCAGTGCATTTAAGGTTAGATGTAAAGTTACTGATATGTTGGCAGGCCACATGCCAAATCACCTCCCCAGTATGATAACATACAGGCGCCCGGAAGGCATTTAACACGTGGCAGCCAAACGGCTGGTACACCGAACATAACGCAATCATCCCACTAGCTGAGCGCTCAGAAAATAATCTAAATTTGACTCTTAGACGATGTCGAGATCCGGAGGATAAGTTTACGCGAACCTATCCATGCTTAAAATGAATGAATGGAGAGATTACTTTCCTTGTCCGCAAATTAGCATTCATCTGATAGATTTTCATATGAACCAGAAAGAAAGATAAAAAGGCCTTACCATTTTCAATGTGCTACCTGATTCCAAAGGGAATCCACATAACACCATCTTCCCATAGTATCCACGTTGTTCCATCTTCTTGTAGTATCCTTAGTTGATAATTAAGGGCATCCACGTACCACCATCTTCCCATAGTATCCACATTGTTCCATCTTCCCATAGTATCCACATTGTTCATCAGTTGACTTCAGAAAAAATGAAAGACTATTAGAATGTAATCAAAAACAGGATAAATATACAATGTCCCTCTTTCTGTATGTCCTCAGATCTATTTCGTTTACACCATCTTTGGTCTTAAGGCTTGTGAAGCTTACAACTACATGTACATGCATTACCTTTCTCTTTGTAACCTTTCCAAGAAAAAATAAGCAGACGTACATTCTCGATGGAAATACAAGTATTATAGTGCAGGTTTAATTGAAATCTGTCCAAGAATTCTTGTATTATTAAAATACCGGTCAATGTGGTAAATTAAATTAAACTCTGTTTAAGAGAGGATATATAAGGCAGTGTTCATCGGATGAAAAAAATAAATGTCATTCATCGAGTACATTGTAACACATATGCATACCTTTAGAAGTCATTGTGTATCTTCCATGTTAAGGCTTCTTTGACTGACCCTAACCATCATCATCCTTTAATAAAAATGTAATAAGTAATTAGACTGGGTGTCACAAAAAATAGGCGAATTATCTAATACATGCAAACATGATAAAAATAATTCAAATACATACTGCAATAAAAAGTTTTATCATTCTTTAAATATTTAATTGATGTAATTTATTTCATTTTCAGATTAATAATAATGATTTTATGGTTGTAATATTGGTCACTCTATGAATCAATGTCTAAAAATTCTGGGTTCGTAAAGGTAGGGGAGATAATCAACGACGAAAGTTTTACACACATATTATGACCGACGTCGACACCAAATATAACTGAGTCTACAGCAATGAAATATATAATTAAGCATAACCTCAGTGAAATGATTATATAAGGTACATGTTCATAGTTATGATTTAAACAAACAATGACATACATGCATACAATGGCATACATACAATGACAATAATACAGGTAAACGACAAAACAAAACTCACCACAGTAGGACATAAGTAGCCCATGAAGACAACCAAATATGAATAAATAATGAAATAACTACAACTAAAATCACTAAATGTAACGTGAGCAGAACAAAAGCAACTACACCATTCGACAAGCAAATTGTATCTGACAAACTGACCAGTAAGAATTCACCGAACGGCGGGAAAACCTCACGTGAAACAACACCGTACTCAAGGGGAAATAACTCAATACTCATGCATCAATAGACATAGTTACATGCCAGAATAAACACTCGAATACACACCGATAAAAGGTATTATCAGGTTTAACAGAATTTTAAATTGACTTTTAACGACCGGTTACATGGTCATTTCCCTGGAAATTTAAATTGATGAAACAACGTTGTATATATATGTGTTTACTGTACATTGTATGCCCGTCAGCCGATTAGCTCAGTTAGTAGAGTAGCTGACTTACAAGCAGAAGGTCTCGGGTTCAAGCCCCGCATCGGGAACTTTATTTTCTTCTTCCAATTACATTATTATCAATAAATGAAAAACTTATTCATAAAATAAAGCAACGAATAAAATTTGTCAGATAAATATTGCAAAATATTACATACCATGTTGTTGAAAAAATGTATATTTCCTTCAAGAAAAAAAATGTCCTTTCATAGTGCTTCACAGGTCACTACTGCGGATGCCCGCGGAAATTATAGCGTATCCAATCAAAACTAACCATACATTTGAATGTCTCAATACAATAACAAACACGCGATATAATTGGTTAAAACTTGTTTTTCGTTAATCCCTTTATTGTTACAATGAAACGTACTTCCAGATACACGTTTTTGTGTAAATCAACCCTTCTGATAGCTCGTGTGTAAACATATCAGCGACAACGACAACAACAACAACAGTTCTGTGCATGTATACCGACTAACAACCAAAACTTTTCGGATCCCAGTTAAAATATTTATAACGAGATGACTTTTATCCGGGTTAGATATAATTTCATTCTCAATTCAAGAGGTTAATTTACAAGATACAAACAATTATAGCCTTACCCTGTGAGAGTCCATAGACTGTATCGAAAAGTATGAAGATGACACGGTAATTAATACACAAACTGGTATGAATGCACGAAAATTTCATGAATCGGGAAATTCTACTTCATGGTCATGCTTCATTGACTTAATGCATGCAATTTTTTCACAACAGTAAAACCAATTTATGCGTTGGCCATTGTTTATTTATGAATCAAATCATCCGCGTACCTGGGAACAATATATACATGTACAGTGTATATTAATTAACATTCTTGGTCCCAGCTAGGTCCTGAATCCAGGAATACTGGTTTGGTTTAATGTCCATAAACAAAGCGTTGAAAACAGCATACCCCATCCCCTCAAAAAACTGGGAGAAACGTTCATAGACGGAATGATAAAATTTCATATTTTCTTTTTAAAATGTCCATGACCAAAATGTATGGAACTAACTGCGTTATTCTACTTTCTATTTCTAATTTAGTTGTTCCGTGGTTATTTTGTCGATGAATGGATGTATATTCGTATTTTTATCACGTGACTGTCCTGATACTAGTTACCTGATAGTTATTAATAATCACTCGGAACTACTTGGATGTCTCTCGTTAGTATGGAGCGAAGCGGAGTTAGCCGAGGATTGCCAATTGATTAATAATTGGTACCGGTCTTACCGGACTTTAGTCTGTTCTATTTTGTTTGTAACTGTTTCCCGTTTCATGTCAATGCACTGAGGTTTTGGACAGTGCCTGAGGGAACCAGTCCATTTTCGTTTTTAACAGTATGGAAGATGTTTGCATCTACATTTTTGTTATCAGAGATTCATGCCTCCCGTAGGAGTAAGTTTTTCTCTTAAATTTACTTTGTTTAGTTTAATTAAAGGTCTAATTGTATTTTTACCAAGTATTTTTGGTATGTCATGCGATATTCTTTCTGAAAATTCTAAATATCTTGTGCCTGGTGCCTGTTTGTACGGAGTTAACTCCCTTGATGATATTATTTCTTGCGTTTCGTTGTTGATCATATTTGTGAATTTTCACCGTCTTATGAGGAATAATGAAGTGCGAAGTGTTTTTGAGTCTCCTTTGTGCATCACATATCAACTGCATTTTCTTCCTTTATAGAAACATTTTATTTCGTATCGTACAGTGGAAGCTGTTGAGATACTGTAATTTTGTGATTACTTTCCGTTAGAACTACGGCCATCTGCGATTTGTATTAACGGTGTAAAACGGAATTATTTGATGTTTTACGAATCCCCGTAATTATGCTGTTAGCGAGCAAGTTAGCGTTAAAATTCTTTCAAACCTTATAATTGCATATACAGATGAATGTAGCAGAGCATACTTTATATTGTGTAATAAACATGGATTAAGTTGTGTGTAGATGTATTAGATGTGTAGATGTGTTTTATTTGACCAATGTATAATAATGAAAACATTGTATTGTACTTAGTGACTAGTAGGTGTTATGTTATGTTAATATATTCCTAAAGAATAAATAAGTAAGAGTTATATCCCATCATGAAATGCCATAATGTAACAGTAGGGTGGGCTTACTTTTGAATTTGAGTGAATTCCAGATCGCTTGTATTTTCAGGTGATTATACACATACCTGTTATCAGATGATAGATATCAATCGAGTGATTGAAAGTGTTAGACATTTGTTTGGACACATCAACATTTGTATGGAATACATAAATGATATTTGTAATGTTTTATGTTCAATAAGAAATTTGCTGTGCATTTATTATCTGTTCTGTTATCAAAGTCATGTATTTTACAGATAATGTGAAATACCTATCAAAGTTTGAATACAGTCACTTTTCTTGAACTTATTTAGAGATTATGCGTGGACTTATTTATCTATTAAATGATAATTAAGGTGTAATATTAAATCAATGACTGCTCACTATGTGGAGTTAAAATTATATAAATGAATATTGTTTATAGTGGTTTCATTGATATTCATACTAAATCCAATAATATAGTTCTAATGACACGTATTTCGATTCTAGGGTGGTTGTTGGTGAACCTGTCACATGGTCACCCAGAAAACCTAATGAATGTGTGGATGATATAAAAGTATGAATTACAGTCTACCTCTTCTGTTATTATTGTGTTTAAGCTGCTTAATTTTGACTTATTTTATTGAATAAGTCAGCTGATTTTATTTGACTATTTTAACTTGTATGCAGTGTTGACTTCATTATGCAATATTTATATGAGAACCACATATTTTATTATTCCAACAGATGGGGAGGACTGTCCTGAATTGTGTCAGTGACTAACAGCATCAAGACGACCATTCCACAGCAAACATCAACTAGACCAAACCAGATGACCAATGCCGAGACAACAAAGAGGAAGATTTCTGTAAGTGAACTCTACTCTGTATTTCTTGGTATATAGGATATATAAAATTTTACTACTCGCAGAAGAGTCTGTAGATCAGTACTGCAGACTACGGACGATTTTGTTTATCAGCGATTCTGTCTGATTGTCAATGGTCAATACCTCCTTTTTAATTGCCTCATTTTGTTAGTATATTGTACATTTCCAGGTATGGCTTGGTGTGATTTCTAAACAACCTTGGTGAAGAGAAGTTATGATGAAGATTTATATCAAGCTGATAATTACATCAAATGCTGTCAGGTAAATTCAAAATTCAATATTTGTTTTGGCAAGAAATTAAATACCATACTTCTAAGTGGAATCGTAACAAAAAGTCATAAGCTAATATGATGCAATACATTGTACGCTATATTGTCAGACTATATTCCAGACTGGACACCAATATACATTCACTATACTGAACCTAAATTCAGTACTGGTAAAATTTCAAGTTTACTTTTATAACAAATGCGACAATGTGTTCATAGTGAAAAGAAACCATTAAGATAATGAAGTATCGAAATTTCTAATTTGTTCTGTACTGGAGTATAAACTAAAATGTAAACTGTTAGTGTTTACTTTTTTCTTCAAAATTGCATTTTATTATGTTACTTTTTATCTTAAACTTTTAATCTTATCAAAGCACGGACAGAGGTGTTTATATCTCAGGGTAGGAACAGTAACTCTGGACAGACATTGAATCCACTCATTTCTGTATTACGCATGTTGTGAGGAATATAATATTCATTGTAAACTGTCAGCTTAAATGACTTGTTTAATATAATATTCATTGTAAACTGTCAGCATAAATGACTTGTTTAATATAATATTCATTGTAAACTGTCAGCATAAATGACTTGTTTAATATTATAATCATTGTAAACTGTCAGCATGAATGACTTGTTTAATATTATAATCATTGTAAACTGTCAGCATAAATGACTTGTTTAATATAATATTCATTGTAAACTGTCAGCATAAATGACTTGTTTAATATAATATTCATTGTAAACTGTCAGCATAAATGACTTGTTTAATATAATATTCATTGTAAACTGTCAGCATGAATGACTTGTTTAATATTATAATCATTGTAAACTGTCAGCATAAATGACTTGTTTAATATAATATTCATTGTAAACTGTCAGCATAAATGACTTGTTTAATATGATATTCATTATAAACTGTCAGCATAAATGACTTGTTTAATATAATATTCATTGTAAACTGTCTGCATAAATTTCAGGAAGAACCTTTTGTGATTCAAACATCAGCAATGATGGGAACAGCAAAGATGATGTAATATACGTTTCTCGTGTGATCCTGGACGACTGGATACAGACTACATGAAACTGAAAAACACTCTTACTTTGACCTTGTTCTGAAGTGATGAGTAGAATTCTGGATACTTGAAAGTTTGGTTAGAGAATGGAGTACTTTACAAAATTTGATGAATTGTGGAGTGTAACATGAAAAAGTAACATTTAATAGTGTGACTTTACTTATGGAAATATAATACAAATTTATGTAATATGTCCAATATAGCGTTTTAGGACTGAACCAGTGTGTTTTATCATGATTAGTTTTTGTGTTTGGACAAGAACAGTACAGTACAGTATTGTGTGTTGCTGAATATTTTGAAACAACAAACATATCATCATGTATTTGTGCTTTATTTGTACTGGTTAAAATTCTTGTTGACATTCATATGTGAAATCTCATGTTTCATTACTGAAAAAAAAACATTTTTGTTCAAGATGATCTGTTTAAAAATTAGTTTCTTCAGTTATTAATTAACCGTATTTAACAGATTTAGTTACATTTAAAAAGAATTACAACAAACAACTATCACATGCATTTACTTGAATTCATCTATATGTCTACTGTCTATGTTATATGTCTATGTTATATGTCTAGGTTATATGTCCAGGTTATATGTCCAGGTTATATGTCTAAGTTATATGTCTAGGTTATATGTCTAGGTTATATTTCTAAGTTATATGTCTAGGTTATATCTCTAAGTTATATGTCTAGGTTATATCTCTAAATTATATGTCTAGCTTATATGTCTAAGTTATATGTCTAGGTTATATGTCTAAGTTATATGTCCAGGTTATATGTCTAGGTTATATGTCTAGGAGTTTTTTTGTCAAATTGTCCTAATTAAATAGAAGCAATCCAGCGGAATAGGTTTTGTTAAGTAATTGCAGATAAAGTAGTTTTCATTACTCAGTCTTGCAATATTTGGAGTTTATTTTTGCACAAATTTATATTTCACTAGATAATACAGTTATTTGCAATTTATTCTGATACATTCAATCTAATGGCATCATATCATTTCATCAATTGTGGAACACTCAGTTTATGTTCATTTTCATTTGTTACATGAATATAAATGTACAGTGACTCGAGAAAAATAATATTGCAGCCATCAGCATGTGTGTAGCCTATTAACATTGAAATTCAGATACAAAGATTCAGATGGTTTTATAAAAATCTTGAACTTACAATTATAAGTAAAACAATATCTGCTTCTTGACATTCATTAGTTATTTACGCTTATAGTGTCAGTTGTTGTACCAAAATGAATAAAATCACTTTTTAAGGAATGATTTTTGTTGTGATTTATGTTTAAAATTGACAACCTATTTTGCCTATGTAAGTCTTTAGTTTCCAAGCATTATAATCACCGACAGTTTGATCTGTGGAACCATGACCTGACAAATCAAATTTTACGTATGCAAATTTTGGATTCTCTGATGATCTTTCTGCAGTAGTCTCTGTCGCCTGTCAACAAATAGACTGCACAATAGAAAATGATTAGGCAACTATATTTATGAACAGAACAAAACATAATTTTTGTCTACAAAGTTAATTACATAAACAAATACATACAACATGCAATAATAGTCAAAGATATATGACAAAACAATTCTAATATATTGTGAGGAACACCTAAGTCATAGTAAAAATGTATATACTACAAACTTAAGTTAAGCATACTAAAATTGACGGTAATGATGATCATTGTGCTTGTCATTAAAACCATCAAGATCATAGAACTAAGTCTCCATTGTACAAATTCATGCCTAATTTTACACATGAACAGGGAATATAGATTTTGATGCTGACATTTCTCAATAATCTATATGTATCAAAATATAAACCAGCATCCTCTGATGCAAAATTTGCACTATTCCAACACTGCCTAAAGATGTAAGGATGATTTCCAGCAAGAAAATTAACCATTCAATGAATAAGTTTTGATACAAACATAAATTTGATATTAAATACAGTCACAAACAATATAACATATATCAGAAGAACTGCATAAAAGTCACCAAACTTGTGAAGGAATATTATTTGAATGAAATATCCATACCTGTAGTTCCAGCTAATAAGTAATTTTCATCTGTGTGATGGACAGTTTTATTTTGATGACTTTTCTAGCTTCTAGTTTTATAATCAATTGATCTAATGTAAGACCGACAGCCTTTAAATCTTCAGAAATTATTTCAAACTGAAAAATCACGGAAGTTTCAATGCTACATTACTCTTGCTTATCGCTGTCATTATTCCTTGATAAATTATTCAAATGAAGGTTCCCACATTAATGAAATTAGTTTTTTGTCCAATTAAAGGGAGGCTAATCTTATAGAATTTATTTACCATATTTTTCAATAGTAAAGAAGTATTACAATACCAAGCACTTAGTTAAGCATCTTGGAGAATTGACATTTAGTTAATTAGTTCAGTGGATTCTGTTGATTTGTTTCTGTATTCCAACATGCTAAAGTGTTCAGCAATGTCGGAATCACAAAATTCTTGAAATAAGTCTTTAGCAATAATAATAATTCATCAGTATATTATGACTTGTCTTTGGCATTCCTCAACACACTAAAACAAAGTCACCGTTCCTACTTTGGTGTGTTAAAAATTGTATATCCATTCAATATGTGGACTTACTTACTTTTTCATCAAGGCTTTGAGAAAGATTTTTTTCCACATGGCTTATGCAACTGCAATATTTGATTGGATGCCGTGTTTAAAATCAGATCAGCCGACCCATGAAATTAAATCCCCAATGAAAATTAGAGAAACCACAGGGAATGAAAGAGCAAACAGATGAATAAGTTGTTGAATAGATTTTCTGTGATAATGTAGCAAATGATAATTCATTCTTATCTTTGTTTAATGTGGACATCGGTTCTTTTGTCAAAATGAAAAACTTCTTGATTGAACTGAGATAAAATACACAAGCCAATTACATTTTATGACTGATGTAACTGGCGTGGTAATGTTTAATTAAAACCATAATACAAGTATTTCAAAAAATTGCAATGTGTCTTCTTTGTCCATTTATGAGAAATAAGATTGTAACTACAGCTCAGTCACTGTCATGAACCCATACACAATACATAAACCAATTAGAATGAGGGATATTCATTTGTAGTATATCGTATTATCCAATACATAAGAAGTATAAATCTATATTCTAATTCTTTTCATCTCAGACTATTTTGATCCATTCTTCCACCTAGTTAGCACAGAGCGAATGGATAGGTTTTGGAGAGTTGAAATAATGTTTGTTAGTGACATTAAACTGAATGCAAAATTACATAGAAATCATAAATGATCCAGTGCATGCTCATATAATTATCTATACGAAAACATGGTGCATGCTGAGTATTAAATGTGATAACTTCATTTGTGAAGATTTCAAAACAATTTTTCAAATTCAATATTTTGGTTTTCGATGAATAACCAAATCTGTAATTATTCTGCACCAGTTTCATTCGTATGGGAATATCAACTGAGCATAAACTCACATCAGCGAGTGTGTAGTGATAACTAATCAGAGACCATAACCACTCAACCATGTAGGTCCCTTTAAAGGCTACAGAAAGATGTTCCAAAATGGATGTTAACAAACAATACTGGCTTCCTTCTTCTTTTATTTCAAATTATGATCATCACAAATCTTCATCAGGACTAAAAATAACATTTTAACAGTTGTAAATACATTCAAAAGAGAGAAACTAAAAACTATAATCAAATCTAAAAAAGGACATATAATAGAACAATTAATTTTTTTTATTTAAACAATAACATTTTATTATTATTATTTTTTTTTTAAAAAAACTTTTTTACAACACTTTTTGTATATCTTATCTTTCATGTCGTTGGAAAAAATACAAAAAAGTGACAACAATGACACAATTACAAAAGGTAACAAAAAGCCTGAAATATATTCAGATTATGTTTAAAATAATGTTATGATATCATCAGGTCTCACTGTACCATTTAGCAAGTTCAATCTGGTATGTTCAATGATGTACAAAAATAGATATGAAAAAGATTCCCATAAAAAACACATACATAACATCCACCTTCCCCAAAATCCTCCAACCTATTACACCATGCGAAATATGAAGAAGAAAAAATATGCTCATATCCTTAAACTAGGCAATTCTGCATACTATTAACCAAGTTTGTACAAAGCTTGAAACTATATTTGACTGCAACCAGACGCGTAACATCCACATTCATTATCACGAAAACAGTTTCTTTTAAAGATTGAATTCAGATATTAGGGATACATTTATGGTCACTATAATATTCAGACTCATTAATACATAAATAATCACATAAATGGTTTCTAAAATTCATTGAATTCAAACACTGTCACAGGCCATATACATAATAACAATAAAAAGTCTAAAACTGACTGAATTCAAACACTGTCACAGGCCATATACATAATAACAATAAAAAGTCTAAAACTCATTGAATTCAAACACTGTCACAGGCCATATACATAATAACAATAAAAAGTCTAAAACTCATTGAATTCAAACACTGTCACAGGCCATATACATAATAACAATAAAAAGTCTAAAACTCATTGAATTCAAACACTGTCACAGGCCATATACATAATAACAATAAAAAGTCTAAAACTCATTGAATTCAAACACTGTCACAGGCCATATACATAATAACAATAAAAAGTCTAAAATTCATTGAATTCAAACACTGTCACAGGCCATATACATAATAACAATAAAAAGTCTAAAACTGACTGAATTCAAGTACGGGTACATTGATAAAATTCATACTTATGATAAAAAACAACAGTTCATGAAAAAGGCTAAATTCAGACACAAAGGCAAAATATAAAATCATAATATATAAACATAATGCTGAAACAGACTAGATGCATGTTCAATCATAAAAAGTTTCTGAATTCAGATATATGAGCAATACTTTAAAATCATCTAAAAAACTTAAACAGATTGTATACATTACATATGTGCTAACATTAGTATAAATCATGATTACTTAACAAAGTCTTGGACACATCCTTATTTCATAAGGTGATATAATTAAAGCCAATACATCATTTTATTACTTCATCAAGCAATAATCATTGAAATAATCATACGTAAATTTCAATTCGAATAACTCTAACTGGAATAAAATTGTTTATCTTGACATCATTCAAACTGGGTGCAGATGCAGACTGGATTGACCAGCGATCCTAAGTTAACAATTGGTATGTTGGCTTCACTTAATAGGAAGAACATTTGGTCTATAGACCTCATGTAGTGAGTTCAAACCCAGGCTGAGGTACACATTCTGCACAAGTAAATTACAAATTTCCTAACTAGATCAGCAAATAAAAGGATTAGTCTTTATCCTCAGTAAAATTAAATTAAATTAAATTAATTACAGTAACCAGTCAAACACCCAGCAAGTGTTCATCCTGTACATGACTAAAATCCATGATACAGACAGGACACATCTATTAGTGAACTCAACTCAACCTGGAATATATTATTACCATATACAGAAAATTTTCCAGCTTTGGTCACAGTACTTTGAGCATTGCCATAGAATTCAAGCTCACAAATATTTAGTATATCTTCACCACTATGTTTAGATTGTCAATCCTTGGCATAACACAGGGTAATATGAGCACTAGTTCCATGCTGAAACACCACATGTTCGTTTTTATTATTTTCAGTGTATGTGTCTCTATTTTTCTCCTGAAGCTCTTCTTCTTTAAGGAAAAGATGAAGTAACCAATTATTTTCATCACAAGTACCAGACGCTCTACAGTACATTGTGTCAGTATCATGCAATTTACTGTCCGACTTTGACTGACATTTGGACCTTAGATCGTCCCTAGCACTAATGGCTTGCTTGCTAAACACAAACCCAGAGATACAAAGGGAGAATTTTCATCCGATTGTCTCATTTACATTTTCACAGGTATGGTATAGGTCTTTTGTCCTTGCCAAATATGCAGCTGTGCAGCGTAACATGGGAAGTGGATCAGTGTAGGAGATGAAAATATCTTTTGAGATCTCTGAAAAAAATAATCAGAAAACTAATAAATCAATATATTCTATAGTGAATGTATAACAAATTAAAGCTGGACTGATACATTTTGATGGATTTCTGTGTTTCAGGGACATACTTGGGGCTACAGGCGTAATTGATAATTTCCTGTGCCCTGGCAGGTCATACTGTCCTGTTACCAACATGACCTTCATTGAATATCCTTTAAAAAGTCTTGATTTGTCATCACAGTTATTTGAATAACTTATGATCAGTCTTTAATTATAACAGCCATTCTCACAGAACTTCAAAAACTGATACACACTACAAACTGAAAAAATGAACAATTCTGATACTTTCTCAGATTGAACTGAGATCTAATCGAATGCCTAAGTAAAAATTAGAAGCATTTCATCCATATTTAAGATCAAGTTCTTTTATCATATAATTAACCAAAATTCAGCCTCAAACAATTAGATACATTGGTACAAATGAAACTTAAACTCATTAAATAGGTGGTCAGTGTCATTGGTTGTCATGGTGATAACTTAATATTAATATCTAGAATGTTTCCTGAAATTCTAACCATTCATCAGAGACTGACGTTTCTTTCATTGTTCTAAAACTTCCTTACATTGTTCTAAAACTTCCTTACATTGTTCTAAAACTTCCATACATTGTTCTAAAACTTCCTTACATTGTTCTAAAACTTCCTTACATTGTTCTCAAACTTCCTTAGCTTTATGTACCAACATTGCAGAGTCATCTCTGTTTAAAAACTGAAATATAATAAGAATAATGAAATAATTCCATAATACAACATTTAAAAAGACAGTCCTGAACAAATTTCATATTATAGCAGTAATTTGTAGTTCCAGAAAGGTAAATCAAACACTTTTTAATATCAATGACCAATTACACATCACATAAAAACAGAATAGTAACAATTAGACTGCTATTTATGTATTTAACACTGTTCATCAGTAGCTTGAGTCAGGTGATCTAATCACAGCTCCAGCATCTACCACCAGTAAAGTACCAGCCCCATCGTCCACACACAGCTAACAACTTCTCGTGTACATTAATGTAACTGAATCATCACTCAAGCAAAAGCTCTGATATAACATAAGGTAATTCTTCTGGATTATATCACCATGGTGACAGCAGTTCAACAATAACAATATTGTTGTGTTACTGTAAAGTGTATAGACGTGTTGGACTTAAATGCATGAAAACACTAAAATTCTTAGCACAAATTCACGCTTCATGAATATATAATTTTTCATCATTGATCGTAAATGTCTGCATGCAGATTTGCAGGTTATCAAAATTACAGTTGAAATATATTACAATTTATCCATTTAATAACAAAATGATCACTTCATTAATCTACCTAATGAACAATAATAAAAACATAGTATATTGAGGTAAAATTCTTAAATAATATAAAGTGATATACTACCTCTTACCCAAAATACATTGGTCTTAACACATTAGTTTGAAGAGCCCTTAACTTGGCCTCAGTGAGATCTAGTTCTACTTTATTGCTATTTTTCTCAGCTAATTCTTCTGGATTATATCACCATGGTGACAGCAGTTCAACAATAACAACATGGCAGTAATGTTGACTTTGAGCAAGTTTGATATAATGTGACATTTCCCAGCGTTGAATGTTAGTGTTGTCAATGACGACGATGTTGGTTCCCTTCTCACAATGGTATGTAGCCTTACATTGACAATGCTGACAGGCATCAGGCAATTTTGACCTAATGAACCAGAAAATACAACACAATATTTGACATTGTTGAAGCTAGGAAAAAATAGTCATGTTTGCAATTACTCAACCAAAAAATAGGAAAGGAAGATTGCAAAACTTCTTGATTTTTTTCTGAATACATGTATACCAGTGGAACTTACAATTTGTCCACAAAAATTTTCATACTTTGTACTTCACTGTTTGAAACTTTAGGGTTGTCACAAAAAAAATGAGTTGACCAGGTGGCCCCAGATTTATTTTAAATGAACTTCTATGATACTTAACTGTTAAAGTGACTTGTCAGTTTTCTGACTTGGTTGATTTAGAATCAGAATCAAACATTTCAGATACAGAAGTTGACAAGCATTAAATAAGCTTCCTTACTTGTAAGTACCATCTTTATCCATAAAGAAATGATCAGCAGAGCAGATGACAGCTTCATCGTTGTACACTGTACCTTCACCACAGTGGATTTACCAGATTCAGGTAGGCCACGCATGATAAACAGAGTGTGCGATTTCTTGATGAAATCCACAGTGTGCGTATCACTGAGGAATGGTAGCTTATCATATCCATGTACTTGTGATACCTGATGTGAAATAAACACCATGGTTACAAATAATGACAAGAGAATCCTAGGGGCCACATTCACAATCAGAACTGTCCAAGACATAATTTCTGTTGTATAAATTGTAATGCCCTCACATGTATCATGTCAATCACGTAAGACAAAAATACATATCAGAACTTCAGAATTACCACACAGAGTATTCTATCATTCCCTAGCTGTTCATGCGACAATATAACCCCGTGAAATATAACATTGGATGCAATAATCATGAAGTTATTTAGAGTATATGCTCAAATCAAAGTTTATGTAATATGTCTCAGTTGTAATAATAATTACAAATTTATCTTCACAGGGTACAATGAAGGCCCTGACCATGGTCCAGTAGTTAGTGCACTGGACTTGTATCCTGGAGATCCGTGTTCGAATCCTGATCACAGCAGGTCATACCATTCTATTAAATTGGACAAACATTTCGATTTTCCTCCGTATGTGGAGAAGTTGCCGGCTCCCTGTGGAATGGTTAGAACTGGTTAGAATACAGTCCAGGAAAACTGGTTAGGTGAACCGGTCGCCGTATATAACTGAAAAATTGTTGAAAAAACGGCGTTAAACCCCAATGACAATATGTCACACAAAAACAACCAAAAAAACCCAACTGGGTACAATAGAATTGTCTATTTTGATGTATGAATTAGATTTTAATTTTTAATATAAACAACTAACACCTGACCCCTATCAGTAAGACGTGGATTTATTCTGAAGGGCAATTTTGTAAAAATGTCGTAACTTCGAGAAAATCCGCTAAACATCTAATGTTTGTCCTGTTTCTTTCTAAACGAAGCATGTCACAGCGACTGTGAAACCGAAAGTTAATGAAGCAAACGTACAATATCAATAGTTGTTTATTCTGCGGCCTTATACGGGCATAATTGAGGGCCTATGTAAAAATACAGTTACGGGCCACTGCGGCGCTATATTTCGGCCCTCTGCATATATAGTGTATTCGTAAAGTGTATACGTATCGCGGTTAAATCTTTGTAATATTATATATATTTACAATCCTAACAGTTTAGTTCAACATTATGAACTATGTAAAAACATAATTCTGAAACTAAGTGCTGCGAAATGTGCGAGAAAAGTCGTAATTATTAGGATTGGCCCACAGAGGCCCGCAATTAGGTCCTTAGTAGGCCCGCAGAATAAACATATCCATATCCATTTTATATCGTTGTCGACATTAGTAGGACGGCATACTCTGCGAATGTTTCTTCAAATGTTGGATTTATACGCTGTTCATTTGATCTAATATCTCTTGGTGGAAACAGTACCATTGTTTTGCTGAATGGTATATCGTGTTTCATTCAATTACGTTAAAACCTTTATACAATGACGACGACAATATTGGTTTAGTCGTAAATTAATTAACAATATAGTAGCCCCCACGTTTTGGGAAAATAATACACTATTTACATCGAAATAATTATATTCTGAAGGAAAGCATCTTTATCATTTTTCGAATTTTGAATGCATTGACGAGCTGAGTTATTCTGATTTTTTGTCAACTTTTTGTTGCCTGACAAACCTTGTGTTTTTACACCAGACGTGACTAAGAATGGGAAAAGTCGACAGGAATGGGTTGCAGATGATGGATGTCCTAATTTCAGTTTTCTGGGAGATATTTTCGGTGAGATAGTTCCTGCATTTTTATTATTGAAAACACTATTTCAGTGTATTATCGCTATCAATGCTGAAACCAACTGACATCTTAATTGTACACACCAGTTTGGCACATTTTACGTGATTGCGCAATCATATTTTTTCTTGAATCAAGTATGATTGGAACAAAATTGTTAGGGCAGAATTACACTTAGGCGTCAGTATGAGTCGACAAGTTAAACATTTTCACTTTTCCTGCTTGTTTTCAGTATATTCATAATAAATTTGTACAACTTCATTAATAGTTGAATTCGGTGTCCTAATGTATGACTTAAAGTACTGTCTTAAAGTTCTGCCTTTTAGGACCTATACTACTTTCTACTTACACAATTGTTGGTGAGCTGCCAAAGGGACTTTCAGGATATCTGTATGTTGTATGCTAGAATCCTGATTAACAACAAGTCAGTAGAGTGGTATATGGGAAGTCACATAAACTTAAGAAACATGGAATGCCATGTTTCGATATCAACACCAAACTGGGCACAGGTATGTTAATTTTTGTAGCTTGAATGTGATATAAATATCAGTGGTATCATTTATACTGTTGATTGAAATGAATCTTTGAAATTGTCTTTTCAAAATAGAATCTCTGATGTAAATACAACACTGATGATATCAGCATTCAAGTAGTGTTATCCTTCATTTAATTTACTTATTCCTGGACACTATACCAGAGATAGCCGGGATCACATCCAGATGCACAGATTCAGGTTAGAGGCCTGGATGACTTCTAAACCATGTTGACCCCCAGTTATAATGCAGTAAATGAGCCAGTAAACAGGTGATTGTAATACATGTATAAATTGATATACCGTAAGTGTCATTCTCCATGAGATTTTCTGAGGGAGATTTTGTATCTAGGGGGTAAGCTTACCCTCTTTTTTAGATGAGACAGAGAACACTGATACATTCCAAATGAGATTATATTTAAAACTGTAGATTTAATTATTTGATGTTCGTCTAAGATTAAATGTTAGACATTGGATATGTTTTTTGTTCTACTATAACAGCCGTAAGTTCACTATTTTAACTATTTTGCTGCTATGATTGTCAGTTTTGGGAGCCCAGTCAGGGTCAGCAATTTCCTGTCCATCTTTAAACGTCAAACCTATAAGTGGCAAAAATTTAAAGCCAATGGAGGAAGGAGCTGATGAGATGATTGAGGCTCAGGCTATGGAATCAGCCTACAATGCAGCAGTTGATTCTTATCAAAATGAAATGGAGTAAGTGAATTTATGTTACAGTGTGTAATGATTGAAACAGTCTTAATATTTTGTTTCATTCAATCATGAAATGAGTTTATAAGTAATTTGATAAATTGTTCTGGTGGTCATCAACAGTCAACACATACTACAATACAACATTATTATCTAAATGAGCACATTTTTGTTATTATACAGAAGTTTTATACCCGAGTCAAATGATTCAAGGAAACACATGGATGGTGATTTTCTGGAAGAACTTGGTGTGTGCCCAATAATCAGTAAGGTAAAACTTTAGTTTATTTTAAGAGATTAAAAATGCACTGTCTCTTGATATCTTTTTTCTGTATAAGTTCTTTCAATGTGTGACAGTTTGATTATATTTATGCGCTACAAATGTTGCTTAAATGTATTTTATCGTTTTATTCAGGTTGACAATGGATGATAAGCTGTTAGATTTAGACTGGACTGACATTGATTCAGACTAGCATGATGATGAAGACAATATTAATAACAGTCCTCTTTGTGAATCTGCTGATAGCATGTCTCCCAGGTAACCAGTCTGGATTTTAGCATAATGTAGTAGTAATTGCCCTTTGTTATTTTTCATTCCTAGATTTTGTCCATGAACAATGAATATTATTAGTATACATTATGATCAATAATCAGTTGCTCAGGATTCTCTGTGTGACATGAATGTGTTCAGACATCGTATAACTCTTTTTATGTAGTTATAATTTGTTTTTGTCCGAGTGATGCAAACATCATGATTATTTTATGTGTCAATTACAGAACGCAATACAACTTGATTTATTGCATGTATTTGTGATAATATATACTTATATATTATACTGTTTGCTGCAGAACACCAGTGACAACCTGTATACCTAGTGCTGCAAAGAGAAAAAAAATTATGTGAAGAAACAATTGGACAAAAAAAATTCCATGTAAAACCAGGTCTGGAATGAGCTGCGCTATTGATACTGCTAGGCAGAGGAAAGGATTTGACAGTTTAACTTGTAAGTCATATGCATTTTGTTCTACTGAATAATAATTACAAAGCTCCATGATTAAATCATGTTAATGATGATCAGTTCTTATGAATACAACAGAATGGGCAAATGAATAAATAGATAAACTGAAAGTTAAATGATACAAAAATCAGTCAACTTGTCAACATGTTGCTTTTAATTCTAGTCATAATTACAGTTGCATAATCTGATAGTTGACATGGTTGACTCAAACATAACTGTTTAATTTTTTTATGATTTTTTTCATTCACCAGAAATAATATTTCCCCCATGGTTTCACCAACAGTGAAAGTAAGTATTTCATTACTCACAATGAAATAAGATTTTATCATGCAAAAATTTTACAAGTATCCTCTATACTGTATATATTTATTTACAGTGCACACTTTTCTAATTAGCAAGTCAATATTTGGAAAAAAAGTAGTGAAGACTGTAGTAGGACATAGAACCTGCGGTGTTTGTATTTACTGCAGGAGGAATAAGACAGAAAGTAAAAATTAAAAATCACACAGGAAATACTAGACTAATGGAGAGTACAAGTGGGGAGAGGGGAATTTTTTAAATGTCTGCAGAGGGGACACCAGTTGATTATTTAGAAGGGGGTGTTGATAACAGCTTGATGGTCGGACTGAAAGCAAAAAAGAATTGAGATAGTGAAAAAAATATGACAAAAATCATGTGGTCAAAACCATTGGTAAGCAAATGTACGCAAAAAGAAAAAGGGTTAAAACTGACTAGAACAGTGATACTCCATTTGAAAAAATGTATCAAGTGTGTGTTTGCTTGAAACAAGGGTCAAACTGAAGAATTGAGGAATAATTAGAGAGCCATAGTTCCCCACCAGTTTGTTGGTCATACAGTATGCAATGAAACATTCTATGAAACGCAAGCCTGGTGAGATTTATATTCACAAAAGTCTACCATACAAAGGTAGTTTAACAGGTGATAATCTTTGTGAGTGGTTACCAAGAATTTTTGACCTATTGATTGCTAATGCTAGTGTAAATGCTAATCTTGGATCAAGTCAGCAATGTGAGAATGCAAACAAAGAAGTAAGTCCATGTGCACCGAAATCACATCACTATAGACACACGAAGTCGCTTGATTATAGAAGACATGCCACAGCTACCTTTATTAATGAAAGTCGCCATTATGCTCAAGTAATTATTATACTGTTGCTGCCCTCATGTTTGTTGGTCCTATTTCATTCAATTTAGTTATGCTGTGCTAGATTGTGTTGGGTTTTTTTTCGTATGATTTGGATGATAATTTTGTATTATATAATTTTAAATGCATAAGTATTTTTTGTTATTTTGACCATTCCAAATTGAGATAAGCCTTCCTATGTAAATCAGACCAGTTATTTTTTAATTGCAAAGCTGTATCATAATCTTTGAATTCTTTATATATGAATGTTGATTTATAGTTTGATGTCATTTTATAATAATGTCTCATAAACAGTTTGAAAAGGCATATTGACTCTGGAATAAGACTGTACTGATTTTCGAAGAAAATGATGGCTCAACATATTTACTGATATGACAAAATTTGTCTTTATTTTTGTTTTGTTTCTTTCTTACAGGTGCTGTTTTTGTACAGTTAATTATTTTATCCATGGTTTAATATCAACACAGAGGCTAATAACATCGGTATGTTTTATTGAACTTTGAGCTCGTTAACTTTAGCATGATACCAGAAATGAAAACAAGTGAATCTTGAAACTCGCATTTCTATTGGTGTTGAAGTATTACACCACTGTTAGTTAATCTTACCTGATGGTACAATACTATATGTTCTTGCATTTAAAAAAGCTAGTTGTTCAGTTAAATAATGATTTGAACATTTTCAAACAATTTATGCCTCTATTAAACAGGCATCTACATGCCTGCCAATGTATACTTAGGTAATTGTTTTTACTCTGGCTAAAGTTACTGCTTAATAAACAAGTTTACATTGCTAATGTAAAAATATTCTAACTAGTGAATATTTACATTTTCATATCATAATGCAAAACATTCATGTTATACAGGTTGAATTTTAATAAAATAATCTATATCTTTCAGACAAATGTAAAAATGGGATTATCTCCAGGATACTATACCCTAAAGTATGCAGAAGTGTGCCAGAAACAGCCACAAAACAAACAAGACAGCCAACAACTCCTTGAACCACACGATGACGTCTCATTTTAAAACAGAAACATGTGGTCAGTCATGGAGCTTCAGAAGTATTAGAGGGGGTCATATATCAGCCAGGTGTTGTTTTCTAATTTCATTTCTAATAATATTATATATTGTATTTTTCGCTAAAATGGTTTGTTGAAATGTCACATTAATGATATGTTTCATTGATAGTGATGCAAATAAAGTCCTACATATAATATGTTTTTTCTTACATGCATATGATTGATCTAAATGTACTTGTTAATGTGATTATTATTATTATGTAGGTGTTGGTCATCAAGATAATATAGACATAACTCAACTACCTGATGGAGTTCCTTGAGGCGTCTTTTAAGCCAGTGAGAGTTACCAACAGCCAGCCAACATTTGTTACATTTGACTGGGAAACAACCAATGTAAGTAATCAACAGCTGACATAAATTTTAATTTTTATTAATTACTCAGTGTATAAGCAGGTCATTTATGTAGATCAGAGAAAACTTCTGGATTATAGGTGTCTAAATTAAAAGGCTTCCAGTTTAACATAGTTTCAATGTATTTTGACAAGAATTTTGAAAAAAATATGACAAAAATAATGTAATATAACCATTTTAAGATTGCTCATTTTTATACACAAGACACCATTCCATGCAGATGTGTTCAGGTCATACAGCTGGTCTGCAAATATTTGTGGAATGAAGGAGTGGATATTTCATCCTCCCCTAAACAGTACATACTGTATCCTAATATTCCCTAATGTTTTTGGAAAACTGGGAATCATCATTCAGTCTCTTGATCATCATCACCAGACTTTGATGAATCAAATTTAACCTATTCCACAATATTTATATGATGAACAGATATCATTCACACTTTTTCTTATGTCTGTCTAGGCCTTGTTTTGCCCTTTTATCTAAATATTGATTCTTATAGATTATTTTATGGATTATCCAAATACCTGGTATTATCTGAAATATTTCCATGGTCCCGATTTTGTCCGTATATATTTTATGAATATCTGGTATTATCCAAATTATCAGTTGATAACAATTGCCTTTTGATAATCCATTAGGTGTATGTCAACTGTTTTGTATGTTTATTGATTTATTAACCTGAACACCACTAACATACTAACAGGAGCACTTGTAACACCCTAACCTGACTCACAACATAACATGAAGGAAAGTAACATGAACAGAAATTACAACCTAACAAATATTTAAAAAAAAATTAAAAGTTGTCCATGCTAATGATGAGTTAATTGTAATTAAATATGCATCATTGTTAAAGTTGTCCATATTGTTAGTTACGATTTATACCAATCACTGCAGTCCAAGTCAGTTTTATTAAGACTTTTCAATAGTTGTGTGGGTTGTGATTATTTTCTTAATTATTTGTGTAAAATGTTCGACAAAAAAGTAAAGGATGATCGTGTGACAAAATGTAATAAACACACAAAAAAAATCATGTCTTTCTTCAAAAAATTCCCTGTTGAAAATGATGACAGCGATGTCTATTGTGTCAATCATTAGTAAGTGAAGTAAAATAATGTATTGTTGTATCTAACCAGGCAGATTAAACTGAACTTAATATTATCAATATTTGTATATTTTTTCAGATTGTGACTATAGCTTAAAAGACTGTCTAGGAGACCTGATCTATGATGTTACGTCTCCTGATCTGGATAACTCTGAAATGTTTCCAAATGCTCATAAAGTCAAAGATCAAATGTTAGAGGTCATTCAAGGTAAAGGACTGTTTCTAAGCTCATATCTTAATTCCATATATTTTCTTAATGTAATTTGGTTGAAAACATTAAGCTGTTAATTTTTTAACACATTTTCAGGTCTGTTATGTATTATTTACATCATCATTGTTGTATCATGATTGATTTAAAATTATTAATTGACAAAATATGAGACTGGGGCTCCTAGACCGATCTCTTGTTTTAAAACCTTGAAAAAATGTGAACTTAATAACATTGTGTCTGTATTTGTAGGAGGATACTATTTCTATAAATCACAACTGGTTGAATGCTTGTAATTTAGATATATGCTGGAAATATCTTCAAGATAATTTCATCAGTGTGAAGTCTGAGATTGAACATTGTAAGGATATGGACCACTGGAATGATCAATGACAGGTAATCTGAAAACTTTAGTGATGACATCTGTGTACTTTTAAATGAATGATTGTTGATATATTGAGACCACTGTGTCTGTTTGTTTTTACCTGACAATTACAGTAAAACCTTGTTATCTTGATGAGTCATCAGAACAGACTAAATGCTTAAGATAAATATAGTGCTCGTAATAACGAGGTATTTGTATGTTGGTTGAAAATTATATAGAACTAAAAACAAATATTGATGGGACTTTAAAAACTCTGAGATAAGTCTGGTGCTTGTGATATTGATGCTCGTAAAAATGAAGATTTACTGTAATTTACTTTCATGAACACTACTACCTGTTTTCAACAGATGATCATATTAAGGCCACAAATAAAACTTTGCCTCTTTATTGTTTCATGACTGACATGAAATTTTATGCAGTCCTGTATTGGTAATATTTATTTTCAAGGGTTTGAAACCTTTTTTTAATTCAATCAACACTCCTTTATCCTGATAATAAATGATTAATTTTCATGTCTTCCTCTAAATTCAGTTTAAAAATCTTGGACTGCGCTCATAGATAGGATTGTATTTTTAACTGTTCAAAAATAATGACAGCATGTGTGACATTGTTGTATCATTTTATTTTTCAGTTAATTCTCAAAGCGACTGTGGGTATGGACTATTTACAGTTTATACATGTGTTGAGAGTGATAACAGAAAATAGAATTGGTAGATACATAGAACATAGAGTTAATTGATAGCACCTGTCATTGTGGATGTTGTACTTATTGTGTCAGGAAATCTTCAAGTTGTAAAATGGATGATCTACCAAAATTTCAGATACAAAACTGGAAAGAGAAAGAAGATGATTTACAGTGTTTTGAAGAAGTTTTAAAAGATATCACAAAGGACAATGATTATTTACTACTTCATAAAACTCACGAACAAAGTGCTGAGTGTATACTTGAGTTGTTAAATGACAAGTTTAATGTATTGACTTGAGCTACAAGTTAAACTGCTTGAATTTATTTATTGAATAAGTGCCAAAATATTGTCTGTGATATTAGAAAAGCTGTTGGAGTTTCCATTTTTTTACCTTCTTTGTATGCATTGGATTGTTATTTTTTGTTTAAGGCTGGAAAAAAATATATTCATGTTTACAGTTACTTGACGAAATGGAATAGAGAGATGACAAGACTTTTCTACTTTTTTCCTAAACATGTCTTATTATACTATGTCTTATTATACTATGTCTTATTATACTATGTCTTATTATACTATGTCTAATTATACTATGTCTTATTATACTATGTCTAATTATACTATGTCTTATTAGACTATGTCTAATTGTACTATGTCTTATTATACTATGTCTTATTATACTATGTCTTATTATACTATGTCTAATTATACTATGTCTTATTAGACTATGTCTAATTATACTATGTCTTATTATACTATGTCTTATTATACTATGTCTAATTATACTATGTCTTATTATACTATGTCTTATTATACTATGTCTAATTATACTATGTCTTATTATACTATGTCTTATCATATTATGTCTTATTATACTATGTCTTATTATACTATGTCTTATTATACTATGTCTTATTATACTATTATACTATGTCTTATTATACTATGTCTTGTTATACTATGTCTTATTATATTATGTCTTGTTATACTGTGGTGATTCAGCCCCAAATGTTTTCATACATTGAATTTAGTTGTCAGAAACTTTGAGGTCAGTGCTAAAAAATCGAGTTATAACTGTAAACTCATTTTTTTCTGGCCTATTTTGTGAGGTGGTATTTTCTGAAAGTGAAACTCGTTAAGTTGTGAATTATTTTCTTTTTGTGGAATAAAGAAATGTGTGTATATAACTTTAATGTATTTGTACTTTGTTATTATTCCAAATATTAGATATATGTTGAGTTCCTGTACCACAAATGTAGGAATAAAGAAGCTAAGAACACAAGTGTGTTTCTACTACAACTTTATTAGATGGACTGCCACACTGGCAGGAAATCAACAGATGTATATTAGAGACTGACCAATGTAGCAGAGCAAGATGCAATGGAATTTTACCAGAGTAATTAAAAAAACATGATATGGTTACAATACATTTACATGATACTCCTGATCAATCAATACTGATTATAACTGTGAGGCGTTTGTCAGGAAAACTGTGTTAAAAAGTATTAAGTGCTCAGTTAAAAGATAAAAGTTTACAGATAAAAGAGTGCAAGGTTAAGATTAAAAAACATCTAGGGAGCTAGAAAGGAGCTGTTTCCAGCCTTTCCTTGAAGATATTTAGGCTGGGACTGGATTTGAACTGGTATGGGAGACTGTCCCAATGCCTTATAGTTCTGGGGAAATAGGAGCTAAGGTGATACTGGGTACGTGACTGGAGGATCAGGAAGTTCAAATTTCTAGTTGGGATGGGGTGGTTATGATCAACATGAACAAGGTTGTTCTGGATTTTGTAGAGAAATATGAGAGAAGAACGGAGACTGTGGCTTTCTATGGAGGTCCATCCAAGATTATGTAACATTTGTGTGACACTGATTTGGAAATCAAAATCATTGCAAACCTATCTAGCCACAGCTCTTTGAACACTTTCAACTTTATAGGTTAGATGTTTCTGCCAAGGGTGCCATATTATTGAGCAGTGTTCTAGTTGCGGTCTAACATAAATTACATATGCCAAAGTTTTGACTTGCCTATTTTGGGTTTTGATGTTTCTTTGGATAAATTTTAAGGGAGCTTTTTTCATTGGAGGTGATGTTATGTATATGGTGGGTCCAGTTTAGGTCTTTTGAAATAATTACTCCAAATAACAATGAAATGTAAAGAAATATAAATGCTGCAAATTGTACCTGCATGCAAAAATACAAAAAACAATAAATGACAAACACGACACAATGTAACTGTCATCCTATGTAGCTAGAATGAGTAATTAATGAATGTTGGCCTTTATTAAATATGTTGTTACAGGTCATATGATGTTGACTGTTGTGCAAATGAGCAACATAATGATGTACCCATTTAGATTGTGGTTGCTAGCCCAACATCGTCACACAATCTGGTGTGTTATGAATTTCAACAATGCATGGACCTTGAACAATATTAGTAGTGGTACTTAAAACACATTGTTAAAGCAGTTAAATTTATTACGTGTGTGTGAGAGTTGAATGAAAAATAAAAATGAAAAAAGCACCAGAAAGCATGTTTTTTTCTTTTGACATTTTAAAAGGATGACACTCGGAAAGTTCTGTTTGGTCCAGCGTATGTTTTCAGTGCATGTTATGTATAGGTCCTGATTTGGTGTTCCAGGACGCAGTTATTTCGTACCGCACTTTCAGCCGCACGACCGCAGAATATGGCACAGTGATTTTCACGTTAATATAAATTTTACGTTGCGACGAGCATGGTTCCAAATTCAGCATTGGGATTAATTAAAACAATTTTGAGGTACATTTGCGTGTTAAAGGAAAACTTCATTAATTTACTCTTGTATGAGACATCTTATGGGTACTTTCTTTTTTGATGACCATAAAAAATTTGCTGACACTTAGGATAATCTCCACACCACTCTTGCATCAATTCGCGACAAGCAGACGAAGTAAATTCAACTTCAAGACTGCTTGTTTGTATTGTTGTCGCTTAAGTTTTAGATTGTTCCTCTTAACATTTGCGCTGTTATTTCAATTTCGGTGATCAAATATAAATAATTGATTATGCAAACTCGTTTGTTTTGCCTTTCACTGCATTTTTGTGAAACATGAAAAACACAGAAGTCAGTGGTTGCGTTCAGAGTATTTCCAAATTGCTTATTTACCATTGGTACCATTGGTTGACTATTTACTCTGAACGAATTTTATCATACCGTTGGTGTCATTGGCAACATAATAAACATTGGTACCTATTGTAAACTAATGGTACCAACAGTAGCACCAGAAAATCCCATTGTTGCCATTAACAACAAGATTATCATTTGTTCCAAAGCAGTCCCATATCTATAACTAGGAGAATAGGCATGGCAAACAGAAAATTAAAATAGCTTGGATTGTTTATTTGCAATGATAATTCACTGTGAATGTGATAAAACTCTAGTTAATTTCAGCATCAGTTTACAAAATGAAAAGTTATCATTCATATGCAAAATAGGGATTAAAAGAGGCAAAACAGTTTCAACATCCTGGATTTCTTCACTGTGTACATGACATTTTGCCATTTTGGATGACGTCATACTTTAGATTTACCAACACTACCATACAACCAGTCTGTCTGCAAATAAATCTGCCAATGGCAAATTTTGTCCAGAAACATTGGTACCATTGGTGTGCCATTGGCAAGTAAGAGTACCATTGACTACCAATGGTATTACACGGAACGCACTCAGTATGTATAAAGAAATGTTGATGATATGATAATTAGGGTTGGACACATTCCAACTGAACAGTCATTTCAGTACATATTTTGTTATCTGATAAATGGAGGCCAATAGAATATATAAATTTCCCCCTGTAAATTTTTAAATACTGTGGAAGTTAATATGAAATCTAACTTTATTATGATGAGGCTGTTATTAGTATTCAGTTATTTTATGACTGATAATGTTTTCCAGATTTTGTTATCTATATTCAGTTGCGGACAATTTTTGCCAAAACAGCCCTAAAGAAACCTTCAACTTTGTTCAAGTCATGGGATTAAGCAAAAGGTAAGCTTCTTTGTAAGACTATTTGTCTGATGGTTTTACAAGGTATTACTTAGCTGTGCCTGCATTTGAACATTTCTTTGCAGTGTAACAGAGTTGTATATAAAATTTATGTTTGTAGTAGTTTGTATACCTGTCTGCCCGATTAGCTCAGTTGGTAGAGCAGCTGACTTGCAAGCAGAAGGTTGTGGATTCGAGCCCCGCATAAGGAACTTTATTTTCTGCCTCCTATTACATTGGTGCTGTGTGTAGCTAGCCTTGAAATCCTAGAGCTAGGGTGAAGCAAAGGCTGGGTTAGCTTAAAGAACCTGTGGTTGTCACTTAATCAATTAAAGGAAGGAGGAGTGTAACAGTATTGTATATATAATTTATCTGTTTATCGTAGTTTGTATACCTGTCTGCACGATTAGCTCAGTTGGTAGAGCAGCTGACTTGCAAGCAGAAGGGTGCAGGTTTGAGCCCTGCATCGGGAACTTTATCTTCTGCCTCCTATTACAGCAGAAAAGTGAATGACAGTATTTATTGAAAATGAAGATTTGGTTAAAATTCATGAAAATGCTGAATAATGAATATTCTCGGGGGTTTTCGTAAGGATTTTACTTCCACTTGGACCAATTTACTTGAACTCTACTTGCCCTCAGTGAAAACAGGTTTCCCCATTTTTGAAGTTAAATTTAACATAAATTTTTTATAAGTTAAATTTACAATTAAGTTAAGATTACAATGTGTGTTCATATATGTATTTTGTTTAGAGTGAAACAAGATGCTAAAAAATCACTGAAGCCACCGCCAAGACAAGATTCTGGGTACTGCTTATACTCCTACGATAGTGAAGGTCAAGTTGTTACTGCTTTTAATGAGATGGAAGCTTATGAGAAAATATTGACCTTAAACACACACAAAAAGGTGAGTATTAACACATAGTACCTAATTTTCACTCAAGAATATTCATACAATACAGTGTTTCTTCCAGCTCTGATTGTCAGTTTTGACCCCTGTGTCAGAATTAAGGGGTCATTAGAAATTTTAGAGGGTCGTACACTAAAATTGAATATGGGCATCTATAACAAAAAAACATCTTAGACTCAGTATATACAGCTTCTAAGGCAGCAAACAACTTTTTACCCTATAAACCGTCAGTTGTAGTTGATGCATTTACAAATTATTGTCACTCGAAGCTTTCTTTTCAGTAGACAAATCATTATATCTGTCAGTCTCTACATCTCCTGTGGACCCACTCCAAAAGAAAACTGCTAATTTATGCTGGTTTGGAGCAGACATAGCACACATTCATTTACTTCATAGATTATGACAAAAAATAAATAAATAAACAGGCGCTTGTTTGCATGCAATAATGAGTGCAAAAGGTGCCAAAAATGCAAAAACACCCTCTGGAAGAAACACTGATACAAATGAATAATAGAGAATGTAAAATGCTCTGCTCAGTATCATGTAGTGAAGAAAAACAGCTGATCACAGGAAGAATGTACAAAAACTGTTGAGTACCAGGGTCATGTTGTCTTAACCAATAAGATAAATTTAATCCTGATGATATTTTGAATGAATAATCTCTTTCCATGTGTATTTTTAATGTAACATATTTGGCAACACACTGTTCTTTATTATACCTTACTGGTTGGTAATAGGATAATTAAGTGAGCTATCCATACAATTAATATCTATGTATATTTATATATAAATATAAGATACTTGTGATGTTTCATATCCATACATGGATATCCATGAATATTTTGCCTGGTTAGATATACACATTCATATGTACATAACATGAACAATAAAAGATTCAGTTTACAATATAATGATGATTGCAAAAATAAAAACCTCTGAGACTCAAACTCGGATTTGAACCTAACTAGTTCATCATGTACAACATCTATGTTATGTTTTGTATTATCTATCTTCTGTTTAGTATCTTTATGTCTAATATCAAGTTCTGCAAGTGTTGTGGTTTCTATTTTGTCTAGGATTTGGTTGATGTGATCTCTGTATTTCTGTATTTCTTTCTTACAGTTGGTTTTGCTTTTCTCCAGGTTGTCATCCAAACCATTGTGTTGTTTTTGAAGTGTCTTCATTTCCTTTACAGCTTTTGTTAATTCATTGTTGATTTGATGAACTTGTTGTGAAGGAAAGTTGGTTTGTACATACTCTGGTATATAGTGGATGTCATCACATGACCTGGAAATATTTTTATGGTATGTAAAACAGACTGTAACAGACAGGGGCAGGTGTAGAATTGATAATAAAAAGTAAACCAGTAGTTATGTGGCTGAATTAGAAAAATAATCAGATTTCAAATGGAATCTATTTCTATATATTTAATATTTACCTGATCTATAAACAACATTCAATTATCGTAATCAGAGTGACTATAAGTTTGATGGTTGTTTACTGTGGTCATAGACCCTTTTCATTGCACCGGACCTCAAAATGACTTCAAACATTGAAAATGACCCCTAAATACCACATTTGTGATAATGACCCCTTATTCATGACTTAAGGAAGTGAAAACCTTGTTACTTACTTGTGACCCAGTGTAAAACACACAGAACAACCCACAGAGTCATCATCAGCACAATACATGTTAACTACTTCCATGGGATGATGTTTACACAGTTCAGTAGGAAAGACTTGAACTTTACTTCCTGTTCCACTTGTGGAAGGTTTAGAGACTTCTGCATCCACCAGAACATGTCCAGACAATGCCTTAAAACTGTTGTGACTTTTCACGCAAGTTACACAAAAGTATTCTTTACAGTTTGCACAGTATTTTGTAGCTTGTTTGTTTAAATTTTCCTTACTGCAAGGTGTACAGCATAATTCAAAATATTCATCTCCGGCATTTCTTTGTGAATAAGCTAATTTTGTCGTCCTTTTTGCCTCCGCCATCTTCGCTGATTTGTTTGTTTAAAGGGTAGTATTGTAGTACATCATATGACTTCAATACCCAGAAATCTGTTTATCTATCACTTAAAGAACAACTCAAATTAAGATTGGTGATAGTACTGACGCAGTCGTTTCCCTTGACTGGCCTTTAAACGCAAGTTTGTTTTTTAAGTGTTAAGTAACTTAGGACGGAAACAAAGTACATTGTAATATTGTCCCTTGAACTAAAATATTAATCAGATGTGTTATATATTCAGAAAAATGTTAATTGTGCTCAGAGTTTTAATAATTGATTGGTTCATTACTGGGACAAAAGTTCATAATGAATGCAATCATGTCATTAATGTCTTGTATGAATTGAGTGCTCTTAATGTGTTTTGTTACAAAGTTTCACTGTATGTATCAAGTATTTGTTTGAATTTTACTACTTTAGATTAATGAAGGAAAGCATTGCTGAATTACTTGGAGAGTTAGAACAAAGTTGTGTTTGGTGAGAATACTTGGGATCATAACAATAGTTATAGAATAAAAAGATTGATGAAGATTTTTGAAGAAGAAAAGACTGGGTATGATTTTCATATTGTTATATTATTGTTAATGTCTTACATGGATGTATGGTAATACAATAAAACCCCTGAAAACCAGACTCCATGATAACTGGAATTCTCTGAAAATTGGAAATTTTTCAAGTCCCATTTTTTCTCTTCTACAATCAATAGTTCTCAGAATACCAGATGCCGTGGTCCAGTGGTTAGTGCGCTGGACTTGTAACCCAGAGATCTGGGTTCGAATCCCAGTCACAGCAGGTCGTACCTTTCTATGTAAATTTGACAAAAATATCGATTTTCCTCCATATGTTGAGATGTTGCCGGCTCCTTCTGGAAGGGTAAGTTAGTACTGGTTAGTACACAGTCCAGGGAAACTGGTTAGGTGAACTGGTCGCCGTATATAACTGAAAAATTGTTGAAAAACGGCATTAAACCCCAGTGACAATAAGTCACATAAAAACAAACAAACAGAAAACCAGACTTTCAGAAAAGTCCATAAGGGGTCTGATATTTAGGATTATATTGTAATTGAACAGATCAGTATACTCTTATCTTTACAGAACTTACCCAGAGTTTTCACTAGACATCAAAATTGAGGGTCAGAAATTACCTTTGGCTGATAATAATTTGAAGAGTCAACAAAATTTTCTTATAAAAATTTTCTTTATAAAGAATTTATTGGAATTTTACTATCACAGGTCCATTACTGATGTCTGTGAACTCATAAGGTCAACAAAATTTTCTAATTTTATTGTAAATTCGATCCTTTGGTACAAATTCTCAGGAGTCAAAAGCATTATTTCACTGATTTCAGGTGTCATAATGCTGTTTTAAAAATCAAATGAAGGCCCCATTTCTGGTATTTAACTGTTTTATCAGAAATAACTGGATCTGTGGTGTTCTATAACTCCAAGCTTTTGTTTTGCCTTCATTTTTTCTTTGTTAGTTTTGACGAAACAATGATGATACTAATTCTATCAGCAAATTTGAGGTGAATTTTTATTTAAACACAAACCTTTTCAACTAAAATACTTTCAGAATGAAAGCCATTATGTACCTTCCCCACTACATATTATCCCCCTGTAATATTGAGATTTGAGCAGAGATACTGTTCTCAAGTCTATGACATTGGGGCTAAGCATTGAATTTGCTGTGAATTACAAATTATGATATGTTTCAGGGTATAGTGAATCTGTTGCACCAGTAATGATGTGTTCTAAATTATTGTAGACTGAATTTTACTGAGATATGAGAGCTTGATTATAATTGCATTTGGCTAGAAAAAAGCTAGTCTTGTTTACAGTTATTTGACCAAAACAAAATAGGATAGTTAGGTCACCGAACATACAGATCTAATCTATTTGTCTAAATATACCTCTCATACTTTGGACTATGACTCATCCCCAAATATTTTTGTACTTTGGATTTTGTTGTTATAAACTGGTCAGTGCCAAAAAATGTGGATTGTCATGTGACTGTAAACATGATTACTTTTTTTTCATGGACTTATAATGTGATATGTTTGAAAAAATGTTAAGATATTAAACCTTGTTTCAGGTTTCCTAAGGAACAGATGAGAAGAAAAGAAACAACTCCTGAGGGACAAGCTTTTAATTTCATTAGTGGTGATTCTAGTACATCTACTGCCCAACTCACACGCGCTGCTCTTGCTTATCATGACAGGCGACATCAACCTGTGGGTGGAGGTAGACTTTTACCAGATGGGCGTCAAGGTCCAGCATCAGAATCCAAATTAGATACACTGGTTAAATTACAAGGTATAACCATGCAACTGTTGACTCATGGGACTTTAACAAAGTTTAGACACAGATGAACATCTAGCTTGTCGCCTGTCAGGTTAAGAAATGAACTTACGACCAGCGAGAAAAGGTAAGGTATGAGATATTGGAAATATCCAGTCTGACTGGAAACAAGATATGGTCAACAAATGTGATGAAGTACAAGAGTTGTCTCCTTCTAGAAGACATACTTAATCTCCACATAGAAGAGGACCATTGAGTAGAAAAATGCTACCTCTATAAGAAGAGTTCCAGCATTAAGTACCAAAAGTACTTATTACCCAATTAGTCAATGTTGATGGTATAATACTCTTTGTGAAATTTAGATGTTAATGCTGAAACTCATAGGATAGGATCACTATAATCAATTGAATTCAAAAGCTCTAAGGTTATTTATTGGTACAACTCTCTAGAATTTGGTTATTCTAATCAATTGTACTACTAAAATTATTCCAGTATGTTTTCATCAAAGTACAGTGGATATTCAGTATGGTAATTCGTCACACACATTAAACTTATTTTTGTTATTTATGTTGGCTTACTGTTAATCATCTATCTATAGGAATATCAAACCATTTGGCTGATATATAAGATGAGAAAAGTTCTTGGTGTATGGTTTAATGTTGCTTCATGTAATGTTATGTGACATCAGTCCACATTAAGTTAGCCCAACTACTGCTTTGACTGGTAAAAATCATAGCTGGTAAAATGTTTGATGGAGGGGAGGGGGGGATTCTACATTTAACAAAAAATTTATTTATTTGTCTGTCTGGTAAAAGTGGACAATCTTTTACTTTAATTGACTTTTTTCAATATGTTGTCTTGAGTAAATATTCATAAATCAGGGTCTGTATCTATAAGGCTTAATGACTTCTTGCTTCTGTTTGTGGTCCATGTATGATATGTTGACATGTTGAAGTGTGTTCAATTTAAATGAATATTTGACTGTAGAACTCTTATTCAATGTTTGTCATTTTTAAGGCTGTATTTAAATGCAATATATTTTTATTGTGGTTTAATTTCGTGTATTTATTTCAAACATTCTTACAAAGTGGATATTTTCTTTGTGGATGTAAGTTGTTTCTTATTATTTGTAGCTTAACTATTGGAATAAGGGGTTATGAATTAAGGTTACAGTAAAGTGTCAGAAATGTTGATTGGTTATTTAAGTTAGAACTGGTTAATTTTTTAAACTTAATTTTGCTCTTGTGTGCTGTGTTTGTAAAAGACCTGTTTTATCTGAGAAAAAAATTATAATTTAGATTTATAGTATTTTTGTAAATTAAAACCTTACTACAATGATAAATATATGTGATCAAAACAGTGTGTTTGAATTTGAATTAACCAGTGGTTATCTCCCATTCTTGAAATAACTTAAAGTAAAATCTCACTTAGCGACCACCTCAGTATTATGACCACCTTATTATAACAACCACATAATTTCAATAACTCCCTATAACTTAACTTGATAATGAGACCACCTAATTATTATGACAAATTTTTCATGTCCTGAAGGTAGTTTTAGTGTTAAGGTTTTACAATATGTCATTCTATGTGTTTCAGGACAATGTTGATGCTTTCAGTGGACAGACGTTGAGCACTTGTGAGCCACATATTTACGCCATTGCTGAAGCAGCATTCCAGAAACTTAACAGCAACAACAATCGAGCTGATGGAAAACTAACCAGTAGTGTATCATCAGTGGAGAAAGTGGGGACAGAAAGGTGTGCAGAAGTCACTCAAATTTTACACACAAATTAAGCTTTTATCCAGAACTGTAGTTGTCGTCATTAATAGGAAGATTTCCATTTTAAGATCTTTGTACACTTGAATGCTGAAAATCTTCGAGAAAAATCAATTCTCTTAGTCATCATTATTCACCTTTCTTTACTTTTGTAATAATTCTACTTGAGTTTGCTTTGTTTGTTGTCTTATATGTCTTAAAAATTAAATCCTGTTTCAAGCTTCAAATTTAAAATTGGAGGCCAACACCTATAACAGTATTATTTGTTGTAAATTCTAAGTGTAAACATTGAAGTGTTTATGAAATATTATTGATGATGCTGAAATGAATTTTAACTGTGTTTAATCACATCATTTAGTACATTCAGATGGATGTCATTTTCTGTGTGATGTATCTTGATTGAAGACAGTAGATTTATTATTATGTAGGATAGAATTATGTCCCAACTAGTTTGACAAAAGATATATTCAGTGCTGCTTTTTCTTGATAAAAAGAAATGTTCTGAATTCCAGTTTCAGTGTACTATATCACTGATAAGTTTATTTCACTTGCAAGATATGTCTGGGTACATAATAATAAAGTGCTTTAAGAATTTAACCTCTAATTATGAGCAGCTAATTGGCTAATCTTGTACACTAATTCTGGAATAACCAATGAGAAAGCTGCATTGTAAGACTGGTCTCATGTTTTCTAACTTTGGCAGCTTGATGCAGAGTTGGCCAAATTAAACCAGTCTGGAATGTGTTCATTAATTGTTTATTAGATTTATTTTAAATGTCTACATGAAGCTTCAATATTTAATTAGCTGCTTTTCAAATAGATGGACGGGTCTCAGCATGGTAAGCACACAGAGTCAGTAGAGCGTAATGCATGCACGGCTGTCTCATGTTGTGTTGTGTATGTCCCTGATCCATACCTAGAAACACAGATGACAAAATAATATAATTTGTCTATAAATTTTATTGTCAGAAATCCAGTATGCAATATATACAGTATAGATGCCTGGAAATCAGAATTCAGAGTTTATAGAGGTTTTTTGTGATCTCGACTTTAATTTACAAAAACAACTCTTGAGCTGACATTGAGACTTAAGCTCATCCTGTCAGCTTGGCATTACTTTTGGTACGGCCCTTGGGGTGGCTAACTAGTAATAAATTGTCAAAATTTGATTAATTAAGGAAGCTGGACCTCTAAAATTTTAATAAAAGAAAATGCCTTACGTGTTATAAATTATTAGTCTAAGCTGTTTTTTTTTTTGCTCACCAGAACCGAAGGTTCAGGATGAGCTGTTAGGATGGGTAAGTCGATGCTCAGGCATCCGTCGTCTGGCGTCAACAATGGTCTTCCCCTCAGAAACTACCTGTCGGATTTACTTCAAATTTGCTGTGCAGAAGCCTTTTGACGTTCTAAATGCAATTTGCTCATATTGTTCCGGTTGACCGCTTTTTGGGGTCACTAGTGCTAAAAATAGAAAAACCTTTAATCATCTTCTATTCATGAACCAATGGATGGATCATCACTAAACTTGGTCTGTAGTATCCTTATATGGACTTTTATCAGATTTGGTAAAAAAAATTTGGTCGGCCCCTTTTAGGGGCTGAAAGAGCCAAAAGTAGAAAAACCTTTAATCGTCTTCTTCTCATGAACCAAAGGATGGATCATCACCAAACTTGGTCTGTAGCACCCTTAGATGGTCCTTTCTCAAGTCTGCTCAAATAAATTTGGTCGGCCCCTTTTAAAGGCTGCTAGAGCTAAAAATAGAATTACCTTAAAATGACTTTTTCTCATGTTTCTACGGATGGATTATTACCAAACTTGGTTTTTAGCATCTTTAGATAGTGTTCTATCAAATTTGCGAAAAAAAAATTGGTTGGCCCCAATTAGGGGCCGGTAGAGCTAAAAATAGAAATACCTTTAAACGTCTTGTTCTCATGAACCAATGGATGGATCATCACCAAACTTGGTCTGTAGCATCCTTATATGGACTTTTATGAGATTTGCTAAAAAAAATTTGGTCTGCCCTTTTTAGGGACTGCTAGAGCTAAAAATAGAAAAACCTTTAATCGTCTTCTTCTCATGAACCAATGGATGGATCATCACCAAACTTGGTCTGTAGCATCCTTGGATTGTCCTTTCTCAAGATTGCTCATATAAATTTGGTCAGCCCCTTTTAGGGGCCGCTAGAGCTAAAAATAGAAATACCTTAAAATGACATTTTCTCATGTTTCTATGGGTGGATTATTACCAAACTTGGTTTTTAGCATCTTTAGGTAGTGTTCTATCAGATGTGCTCAAATGAAAATGGGTGGCCCCAATTAGGGGCCGCTAGAGGTAAACATAGAAATACCTTAAAATGACTTCTTTTCATGAACCAGTGGTTGGATCATCACCAAATTTGGTCTGTGGCATCCTTCAGTCATCAGGAATATTCTTTTGTAGTATCCTTTGATGGTCCTTTATCAAGTTTATTATTGTTCCCCATTATTTGCCCACAAGTGTACCCTAATTACCTTTTTAGTAACAAGTTAATTAATATTTATTCTGGTGAGCAATGCTGGGCCATCATGGCCCTCTTGTTTCCCTAATTATGCAATAAGTTTAACAAAGCAAGTGTTTATTGAACGCTGTAAAATGATGCTTAATAATGTTTTTGTATGCTGCATTTGAAAACAAGATTCAAAAAACGATGAATTTCCTTAAAATGGTTGTTATTTAAAAGATACAATGTTCACATTGCTGCATTAAAAATCCTTATTCATTTAAAAACAAAACTTTACTTATGTAACATTTACATAATTATTTAAATATTTGAAAGAAGTGTGATATAATGAAAAAAAAGTACTAAACAGTGTAGTATTATGCGATATTTCATAAGCAAAAATAAGCATCATGATCACTGTAACAGTTTCATAGTCTCACAATACTGGTGTCATGAATGTATTTTCTGTCATGGTTTTTAGCTCATTTACCTGTGAAAGCATTAATCATTTCCAGTATTAGACTGATTAAGTAGATTAACATCTTAAAGCTGCATCTGTCCCAGATTTCTTGTGTGCTTAATTAGTGAATAATTGTAACTGACAAGTGCTTGTTTTTATTGTGAGAAATCCAGAAATTTGTATTGAATTTATTTTCATTCTTCAGAAGTTTTTCAATTATCCTCTGATTTTTGACTGGCTGTATGCAATGTACTTAAAGTTACACTTAATTGACTCTCAGAGAAAGAAACCAGCTTATCGATGATGGAATGTATTGAACCTGATTTCCCACAGGGAGAATGAATAGGGTACCTCTTTTTAGGGGCCACATGGAAAAGAAAGTTGCTCTGTATAATAATAAGGCACATGTAGGTGTTTGCTTGGAATGTATAATTGTATGAGTAGTTAAATGTTTATGGTGCTGACATATCAACAAACTGTCTACCTTTAATCTGACTGCACGGTAAATTTATTTCCATGTTATGAAAACCACATGCAACTCTGTAGTAGTTCCCAATTAACAGTAAGGTCATCACACCCTGTACTTACAGGCTAACCAATATGCCACTTTCCTCCAATTTACTTACCTTGGCTTCAAATGTCATCAAATTTTACTGTAGGTCTGATATGTGTTGGTAAATATTTTAGTAATGATATAAATTTATTATGTGCTAGTTACATAGTCTGCTTGTCATTAAATTCTTATATTCCTTTTATGAGAAATCTCATTAATTTAATGATTTGATGTGATATGAAGAAATGTAATAAATATCTAGTGAGGTAAAGATTTGAACAGAGAAGTAACTTACTGGCTTTTAAGAAATGAGTGACACTTAAGGAATTCTTCTGCTGATCTTTTTTGTACAATGTATGGAGCAGTATTTTCACTATGTAACTTCTCATTTTGATCAAAGTATGGAAGGCTGAGAATTGGTTGACTATATAATGTCTTCTCCACTTTTTTTTAAAAAAAATACTGTACACCATAGGTACCTAAACTTAAACTAATTCTGTTCATGGTTGGAGAATTCCAACACTGCCTCAGCCATCAGGGCTTTCTTTCCCAGGTAGGGGAAGGGGTCTTTAAATTTGGGGAAAATATGTTTGCAAAAAGGAGAGAGAAAAACTTGATGTAAACTGAATTTTAGGGTAAAACCACATGATTTTAAAGATTTTCCTGTGGGAAAGACGCTTATAAATGCCCCCTGCTATAGAAGGAATAAACCCTGACCACTGTTTGCTTGTAGTACTTATTTATCATGACAATCTGTCAAGGTTCCCCATTGAGGATTGTGTATTTATCATTACAATCTGTCAAGGTTCCCCATTGAGGATTGTGTATTTATCATTACAATCTGTCAAGGTTCTCCCATTGAGGATTGTGTATTTATTATTACAATCTGTCAAGGTTCCCCATTGAGGATTGTGTATTTATCATTACAATCTGTCAAGGTTCCCCATTGAGGATAGTGTATTTATCATTACAATTTGTCAAGGTTCTCCCATTGAGGATTGTGTATTTATCATTACAATCTGTCAAGGTTCCCCATTGAGGATTGTGTATTTATCATTACAATCTGTCAAGGTTCCCCATTGAGGATAGTGTATTTATTATTACAATCTGTCAAGGTTCCCCATTGAGGATTGTGTATTTATTATTACAATCTGTCAAGGTTCCCCATTGAGGATTGTGTATTTATTATTACAATCTGTGAAGGTTCTCCATTGAGGATTGTGTATTTATCATTACAATCTGTGAAGGTTCTCCCATTGAGGATTGTGTATTTACAGCTTGTCTCATTGTATTTCACTTGTCCTGTGTTTGTCACTTTTGGTTATATGAATACTGCTAGAAACATACAAGAAGCTTAGAAAACTGGTACAACAGTGAATGTACCTTCATTTATTGATATTTTTGTACATGTCTCATTTCATACTGAGAATACCAAATTCATTCTACAATATTTGTGTTCTGTGACGAATCATGGTAAGAGTTGTATTATAAGAATCATTATTTTAGAGTTATAACCAATGACAGCCATTAGACATTTACTGGATCAAAAGAATAAGTTCTTTTTTTTGTTGTAGAATTTATTTATATTTTTGTTATATTGATGTTCACCTAACGTGCAGATAGTCACTCATATTTTTTGTATACTCCGTCTTCCTGAACATTGATATACTTTAACTGAAAGCTAACATTTGGTTGTAATATTCGATTTTCTTCCTTTCTGAAACAATGATATACCATGTCCTCCCTTGGTTACATGCCAGAACTTGTACCTAATTGAAGGACCATAAAAATCACATAACAGGGAGTTTAAGCCTTTGACCCTTTGATCGGGAGTTCTGCACTGTTGTGATTTTTCTGCATGATCTGTTGACATTGAACATTTATGAGCAGTGATGAAAACCTGTCTGATGCAGATGTCTGTTAATGCTGTTGCTGAACCATTAAGTACATTGTGATGTATTGGCACAAACTATATACCATGGTGTCTTAGCTTAGGCCTATAACAAATTGCAGTATTCTTGAGTCGCTCTTTAAACAAGATATTGTAAGTTGTCATATGAACCAGTGAGGTCTTGTAGATATTATTGTGATTAAGTTCAATTCGTTGTTTTATACCATGATCACATAACAACAGAAGATGATTTGTTGCTCGGTAGTTTACTCTCCCGTTCTACAGGTACTCAGGGACTCTGGACATAATTCATGGTTAAAAGTTTTCTGGAATTTTCCGGAACCTACTGTTTTTCCCAGGTCTGGACCGTACTGGTTTTTATTGTTTCTGCAGCACCGAGCTTAAGATTTCTGATTTTTTTTTTTGCTTTTGAAAATTTCCAACTTTAATTATGATTTATGTGCAGTACATGTCTTTAATTTTACATAGAGTCAATTTATTCATTTACATTTTAATCAGGAGATAAAACAGGAAGTTGAAATGTTACTTTGTATGTTGTCATTTGAAAGATGGACAGTTTATGACATTCTAACCACAGTTCATGTGATTTTAACCCTTTGCCTCATAATACCGCATTTCCCTACATCTGAAGCAGACGACATTTGAAAACATTTCGGCCTATGAAATAAATGCCTGTAATGAGTAATGGTTTCTTTTGTAACAATGTTATCCACTCTATCAGAGAGAATTAACAATTTTTTCATAAAAAATTGATGTTTTGTATGTTAGCTTTGAATTTGGAATAGTCCAAAATATGCTGATGAGGCAAAGGATTAAGCACCAACATGAGATAGTTGTTTGTTTTGATACATCCTTGTTAATCTACCAGTACATGATTTGTTCAAATTTTGCTCGGTAGTTGGAGCATTTTGTGTCATTTCGTTAAATTTGATTTATAGACAGAGCTATTAATAATAAGCTTCCTATTGAGTAAGTTATCTCGACTGAGTGAAAGTTCTGGCAGGTACTTGAGGTTGAACTTGGAGTTTATGGCTTGAGTGGACATATAGTATCCTGTATGTTTAAGGACCTACAGTTTATGGACATAAACAGCACTAATACTTCGACGAACATTCATATTGATTGGGAGTCTTCATAATATACCAGGTTGTAGTGACTCAATATTGAAAGGAAATAGTTATAATTGTTCTTTAATTGTTTAGCTCCAGTTTTCTTTGTAAAGAGTATTTGGTGAATTTAAAATAAGTATTTTCATCTTGTCAATGATTTAAGTTTCTTTTGTAAGAAGTTCATAAAAATGTTGAATCTTTTTTCCATCAGAGGACATGCAAACAAACATTTGTTTCATACATTCTTGGTAAATTATTGCAAATCTTTATAAACACATCCAATTTTTTTTTCTGCTGACTTTGATAATGTGCTTGATATGCACTGTTCATTTAAAATAATTCATCCATGCACCTTGTCTATCCCATGTTATATCTGATTTATAAAAAATGCTTAAAAATGTTCTTTTCGTGTGTGAATGCATGTAAAAATAGAAAGGTATTCTTAATGGTCTGGCTTTACTTGTAATGCTTCCTTAAACATTAATCATTTCCTAGAAAAAAATGTATGTCAACACTTGATCTTAATGTAAAAATGAATGAATCATGTTCTCTTGGGGCGACATTACATGTATGTTCTCCACTGGTGATCATTTACGTGAAGAAGTTGGCAGTTCATTGCGGAGAAAAGGGTTTGTCCTAAAACCTTTTTTGGGTTATCTGCACATTGGCTTACAACTGAAATATTGTTGAAAACTTCTAAATATTTTTTGAAAATCTCATTTTTAGGTGGTTGCACCAGCCTTTGTCAGTCAGGCTTATCAGGAACAGTTGATTGAGTCAGCTAAGATGGTGGCACAGTCTGTTGAAGGTGTGGTTGACCAAGCCGCCACTGTGACGCAGGGCGAGAAACTTCAACAAGATCTCGGCACTGCAGCCACAGCCGTCACTCACTCCCTTAATGACTTGCTTAAACATATTAAACTTGGTGCTCGTCCTGCCAGGGTGAGTCTTATTTCATTGTTTTGACATATAAAGAAAAATTGAAAGTTGATGCTCACAGTTTTACATGTAATCTTTGGATTCTTGGATGTCTGAAGTATTTTATAGTCCTTCTTTAAGTCTATAAATTCTCAAAAATTTTATTATCTCTTCATGGTATGTAATAATGAATATTTGAATATTATCTTTTAGAAATGTATAACAGTGAATATTTAAATGTTATTGCTCAATAATATATAACAAAGAATATTTGAATATTATATATTTTTGTTTCTCAGGCCTCCAAGTCTCAAGAAGAGACTGTAAATACAATTCTGACAGTTACTGACAGGTTATTCAGCAGTGTCAGCGATGTACACGAGATGGTGAAGCAAGCTCGTCAGCACGAGTAGGCCACTTCAATGCTGGTTAACACATGGACAAGCCGAGTCCCGTCCTGACTCGGATGTTTAGAAGAGGCTTCTTGCTGTTGCTAAACAGTTGGCTGATGCTACAGCTAAAATGGTGGAGGCTGCCAAGGTATCTTAGTCTTAAACCCTTTACCTCATAATACCGCATTTCTCCCACATCTGCAGCAGACGACTTTTGAAAACATTGTGGCAAAGGAAGCCATTGCTTGTAATGGATGATGGCTTCTTTTTGCCACAATTTTTTCCACTCTGGCACAAAGACATAAACCAGTTTTCTGAAATGAATTGTGTATATCTTCTTTAAATTTGGAAGAGTCCAAAATATACTTATGAGACAAAGTGTTGATCTGTTATCTACTAACTCCACAAAAATGCTCTTTACATATCTGAATACTTAAACTGTGTCTTTGAAAATTTGGTTTTACTTCAAATATTCCAAAAAGTTTAAAGCAAGTGATCTATGGATTAATCTGGTATTTTATAAATCTGCTGAATTAAGTCTTAGGTAAGCTAAACAATATATTTAAAAAGATTGAATATCAACTAAATTAACATTCATAAAAACTAGTAAACAGTGTAAGTGACTTTTTGTTAGATTTCATTGTTATAATTTTCTATCATTGAATTGTTGTTGTCCCCCTTTTCAAACTGGAGAATTAATACTGATGAAATTATGATGATTGTGCAAAAAGTGCATGCTGAATTACTGGGTGTTGATTTGTTGTGAATTAGTAATTAGTGAATACATTTACAGGGTTGTGCAATAAATCCAAATGACAATTACTGCATTCAGCTGCTGAAGATTTACGATCAGCCACAAACACTGCTGCCAATAACACATTAAAGAAAAAACTTGTCCACAGGCTGGAGGTGGGTGACATTTATGTTCAGGAAAATTTTGTAATTTCCATGTAACTTTTACAATGTTCTTGTAGTTTAAATATTAATAATTTCTTCATATATATTCTTCATCTCTTTTTATACACCCCTTCTGACAAGACTTATTATGTAGTCACCTGCAGACTGTTGAACAGTTCCCTGGGCCTCTGTGGTTGAGTGGTTATGGTGTCTGAGTTATAACCTTTAACCCCTCACCACTGAAAGAAACTCACCCGGGACTAACTTTCACATGTGAGGAACCTGTCCAGCTTACTTACAGAAGATCTGTGGTTCTACCCAGGTGTAAGCCTGGGTCTTCCTCTATTGTTGAAGCTAGAAAGCCACCAAATGACCCTGGCTGTTGATGCGACATTTAACTCCAGTTAAAAAAAGAGAAATGTTTAATGTAATTGCTGGAATATTTCTTTCTGAGCTAACCTTCATATTGAACATATATCGTTTCACTGATATTTTAATGCTAAATTTTTGGTACTTATAGAATGCTGCTAAGAATGCTGCCACAGCATCCACACAGTTGATCAATACTTCAACCAGTGCCAATAAAACTAACACAAACTTTGCATCACAACATGATCTTGAAGTACAATGTAAGGTAGGTCTTTATGTCATATTATGGTGTGATGAAGAAGATTAACAATTGTAACAAAGTTTTCTTTTTTTGGAACATTAAAGTTAGGTTGAAAACTGCTGACAAAAAAAAACAATTTGTATGTTTTTCATGTTTTTTTTTTAAATCTTGTTTTTACCGTGTAAGGGTTATTGTGGTGACTTTGAGGAACAATTTTCAGCAGAATATTTATTGCAATAGTGTTATTTCTGAATGGCGATAAGATACACACATCATATGAATGTGTGATGAGTTAGATTTTATTTTTTCTAAATTAAGTCTTTTTATTAAAGGAATTTCAGAAATATCATTTCAACTTTAATTAATTAAAAAGCCTTTCTGTGATTATAGATATGTTTTTGTCTACATTATTGTTTACACCTTTCTTACCTCCTTTAGCCTGTAAATGAAGAGTTACCAAGCTTAGTTCAAGGATCCCGTGGTGTTACTAACAACAAGGACAGCACTAGACAGCGCTTCTGAAGGCTGTGCAACAGTTTGTGCAGGTAGGCGGGACTAAACTATCCAAATATGGTCAAAGTTGGGCCTTGAAGTAATTTTTGCTGAGTTTAATATTTTGATGTAAGAGATGTCAGATTGGTAATACTAGTTTTTTGTGAGATTTTTGGGGATTTTTAATATACACTGCAGTAAACTATGATTTTGATGATAAAATAAATGATAGATATGTTTTATAATCAGATACAATTAGATAATCTATTGGTTGTATTTTTTGTTCTCTTCATATAGACTTTACTCCAAATATCTTGATATATTTCCAGCCTGCCAATTCATTAGTTGATGCCGCCGGTAAAGCTGGTCCTACAGTCACAGACCACTGGAGTGTAAAATCAATGTCCACCGCCCTCGCCGAGCTCCGAACTGCATCATCGAAAGCACAGGAAGTATTTGGTTTCATGGACTTTGAAAGTGCCTTGGAAGAAGTGCATGAATTAGATAAAGAATTGATTGAAATCAAACAATCCGCTCATGATGGTACACTCAGACTTTTACCTGGTGAGACGGTGAATAAATAAGTATTGTTTTTTAAACATGTATTGATCATCAATAAATAAGTATTGTCTTTTAAACATGTATTTATCATCAATAAATAAGTGTTGTCTTTTAAACATGTATTTATCATCAATAAATAAGTATTGTCTTTTAAACATGTATTTATCATCAATAAATAAGTGTTATCTTTTAAACATGTATTTATTATCAATAAATAAGTGTTATCTTTTAAACATGTATTTATTATCAATAAATAAGTGTTATCTTTTAAACATGTATTTATTATCAATAAGTAAGTGTTATCTTTTAAACATGTATTTATTATCAATAAATAAGTATTGTCTTTTAAACAAGTATTTATTATCAATAAATAAGTATTGTCTTTTAAACATGTATTTATTATCAATAAATAAGTATTGTCTTTTAAACATGTATTTATCATCAATAAATAAGTGTTATCTTTTAAACATGTATTTATCATCAATAAATAAAGCTTACACCAATACAGTCTTACCTATCTAGTCTGAACCTTTCCAATCTGGAATCCTCTCTAAACTGAACACGTTAGCTGGTCCTGATGTTTTTATTATGAATTTAATACTAGAAAACCTTTGTAATCCTGAACCTTTGTATTCGGAAAACCTCTCTAGTTCGAACATTTTTTTCTGTCCAAACAAGTTTGGAATAGAAAGGTTCTACTGTATACAAACAAGTTTGGAATAGAAAGGTTCTACTGTATACAAACAAGTTTGGAATAGAAAGGTTCTACTGTATACAAACAAGTTTGGAATAGAAAGGTTCTACTGTATAGAAATATTTTATGAATTGTATGATTTAGTGGGTACAGTGGGAACTTCTCTAATCTGGAGTTTTCCGCAATTATTTACACAGTTGTAAGTTATTGATATTCCATTACAGGCTGAATCTTGTGGTGCTACACTTGGTGCAAACTCTAAGAATATTGGTTCCACCATGGCTCAATTACTTCCAGCAGCAGCCCAGGTTGGTAAAGTTGTCTCCCTTTAATGTCTGCCTCTGTTCCTCAACTACCGTCTGAAGTGACTGCCCTAAATATATTTAAGGTCTATTTTGGCCAAAAAATTGAATACCTGATTTTGGCTAAGGACCATAACTCTAGAATTAAGAAGGGGATTACAGTTTAGTTGGATGTTTGATGATGGAGTATCACTTACAAGAACTGGCACCATAGCTTAAAAGTGAAGGTAATCAGAGGGCTTTGCCTATTTGTCGATGGGCATCTAGTTAAAGCAATTCTAATGTATTATAATTTACATTAAAATAATTTATTTTAATTTTTGCAGGGTAGTGATAACAATGTTGGCATTGCTGCCAGAGAAACAGCCAACGCCTTGAGAGTATTTGTAAACGATGCACGTGGAGTGATGGCCAACTCCAATGATTGACAGGAACAAGACTTGATTCTAGACAGCGCATGAGAAGTTATTGCCAAGTCTAACATGCTTCTTGAAGCTGGTAGAGATGCTATTGATAACCCAAATAACCCTGACAATCAACAAAGATTACAACAGGTTGGTAATGTGTCAATACTTCATAATGTCTCCTGGCCTGATTGATCTTAAGTTAAGCCAAGTTTCTGGTAAATGTGATTAAAATTGTGCGTTTTTTGAAATTTAAAACATAACTGTTTTTCAATTCTTGAGTTCAGCCCTTTTAGTAACATATGAGAATTGCCTTGGTGTATATAAAAATTGTCATTTTTATTATTAAGTATTCTGTAAATTAACAGGATTCTGACATTTAAAACATAAATGTGTTACATGCCTAAAAAGTCCCTAAATTTTGGCATTTACCTTAAGAAAACCCTAAATAGCATTGATAGCGACATTGTGCTCTTAAATCATACAATTTATGCTGCTCTTGTTTAAAGATAAATGTTAAAAAAAGTTAAACTGGCCTTAAAAAGTCCTTGAAGTCCATGAAAAGCCCTTAAAATGTCCTTAAATTGTTTACTTTAGTTTCTGTATGAGGCATTTGTTTTGAGTTCTATCTAATGGCTGCTCAGGCACAATGTGGTGTATATACTTTCCATGTATTTTTTTGCATTAAGTGTCTGCTTGTATCACAATAGAATTGGTTTCAGACTGAATTCTGAATTTCAAAAGCAAGGGTCATGACCCTTAGACATGAAAAAGACTGCTAATTGTTGGTAAGAGCAAGGTTCACTAACCATTAAAAATGGCCCACTCTCAGAATTTCGTAAGATCTTCATATCTGACGGAGGAAATAGTAACGTACACAGATCGGACATTTTTTACCCTATGTGCGTTGCTATGACGTCACAAATCGTTCTTTATTGGAGCACCTGTTTATCCAATTTAAGTTACTAATTGGCGTGCGTTAATAATCAAAACAACATCATGTAATGTTCGAGTGCCATGATTTCAGTATAAAAATAGTACCGTGTTTTGACTATGTCATAAAAAATGATTGATAGCAGTTAAAATGTGTTTCTGACCATTACGATATTATTTTATATAACTTCGGATGGACAGATTTCGGATATTTTTTTGTGTTTTTTGTCGAATAGTAATTTTTTTAAAAAAAATACAGCAACACAATTCTAATAAGAGTGTACTTTTGCTTTTATAGGTGCATATCAACATTGTTTCTACAAAAAATATGAAATAAACTCATGAATACGAGATAATGAAATATGCAAATATCCAAACATACATACATTGACGTTGAATTTTGAAATCAGAAACTGTTTATCGCTACGTGACGTCACTGTATTAACAAGTAACAATGGTATTATTTCATTCAGTTGCACATATGATATATGGGTTTTAATCAAAATCAAAATGTTTGGAGCAATACTGTTCCATACAATAAATGAAAAATTACGGTGTGTAAAATGATAATTTAATTAAAACAATCAACAATGTATAGTACTGTTGAATCAATTACTACTGATCAGTTTCACTCTCCGAGGTACAGGTTATGTCCGTGACAACGTTGAACACAGCAGCATCTGAAAGGTGCGCACCCCAATCTCTTACACCATACGACTCTCTACTCTGATGACGAGCATATGATAGGTACCACACAATAGCGGCTACATGAGAGCACATTCCAACAACCCTTACTCCGCTCCTGCACGTGCAGTACCACGCCTCTACCAAAACAACGGCTATTTTCACCCATAGCGTATATTTTTTGCTTGAAGTATGCCTACTTTGCATTTTCACACACAATAGATTCGGGTCGTCTGCATTGACTGAAATGTGATATTTCTAATTAAATAAACTCATATTATATATGACATTAGTGTTATCATTTGTAAAATAAAGGTATACGTATTACACAAGATGGCACTAACTATGTTAGGTTAATCGGACAAAACGAATGTTGCAGTAATTAACAAAATGATTGCTTCTCTTGAGGAAAAAGTCTTAACATGTTATAATGAATTTTCGCTATCAAAAATTGAGTGCATGTAGAAAGGAGTGTTGAATCAAATTCTGCATAACAAATTGAGTATATAGATATTGAATTTTGAGTCGTGGCGAAACTGCAATACCTAGTTCAATCACTTAAATAAAGGATGTCATTGGTCAGTTAAGGTAACAAAAATACGCTTCAAACACAAGTTTTTTTAAGTTCCGTGTGTTAGTAAAGACTAAGCTCATAAGTGGTGTATAGGTCAGCTTTGAAAACTGAAATATACCTTTGATGTCAAAGTCTCCTTCTAAGTGCTCTTGTATGTATGACGGTGACTGATGGAGTTGATACACACCAAGCGTTAATTCTCTCAATTGTTCCTTTGTCATCACAGGAAACTGTATGCTTGACTCGCTAGCATCTGTCCAAACGGTCCTTTTCCTGTCTAGGCCTGTTGACTGTAGCATCACCTGCAAGACAGTCGCCAAACATAAACACTGTGAAGGCATACGCATTTTAATTGACCCTCATCAAACCTCGTTACAGCAAGCCAAAGCAAAGCACATTTAAATTTTCATACGAATGAAATATTGTGTCAATAAAGCAATACATGTCTTTATTTAAATAACAATTATGTAAAATAATGTACGTACATAGAAATGTTACCTACCTGTAATTCATTTTCTCTGTCCCTCAGAGTCAACATTTTCTGTGCCATGACAGAGTCGTGTTCCGTCTGCGAGGAATCGCTCAAAGGCGGGAAGTATTTATTTGCCATGGCGCATATGATTCGTACGAAATCACCAATGAAAGGGATCTGACTGTTCGGCATCACATGGTCAAGGTACTTGTACCGCTTAATTCTAGCATTTGCTGATTCAACAACCCCACGAATCTTCAGTGCAGAAAAACACACACTTAAATGATATTATATACGTATGAACTAGTTTGAAACAGTTGTTTAATTTAAATAACTTGTCAAGAAATACTTATACAACAATCAGTTAAGTGGTCATTGGTTTAAGCTGAATTTTATACTCAATAATTCATGCTACCTAGAACAGGAGGTATATAATGTAATAAATACTTAGTTCGCATACCTTAGTGACCAGGCGACTGTCGTTAGCGTCAAGGCATGTATGCTGCTTTTGTCCTTTTGTCATTAAAGAGGGCATCTTGGCATGAATTCCTAGATCTCCAAGTAGTTTGAGGGAATCTCTAAACCCACAGTCTACCACAAACACATCTCCCTCCCAAAGGAATTCTCTGGCATCATCAATGTTGGATCTGAAAGAACATAGACATTTTGGACAATAAAAATGCTGTTTTTAGGATGAAAACTATCTTAAATTCTATTACAGATTAACACAAAAATCGAAATGTGAACATTCTCCTCATAATTACAGTTTATACTGGAGACATAAAAATATACATTATAAACATTTTTTGAATATTTAAATGCAATCGCTCTTACATATGAATACCGATTTGTGAAAGACATTATGTATTGTAATTAACGACGACTATAATTATTTATAATAAAATAAAGTTGATTACTTGAGAATGTGGTTAAGAATTGCTGCATAACTGTTCTTTCCATCAGCTAAGTATGGCCCTATGATGCTAACAAAATATCCGGTCGTGGTAACAATCACCATCGGCTTGACTAACGGGCGACCTTTATGTATGCTGTAAGTCCTTCTCTGAAATGTGTAGTTGTTGGATTTATTGATGTAAATGTAAGTTCCATCAAGTACAAGGATGACTGCATTATCACCAGAGGAAAAAAGAGACTTCGCCAACTCTCGAGTGCGATTGTTGATGATTTCTTCCCTGGTGATGCTTTCAAATCCAAGGTACAGAGGAACAAAACTCCTCATTAGGGCTTCTCTAACCGTGGAGATTGCACGTCTAACACTTGATTTTGTGGTACCGAATATAGTAGAAAGCAATTTATTGGACAAACCAGATTTCATTTTCAGGAGAAATAGTCCAACTGATGTTCTTGGTGATCTGGCTGGTGTTGCTTTAATCTTGTCTATGACATGAGACATCATGTCATTGAACTGTTGTTTGGTAAGGCCAGTCAATGAGGTGTACTCGTGTTCATCAACAGAGTCAAAGTTCAGAGATGAGTTCTGCTTAACACACAGTGACCTCATGTTCAGTAGAAGACTATTGAAGTGCGGTTAAGATATGATGACGGGTTAAGGTTTTGGATGCCATTTACTGCGTCAGCCTTCAGAAAACTCTCTGATGACAAATGTACAGGGCAACATCTAGCATCAGAAGGAACCAATAGATTGTGCTGGACAAATGCTTGCAGTCGACCCTCTGACCCCAAACAAACAAGTTTAGGTCCAGGCCGCTTACATACAAAGCAACGTGAATGACCTCTGCTTGTTGAAGGGATTTTTAGTGTGACCTGAAAAGCAAATTATTATAAAATATACTTTAAATGATAACACTTTACTGTCAGTGAAATTAACGATAGTTGTGTTTTAAGATAATTAATAGTGAAGCATTGTTCCTTTTGAGTCAATATCATTTTCTGATGCAGATTGAAATTATGTATAGATATTAGGTATATATTCCTCACCTCATGTTCTACATGTAGTAAATTCAGGTCATAAGTATTATAAATAGTCTTGCGTACGAACAATTGAATGTCATTGACATAACTTGTAAAGAAGAATGGTTATGTTTTTTTATTCAATCACTACAATATGTGATGCCCTATCTTTAAACGTTGTGCTTACCGATGGAGGACTTATCAATTGACTTGAAGAGGACTGCATCAAAGGAACAGGGGAGTCATCCAACTGATGGTCATTACTTGTATATGCTGTCTGTCTACTTCTGTAAAGTTTTGTTCTACATGCCGAGCACAGGACGTCGTCATCACCTGGATCTTTTAAAAGTATTTTTTTAATTGTTTTCTTGATCTCTCAGGAATAGGACGTCTGTCTTTCGCACGTTTTTTGCACAGAACGCAGTCGTAATGCTTTACCATTCTGAAAACAATATTAGTTTTCCTGACATTAGATTATTTGCTTCTTTGGCGTAAAAGTTATTTAAAATGTGAACATTCTTCATTCTACCCTCTTGTCATTGTGTCATCGCAAATTGTACCGTACTTCAATGTATTTGCTAATTATATTGGTGACAAATAAACGAACAATGTCACTTTTCAGTGCTTGAATAGAATATATAATATACATTCTTAGATAATTGATTAAGATGATGTAATTTCCATCCATTGACAACTTGTTTTGCAAATATATTGGACTGTTTAATATGTACGAAGAACTGTGATAGTTTTAATGTAAAGAGGATGTTTGTATGAGTTAATTAGTTTCTGAAACTATTGTCAATCATTCATTTATAATAATTTCTAATTGAAAAAAAAATTCGAGAAAAAAATTAGGCAGAGACAAGAATTGAACCTAGGTCGCCTGCATGAGGAGCGAGCGTACTCTCTACTGCGCTATTGAGGTTTTCGATCGACACGGAACAATACTAATATAACTAGCTACAGAACTACTAAATGTCAAGAATGCAGACGACAGTATTATACACACTTGCTTCAAAATCTTGCAAAATATCCAACTAATAGCTCATTTCTAATCAGAACATTCAGGATACACTGTATAGACTGAATTAGCTCAGTCCTAGAGCTAATTCACGATTGTTTTGCCGTCGATTAATTTTCAAGACTGATCTTCGCTTGAATAAGTTGAAAGGTTTTCAGGGCCATACAACATTTAGATATATTCAAGTTAATAAAAATATGGTCAGAAACATTTTCGGAATATAACACAGTCACAAAGTCATATTAAAAGTCCAACTCTTCGATAATAAATAAAGTATCACTTGTTCTTTTTGTGGTCTCTATGCTGCTGTTTACATTAGCGACGCTGTGTTTCGCTCCCAACCGCTTCGTACCCAATGAGTCGTACTTTGAGATTCTCGGGTCGCACGATATTAATCGTAGCTATTTACGGACGCATTTTCATTTTTTATTCACCACTTGTATCATATTTATTCTATCGTGGTAAATTTCAAGGTGTTTTTCCATTTTTTATGTGTTTCATACTGATTTTCATGCTGATTTTGTACGAGAAACGATTATCACAGCGGACCGTATTTTTTATTTTTAACTATCAGCGCATTCTTGACCCAGAATATAACCATATGTATTCCATTGGAAAAAGGACACAGAATCAAAATAACTGAATTTTAAAGTGGGTCAAAAATGCACTGATATGTAGTGGAATGAAATATTGTCTTTTTTTATGGAAATTTGCCATTTTTTGGCATGAGGGGGTTGAAACAATGAGCTCGTAAAAACTTATCAAATGGATTATGATAAAATAAAACACTGTTTTCCATTGGAAAAAGGACACAGAATCAAAATAACTGAATTTTAAAGTGGGTCAAAAATGCACTGATATGTAGCGGAATGAAATATTGTCTTTTTTTATGGAAATTTGCCATTTTTTGGCATGAGGGGGTTGAAACAATGAGCTCGTAAGAACTTATCAAATTGATTATGATAAAATAAAACACTGTTTTGTAAAGTGTATGTGTCGTTTTACTTATAGAAAAGACGAACGAGTGACTTACATTCATTTTATTTTTTTGTTATTTTTGGGCCATTTTCGATAGTTAGTGAACCTTGCTCTTTGATTTTAATCCCATTTTGTTTGAATTTTGATTGAATTTTATGACACCCTGTTTGATATTTACTTTTTTATCCTCTCTAGGTTGCTAAGGCTGTCTGTAACTCTGTGGATACGTGTGTTAATTTTCTACTGGGTCAGAGAGACGTCGATATTGCGATTCGTCAAATCACCGAGACGAGCCAGACACTCACCTCACAGAAGGTGATTTTGTTGACTTTTTTTGGCCAATGTTCTATAGTGAACTATTCACACAAACAAAATTTTAAAGTTCCTTTGATGTCATTATTTAATTTTCAGGATTTTATTGAAATTTGATTTTTTATGTAGTCAGCTCACTTTCTGAAATGGACCCCAGATCTCCATGTTTTAAGGGCTTTGATTTTTTAGGGCTTGTTTTTAGGGTATTGCTGCCAAAGAGTCGTCTGGTTTTACGTGCTGACTTGATCAAATGGTTTCGGGACAGGTTTAAAAGTGTTGAACAGGAATCAGAATTGTGTGTTTCGAGCTGTGAATGTTTTTCATTCTTGAATTGATAAATCTTATGTAAACCTTAAACATCAAGAATTCATTTCACATCCAAAAAAATCTCCGGGACTGAAATTTGAAACAGGTATTATTTTTGTACCATCATTTAGCAACTAACTTCGCTCTCTCTCAAAATAATACTAGAATATATCCAATATTGTAATAACTAAAAACTGTGTGGGTAAATGGTTCATGTCTATATCCAAGAATAAAATAGGGCTTTTGCGAAAAGAAAAATCTTCAATGATTTTTTTTGTGGAGTTGAAAGTATTTTTTTTCTGTGAAACATGTGTAATCTATCTAGGTTTTCATTTTCATTTTTTTTTTTCATTTTTATTGTTATGAATTTTTTGGGGTAACTAGCTTGCCATTAGCTGACTAGGACCAATCATGCTTGCTTATTCATGTATTTTTGTTAATTCTTATAATTGTGCAATATTCCAGGAAAAAAATTGACAAAAAAAAAAAATACAGACTTTTGAAAAAAAAAATGTTTTCGGTTTCCGGCTTTATTTTGCTGTGTAATCATCAGACACCATTTCCGCCTTTGGAAAAAAAGGGGCTAGGACCCTATTGGAGGGATATCTTTAGCTTAATTTTTCAGCCTCTAAAATGTTCAATTTAGGGCCTATAGTTCATGATTGTTGATAATTAATTATCTGGTACCTGTTCTTGAGATCATACTTGGGAACCAGGCTTTGGTTCCTTCTTGAGATTAATGTAGGTACCAGGCTTTGGTTCCCATTTCTTGAGAGTGCCCTAGGAAACCAGTCATCGGTTCCTGATGCTTCAGATCATTAGGTACCAGGCTTTGGTTCCCATTTCTTGAAATTATTCAAGTCTGGTTCCCACTGCTTGAGAGGCCCTAGGAAACCAGTCATTGGTTCCTGTTGCTTCAGATCTTTAGTTTCAACTCTTTTATAATCATTTTGGGGAACCAGGCATATTAATTTTGATAGCCTGGTTTCCTGCTTTATGAAGTTGTATGAAAGTCTGTCTGATAGGATTTTTTCTCTTTTTATCATATTCTCATTGCGATGTCATTTGTATCCCCTTTGTCATTTAGATTACAATGTATACAAGGATAGAGTTTATTTATAACTGTTGTTGTTTTGTCTTAATTTTAGGTGTTGTTACTTTTTACATATCATTCAATGTTGTTTTTTGTATTCAATATCTCATCTTGTAGCTTGCTTTGAAATATAATAAAAAAAGATGAGTTTGGTGAGGTATTTTTTATGGCTTGTCTTTGATGAGCAGTATACTTCGAAAGTATTATTATTTTTTGAAAAAAGAATTTGAAAAGTTTAACAAAAAAAGTTATTTTCATATAACTAATAATTGATATGATTATGTTTTTATTTTGGGCTAAACTATAATAATATGAATAATGTACAGTATCTTGGACACACTTTGTTAGCTCAAGGCAATCTTTCCTATGCCGTGATCTCCCCTGTTTAACTGTAATTTTTTTCCTGATCCATGAGTTGAAGATGAATATAGTTTGTTGAAAAAGAAACAGCCTAAAAGTAAGAGGGTCCTCTTTTTTATGGCATAATTTAAATGAAAAGAATGAATATTTTCATTTTTAGTATGTGTATCTCTTTGTTGATTATTTGATTAATGTTGTTACAGCCTATTAAAAAAATCATAAACACAAAATTTAATTGACGGTAAAAATATCTTAAAATGTAAATTAAAAATGCATTACTTGGAATAGGATTCTTTTTTCATCAGAGAAAGTAGCAAAACATCCGCTGGGAGACCCAAATAATTACTTCTCTGTACAGTTGAACACAGTTATAGTGAATTCTGGGAAACCCAAATAATTACTTCTCTGTACAGTTGAACACAGTTATAGTGAATTCTGGGAAACCCAAAAAATTACTTCTCTGTACAGTTGAACACAGTTATAGTGAATTCTGGGAAACCCAAAAAATTACTTCTCTGTACAGTTGAACACAGTTATAGTGAATTCTGGGAAACCCAAATAATTACTCTCTGTACAGTTGAACACAGTTATAGTGAATTCTGGGAGACCCAAATAATTACTTATCTGTACAGTTGAACACAGTTATAGTGAATTCTGGGAGACCCAAATAATTACTCTCTGTACAGTTGAACACAGTTATAGTGAATTCTGGGAGACCCAAATAATTACTTCTCTGTACAGTTGAAAACAGTTATAGTGAATCCCTATTTACATGAAGAATGACTTCATTATATCTGATCTGGTCGATTTCGGCATTGCATGGCTAGTTTTGACTGTATTGAGATTCTAGAAATGAGCGCGTGCGAAAAAAATCTTTGTGAGTTGGGGAAAATTTTTGATTTTTAATTTCTCTGTCATTATTCAGAGTATAGCGCTGAAATTGCACTTGCTAGTAATGGACATGCACAGAAATCAGAGGCATGAAATATATGGCGATGCTTCGTTTACATTCGACTTTATTAGCATTCTAGAAATGACAGTTTGCGAGAAAATTTCCTCGTGCCTACACTTTTCGAGCAATCTTTATCTTTCACTTACTCTTTAATCGTAGATAGCACAGCATTGGGACTTTACAGACTAGTAATTGGCAAGAAGAGAAGTCAGTGGTGAGGATGGATTTGGTATGGTATGGTTGCTTTTGGCTTTATTAAGATTCTAGAAATGACTGTTTGCTGCAGAATTTGCCCGCGTCAGCATTTTGGGACAAATGTTTGTTTTTTATTTCTTCCTTAAGCGTTAATAGTACAGGTCTGAAACTTTACTGACAAGTAGTTGGTATGGACAGAAACCAGTGGCCTGGTCGATTTAGGCATTGCATGGCTAGTTTTGACTGTATTGAGATTCTGGAAATGAGCGCTTGAGTTGGGGAAAATTTTTGATTTTTAATATCTCTGTCATTATTCAAAGTATAGCGCTGAAATTGCCATTTCGATTGCCATTAATAAAAGTATTGAAGACTGCTGGTACTTGTATATTGATTGAATTATACTATTTCACTAACATACACTACACAAGGCAATTCATTTTCAACTTTTTGACATTCCTGTCATTAGTTTTTTTTTGTTCTTTAATCCTTTCAGTAAAATGTGAATGTAATGTTTTATAAAAAGAACAGTATAAAATTCCTTGCTGCTGTGATGTATCAGTGTGCACATCATGAATTTTTTAAGGATTTCTCTGGTGTCTATGTCATTCATGTGTGATGTCTGTATTCATACAGAAGGTCTATGAATACATGGTGAAATTAGGACAGGTATTTGTATGTTTATAACATAATGTCTGGCATCAATTTATGATATATTTATTGGGAATCATTACAAAATGTACTTGTATCAGAATTTGTGAACAGGTTTTAGGACTGTGAGTGATTTGATGATGATTGTTTGATCAATATCATTGTGTGAGATATGATGACATTTATCTGGGGGACAGCTTGATGGTACTGGGGTATATACATAAACAAGTTGCTGTTCTTGTTGTAGAAGCTTATCAAAAGTTCATCTTTGGTAAACATCTTGGATCTGTGATCATGGGTGGAGTGAAACAGGTATGTCTTGTGTCAGGAAGTGGTAATCTAAATACAAATATTATCATAATGTAGTTTTTGGTAAGGTTTTAATAAAATTTTAATAAAGATTTGATTTAAGGATTTTACTAAATATTAAAATTTTACCATTGAATATGAACATTATCTTGTTGGTGCCTGGTAGATTATAAAATCTTTAAGATATTAATAAGTTGAATATCAATTTCTTTTCTTTCATATATATCAATGAATAGTAAACAATGCTGTATATTATTGTGTATTTTTATTTGATGAACACATTCTGAACAAAAATCCTATAATCAACATACATGATTTGCTTTTGATCAAAATTAATGTGTCCAAGTCATGGGTTGCATGTATTTATTTTACATACTAAATTTCATTGAAAAACAATATGTTTGATTAATGCTAAGTTCCTTATATGTAAGGCATGCTGAGTTTATATGGAAGTGTTTGGGGTTGTGTTTTGCAGTGAATGAGGCTAAATATGATTGATGTAGGTTTTATATTCTTCAGTGTGCTATTTCAACCTACCCTTTGAATGTTACTATTGTCCATAAATTAATTTCATCTTCAGATGCCCTCTTTATTCTTCTATCTTCAGTATTATCCTTATAAAATAAGCAATATTTACATTTTTTACAGCTTTCAAGACTTCTGTCAGAAGGAGTACCATTGTTGGAGATACTATCCACTCAGGGACTCTTCAAACCAATGATTAGTGCCATATCTTACAACATTTCCATATTTATAGAGAGTCAGAAACATATTATAGATAGCATTAGGTACGTTACCTTTCATCCAACGAATGCATTGGAAACAATGTATTCAGTATTCAATAATATTGTTGTTCTTTCATAATATCCAGGATTTACCAAAATATATGATGTACCTGTTACTGTTATGTTAGTATAAAGTGTAATCTACATTTGGTAGATTCTGGTTTTTATGTGTCCTAATTAATAATACAACATATATAGTGTTATCTAAATCCATGTATGTGTGTCTATCTCATAATTAATAATACGGCATATATAGTGTTATTTAAATCTATGTGTGTGTCTATCTCATAATTAATAATACGGCATATGTCTATCTCATAATTAATAATATGGCATATTTAGTGTTATCTAAATCCATGTATGTGTGTCTATCTCGTAGATAGTGTGATAGTTCACAAATACCAGCATCCATATTTCACATTTTCTGTGTCATACCATTACATAATGGGGGCAATTATTCCATGTTTCTAGTGTTTCTCTAATTTCATCTCAGTTCTTGTATAAATGTGATGATACTCACTGTTTTTATCAAAACTAACAGATCTATTTTTAATATGTACAGTAATCTAATTATAATATCAGTGATACTTAGTGTGTTACTAACTGTTGTTCTGTTTTAGATTTCAAGGAGTGTTCATGGCCATTCTTCAAGTGGATGAATCATACTTTGTAGAAGGGGTTATTGTCATACAACTTTCCTGGACCAATTACAGAACTCTTGATATCCATGATTCAGGTATAAAACTGTCTCATTATTTTTATAGTCTTTATAAGTCATACTGGGAGCTGACTCTTCATCTTTGTTGTACAGAGAATATTTCTGTTTTCCATCTATTCTTTTACATTTGTAATGTTAGGAATTAGTATTCAACTGATTTTAATGTTGTTATATCATTGAGAAGGTAAAATTTGTGTTTTATTTATTGTTGTCATAAACTTTTTGCCGACTACCAATTAGCCTACATTACATGAACAAATTCATTCATTAATTGTAAATGTTACCTCATGTTAATTGACAAATCAGTAAACATATGACCAAATTTAGTTAAATGTAGGTCAATGATTGATTTTATTGCTAACGATCATGTTTTGCTAGATTGTTTAAATGAAAAGTGGACTTACATTGTACCAATGTGCACACTGGATATGCTATATTTGGTTTCCATGTTGAATTTAGAGTCAGATTGAAGTTACAAGTGGAACGTTTGATGACGCCATGTGTATGATTGTAGGACTATGTGTACAAATACTGTAAAGATTCCAAAATAGTACCAAGATAGGTAATATTGTGACCATCGTTCTGTTATTTCTTGTTTATGAAGTACTAATTCGGTAGATGATTGATTTAGCTGAGTTTTATAGCACTTTTACTCTTTTATGTCATAAAGTGTCAGGTTGATAGGTCAATGTAATGCTATCAGTCTACTTGTGGGAAAATTTGTGAAGAAAAACACACCACTTACATGTGACATTTCTTTGAATGTTAAACGTTATGTAGTTATTCCTGTATAGAAGTTATTAGACAATGGAATGATTTACCCTTTGTTTATCTGTTTTGTAACGGCCCATTCAACAGCTATGGTAATTTCAGAGTCGCCTCAGAGAATGGGGAGAAGATACAGGAGAATGGGACTTGTGTCCCTACTCTTCTAATTGACCTCCTGGTTCTTTATCGTGCCTGGTATAAAGCACTGAAACATGCCTCACCCATTTCCTGTCATTTTCTAAACTCAGTACTGGGGCTCAGTAGTAGAATGGGGGATAATGAAAAACATCCCTGAAAAATCAGAAGCCAGAGCTGAGATTCAAACCCACAACCTTTCAATTGGTAGTCAGGCGCTTGACCATTAGGTCACCCCTGGTTTACCTTTTAATTATTCATTTATTGGTGTCCTTATATTTCAGAAACTGTTGTTGTTTGCTTGATGATCTGATTAAAGTAGCACCTAACAACCTGTTTATCATTCAGTGATGGAAATATTTACAGTGAAATAAAAGGTACTTGTATTGATATTTTTAGATAGTTTTGACTAAGTTAGATCAATCAACTTGTTATTAGCTCATGACTTTGTATTGCTTAATACAGTGGAACCTCACTAAACCGGACAAGGTGTGGACCGAACAAAAATTCTGGTTTAGCGAGGATTCCGGTTTAGAGTTTTTTTGTATTTGGAACAGGTTTACTCATTATGTAGATGGTCTTAGTGTTGAATATGACTGTATTTGGCCAATTACCCTGGTCAAAGGGGTGTTAAAGAAAACAACGCAAAAGTAGCATTTATTTGCATGGATATCATTGATGGTTTAAAAGTAATGCATATAAAATATGATTTTATGAGTTAATTTAATATAGTTTGAATGCAATAAATATAATACATGTACACTGTAATGAGATCAATGGAGAGAATAATGTAAATGTATGTAATAAGAAGAATAACTGAGTTTGTATGTTTTCAAAGTATTCTGTTATTACAAGAATAGTGATTTTTTCCGCATGGTTGGGAGGCATTAGTTCTGACTGATTTTGTAAAAATTCAGTTGTTTTGCTCTGAAATTGGGGGATTTTTACACTTGCACAGTTTTGTGGGATTCTTTGTTGCATTAATTCACAAATGTGTGACAAAGGAAAGAAAAATCAGACATTTAACATTGTTAGAGAACAATTTCTCTATTTGGAGAAGGTAAAAATTCATCAGACCTATTTATGTTGCACACAGAGGAAATGTCAGGAGAAAGTATTCATAAATCCATGTATTATCTGATTTTGACTTAGATCAATATGCTAGAAAAGTCTTTTGGATTTTTTTAAAAAAATGTTAGCAATGTGCTGATCCAAATTTATTATTTCCATAAGTGTTGGATTTATTGTGAGAGTTTGGTAATACTGCAGTAATACTTTCTCATGGAAGGTTTTGTTTCTGTTGATATTGCTTGTTGACTGAATTGTTTTTTTCAGTTTATTTGAATGATTTGTGTTTCCATCAGTTTCCTAGGACCTCAGCAATTTATCCATATTATTCCGTATGAAATGTATACTAGTAGTATCTATTATTTCTTTGCTTATATACAATGTTGTTGCCCTGTGTGAATTCTTATTATGAAATAAAATAACAACAATGAGCAAAAAGAGTGACATAACATTGATGGTATATTTTTTTAAAAATGGCGCAAAATAATACAAAGATGATGCAGCAGATTCATTTTATACTTGCAGGAATATCAACAAGAGCAGATAGGTCAAGGTGTAATGTCTTCCATAGTGAACAGGGTGACCTCTGGTGTCACCTTGACAAATCATACTGTGGAGAATTTTCTTGGTTATATGTGACTTTGGAAGGAAATTATGAGACTGATTCTAAATTGCGGTCTAGTTTACAAGAGGAGATACTGATGAATGAAAGACAGGTTTGAAGGTGGGCAGATATTTTCTTTACCACACTCTACAAATAGTTCACATTTAAACTTCATAGTATGTGTTAGATATATATTTAAGCCATGTCACTTTGTTTTAGCTGAAACAAGTTTATACTGACTTTCTGAGCACTTGTTAACAGATTTTGAGATTTTCAGAAGAAACAAAAGTGAATAACTTCTCTCAAGAATGAAACTATGGTTATTATTTGATTTCAGAGAATGTCTGTGGCTGCCATGTTTTACCATAATTTTCATACTGTAGTGGAAACTATCAATTGGATATTTGATTTAAAAGCTGATCTCTTTGATCAGAATTTATCACCTGTGAGCATTAAATCATAATACTGGCCTGTGGATTTCCATTTTCAAACTTTGTACAGTACAGATGTATAACATATTATTCTTTTATTACAGAAGTGTATAATGAGATTAAAACTTGACCAAGCACCAACTTTTCCTTGACTGAACATCTTCAGATGGGGTCAGCAAGCTATTGATATGCCAATGGATCATCCTGATCACGGCGTTGACATGGCAACAATTCTTTGTTCTGTTTCTAGGAAGATTACACATTATCCAATCAAAGTAAGCTGTTACAACAACGATAAAATTTCTGTCTCATCGGCAAAATTGTTTTTTAGGAAGTCAAATATGAAAATTTGTGGACATGTTAACTAACATATTTTTTATCACATTTTCACTCATACAAGTTTCAATTGTTGTCATGCACTCTTAGACAGAAAAATACTTAATACTTGTACATATCAATTACTGTGTTTTTATTTATTTTTGCTGTTACTGGTGTTTATCAGTGTCTGTACACTTAAAAGGATAAACTGAAGGTAACAGAACCATTCTTATTACTTTCATGAGAAATATGGAGCTCTTTATTTATTTATTTATTTTATTATTATTATGTTTTATTGTTATTTTTATAGTCAGGAAAATAAATGAATTAAATTGATTATGACTGATTTCTGCTTATGTTGTTGTATCAAGTCGTCTACAAAATTTAAAATAATATGTACATTTTCACAGATCGTATTTTTTATACTTCAGTATTCCACAGAGAGCTAGTGTAGGTGAGAGGTTCTTCTCAGGGTTTGGTTACTGAAAAGATGAAAAAAAAAACTGGGTTAGACAGCTGATTATTTCACTGATCAGAGAAAAGAGGCAGATGGTATGTTACTTTGATACTTTTTTATAATTACTAAATAACATGATTTGTTAAGAACAAATAAAGCTTTTGGGCATTTTGCCACGCTATACATTTTGCTTAGGTTAGTTTTATGTTCAAGAGCATAAGGCCACACTTTTTTTATCTTATGTCTTACGAGAATTTTTTTTAAAAATTACGTACGGTAGGTCGAAAAAAAAAAAGAGAAAATGGTCATTTGATTTATATACAATGTACATGTATATGTGTACCTTCCAAAGAACAATCTGTTTGGGGTATGAAGCCACCAGCCTAGGCCCATGTCAACTGGATATGAATACAGGAGACCTGAAACCTTCACCCATCTAATGTTTGTGATGCCTTAAAAGCTTGACCATCCAAGTAATGAGGAAATTGCTATTGTCCCGCTCACCAATAGTTTTAAACACTTTATTGAATATAGTATTCAAACCTTCAGAATAGTATTGTGTTTCCATGTCACTTCCTCAGTTGATGCCCTCTCTCACGAACATAGGAGGGTTAAGCTGGACTGTGTCTGGGGTCAGTTGGGATCCGCAGGAGTAGGATAACTCTTCCTCGATTCTCCGCAGGGCTTAAGCATAGTCAACTGTAAATCTACGCTGACAATAGACCACTCGTCTCTTCCCACATTCTGCACAAAGGATGAAACTCCTGGCCTGAGCTGCAAAATATATTTGAATATTTGAACAACTCTTGTTTTCCAGTTGGAAAAAATATGAATTTTTGTTTGTTCTTTTAATACAGGTCTAAGATGCTGGTATTTAATGTCCATTATAAATTTTACGTTTGAAGGCCAGTTCGTCATGATGCCTAAAGCTCGACCTGCTAGTGAGTGAGGTAGTTGCTGTTGCCTCGCTTTCTGATCATTTTATGCCAAGTACTCTGAAGTGAAAACCTCACAAAGCCAGTACATGCTGAAACAAACACACAGACCAAGCTGAGCCACTCACTGCAATAGCTCACCATGAGCACTTTGTGTTCAGGTGAGCTAAAATATGCAGTGAACATTTAATAATACCTCCAGTCAGGTGTGTTTTGTGTTGTTTATCAGCCTCTGTTGGCAACACCTTTCCATCCATGGACGGCCTATTGATGTCTGTAGTGTCCATACCGGAACATTCCGCTAGCGACAGGTACCTGCACATATATTTTTAATAGTTCTTTATAACATGTTTTCCTATTAAATTCTAGGCTTACCTACTTTCAGTCTATGATGTTGATTTCTATAAGGCAGATGAAGTACGGAGAACTATTGGCGAGGTAACCACCTGGGCATAAAAGATTTTACACTGTTTTTATGTAAAACGAACATGTTACTAACAACATACTAGCACAAAAACAATGTGTTTTCTCTTCATATTTCTTCGTTTAAATGTGTTAGTCTGTTGTTGGAACCACAAGCTGAATTTAAACAGTATTCAATAAAATATCGTATTTTGGCTGGTCCATGATATAAACATGTAATCTTAGAGGATCAAGAGATCACAATATTATTTGAATAATACTGAACACTGTCTTTGCCATGAAGCAAATTTTGACATCTGAGCCACCTCATGGTAAAACTACCCTTGCCAATAACATGACCATCATTTTTCTAAATCAAACTTTGTAACACACACAACTACACAATCTATCAAACATCTGCTTGGTTGATGACTTTCATTTACCAACATACATGCACTTTTTATTATTGTTCCAATTTTTGTACATTTGTTGTCTACTGTTTTCAAGATTATAGCCCATTTTAGAAGAATGTCCAGCCTGTTTTGGCCATATGGCCATGACCTAGATCAGCCTGTACATACCGGTCAAATGGATACATGTAGGCCACTGATTTCCAGTACCCGGTAGATTTTTAGTGCACATATGAATGTGAAGAAATCAATTTAATAGAAGCCATGTTATCCTCAAGATATATTTTAAATTTAATAGCAATCATGTTTAATAGCCAATACCCTCTGCATCTCCACGTTCGACGATTATGTAGATTTTGTTGAAGCTTTTTAAGACAGCCAATGGCGTTTCTGTCTCAGTCGATGTGTACAATCCCAGTGACAAAGATGACGAGGTGTGAATTGATTTAATAGTTTGAGTTTCCCCGACATAGCGACTGATCACTGCCCCGATGGTTTCATTGGGCCTGCCCTTGATAAATTTCTTACAGTCTGTCACCCCAAAGCTCCTGAAATCTGCTTCAAAAAAACAATTTTCTTCCATTTTACATGATTTTCGTTTCTTCCGGAAGTGAACACCGGGCACTGAGAAATCCTGTAGCCGTAAGATTCGGATTGCGGTCAGTTAGTAACCAAACCAATTCGTCACCTGTTTTTTCAGTAGATTCGTAACCATTTTCTGGTCAATTCGTAACCTCCAACATATAGTCGATACTCAAATGACTGTATGCTGATAAAGCTTATAATTACGATATTGATTGAGAAAATGTCATTATTTGTGAAAATGTGCGGTTTTTGAATGTATGGAGATATGTTTGTAAACAGATATGTTGGTGATGAGCGGTACAATCATACTTCAAAGATTTAATCAAGATTTTATCAAATTTGTTATGCTTTATTTAACATATCGGTATAAAGTGTGAACACAGCGCACTTGCTATCGGAAATGTTCGGATTATTCCGCCAAGCACGTGCTCTTCGCAAAAAGCTATTTGCCGGATCAATATGATTGGATTTACGGACTTTGTCGTCAAAATATTTTTCGTACTCAACCAATAACGTTTTTTTAAGATTTGTCGCTATTTTGTTACGGTCGGTAATAAAAAAATTCAGATTTTATTTTTTTTTCAATTTCTGAAAAAATACGGTCGGGATTCTTGTAAGACGAAAAATATAAAAAGTCTGGCCTAAGTGTTGAAAAAAAAATTCATTTTTAATGTTACCTTGTTCCCTTTGAATGTCTGTGTAAGTATTTACATGGTGTTACTACAAACATTTACAAAACACAACATGGAGCACTGATCTGTAAATAGCTGTATACAAAAACGTGCTTGTTTGTGAGTGTCTATGGTTTAGTGTGCCCTAAGTATATACTTTCTGATGTTAGGCATGGAATTTTTATGCTATTCTTTGTATTCAGTGGATCAAATAGATGATTGTGATAACTTTGGATCAAATAGATGACAGTAATAATAGTGGATCTAGGAAGGAATTATGTTACAAATTAGCTAGATTATACCAGACCATGCAGTTATGGGTGGAGGAACCATTACTTTGTGATGCTACATTATACTTACCATTATTACCTCCACAATATCTGTCAGACAGATTGCTGGCAATCTTTCATAATAGGAAGGTTAGTATTAAGTTTTGTGATTGATTAATGTTTCAATTACTCTCTGTGAATGACTAAAACTTAATATTTACATTAATTACAAATTCCAGTCTGTTTGATTGGTTGTGTGAATGACTCATTCAGTCATAAATTATTTTTTATACTGAAGGGAACAAGCTCTAGATTAACAGGGCTAGTGGCTTTCATTTTTTTCACTAGGTTTAACTTTTTCAACAATTTTTTACTTACATACGGCAGCAGGTTCACCTAAACAGTTTTCCTGTATTGTAACCAGTACTAACTTCCTTTCCACAAGGAACCAGCAACTTCTCAACATTTTTGTCGAATAGAAGGATATAACCTGCCTTGACTGGAATTTGGACCCGGATGACCGGGTTACAAGTCCAGTACACTAACCATTGGGCCATGGGCACAGTTGTGGCATTCATTAATGATCATTTTGTTGATAATTTGTCTGTATGAAAATATGGCACAGCTACATTGAAACTTGTTTATATCTGCTGCATGACTGGTGATGTTGATATTTTACCATATACATTGTATTTGATACTCTACCATATACATGGTATTTGATAGTATAAGCCCATATTTATTGCACTGAAATCCATTACACACCTAAATTTTACTTTTTAATGTAATCATTATCAAATGAAAATAGTTTGCAGGTTACAAAAATAAATAATAAATCTTAGATTAGTCTTTTCAACAGCTTCTTAAATAAAATCAGTGTTACTGCAATTTTTCTGTGGCAGAACGTTAGTTGCGTGGTTTAATACTGTGTAAAGGAAGTATTTTTTCTCATAGAAGAAAGGTTACAGTAATGCCATTTTTCGGAACTCTGTCTGTTTTACCTATTAATTAACCTTGTTTTCACTCGTCTATGAATTTAATTTGTCTTTTATTTATTTATAGGACCATTCGTTTGAATTTGTTGGATTTCTACACAGTGAAGACTGGTATACAATCTGCTTTCTCAGACTGGTTACAGAGCTCTACATTAGACCAGAAATTAAAAATGTCAAAAGAAACCAAAACAGCTTCATCTACTGGTAAGAATGCATCCTCTGGTTGACATAGCACCTGCATTTTTGTGTAGTTATTAGTGTTTTCTGATCTAGTTGAAACCACCAATTGAAAACTATTGAAACAAGTTCACTCACACTTTAATGTCATGTTTCAAGTTGAATATATGAGTCAGATGAATTCTATTTCGTGTCTTTAATTTATTTCTGAAATCAAGTGAAAACATCATTGTTTAATATGCTCAAGTTTATGTGGACTCATTATGTTAATTCACAGGAGCTGATCATATACTGACACGATTGTTGAGATGGGAGACTCTGTTACCACCACCACCTTCTATCCTGTGAAGGCTTCTGTATCTGAGATAAGCTCTGTTATTTTAGAAGACCAGGGTGCCATCTTACATATGTAGCAGTCTGATCTAAATATACTCCAAGATTATGCTGGGTAAATGGAGATCCAAGTATTTTGATTTTTTACTGGTGCATGTAAAAAATTAAGCCCATCTTTTTTAAATATATTACTTTCTAAATCATGAAAAACTACAGTGTGTATAAAAATGTATATGTATTACCTATTATTGATCACCCTGAATATCCAATGTGCTTGTATAATGTATTATTCCTTGAGTAACTTTATATCAGATAGGTTTAATTTACAATTAAATGTTTGCTTGTACGATTTTATTTGATCAGATAGCTTGAATTTAATATTCACTACAAATTTACTAGATTTACTGTATCATAGAAATATCATTCCTTAAGAATCAGACTAGAATATGCATTTATCGCAGATTTGGAAAACTGTTCAATTTAAAAAATTTGTAACATTCTACTGAAGACATAATCTAAAATTCAAGTCGACAAATTGCATATATCCAAATTTTGCAGTTAATTTTTTTTTTTTTTTTTTTAATTTGCTAAAATGAAAATTTTTAATGCACAGTTCTTGTTTTTATATCTTAATTGGTTATTGTACATTTTAAACAATTCATAAACAATAATTTTTAGATATAAATAATTTGACTTACCTCCAGTGGGACTTGAACTCACAACCTCCTGGTTATCAGTCAGGCACCTTATCCACTACACCACAAGTTCTCATATCAAACCTAACAAAAGATTTCATGTATAAATTTACTATTGGCTGTCACATGTCATGTCACATGACCTCTGATATGTAAAAGCAATTTTGATTAGCTGAGTAATTTCTTCAAAACAAATATGGCTGATCATAGTTTATATATAACATGTGCTGGATTACTGTTTGGATTTATATCTTGTAAGTAGATTTTATATGACTTAAATTCATTTTTTATGTTTTTTGTGCAACTGTCTAGATAGTGTATACTGACAGCAAGTTGGTCAGTGCCTGGGCCACTTTGTTCAAATGATAACAATGAGGCGTTGCTATTGATTTCTTCATGTCTGAAAATTGCATTACTGGTCAGACTGGCCTAAATGTCATGGACATTTGTATGAGTTTCAGATTTTATTGGCACAACTCTCCTTGAACATTTTATGTGTTGTAAATTTGAACATTTTGTTAATGAAGATCTGTTTCATTCAAAATTGTATTTTTTATATATTTTCATGTCACAATTTTTTAACATTTTTATATATTTTTTAAACACCAGTAGTTTTTATTTAGACTGTGATCTGTAAAACTTTACTCTATTTGGAAAAAAAACTTACTTGAAAAAAAAGTTGAGTTTAATTTTTGGCTTGTTTCAGAAATGTACCTGTAGTTCTCTTTTTTACTGTTACCACTGCAAATTAAAGAATATTGTGTACAATATAAATATTTTTTTCTCAGGATTTATTTTTTATGTATAAAATGGATAAAATCAAACCCAGATGGCCTTTAATAGGAGGTTTTAGATAAAATAGGTCAAATAAACTCCAAATTGCCCCATCTTTAATGGCCAACTTTGTGTAATGGCCTTTTTCACAAAACCAGAGAATGGTTTTTTGGACAATGTTAGATTTTTTTCTGTTTTTTAATTTCATTATTTTTGGAAATGCGCTTGTGGTTCTCCTATACTGTTACCATTAACAATCAGAAGAAAATTTGTTAAAAAAGAAAAAAAAATAACGAAAAATTGTATTTTATTGTCAAAGGGAGGTAATAATTACCTCCCTTTGACCATAAGGTACAATTTTTCGTTAATTTTTTTTTTAACAGACTTTCTTCTGATTGTTATGGTAACAGTATAGGACAACCACAAGCGCATTTCAAGAAAAAAAAATTCAAAAAAATAAAATTTAAAAAATTGTAATTTCTGATTGTATTACTTGCTTTTCTTGTTACAGTGTGAGTGGTGTACATGTTATGTTGTTAGTCAGGTTAGGGTGTTACTAGTGCTCCTGTTAGTATGTTAGTGGTGCTCATGTTACTTTGCATGTTAGTGTTAGTAGTGCTCATGTTAATTTGCATGTTAGTATGTTAGGAGGGTTAGTTACATACATGTCATATTACAATTTTATACAATTCATACAATTATTTATACATATATAGATTTTCACCTACCTCTGGTGGGGCTCGAACTCACGACCTCCGGATTGACAGTCAGACAGCTTATCCACTGCGCCACAAGCCCACACATTAATCTTGATTCAAAATTTCATATATAAATTTACTATAGGCTATCAAGAGGCATTGTAACAGCTATTTTCATTGGTTATGTCATGTCACATGATCATCTCATCTGTAAAAGCTGTTTTGATTGGCTTATCATAAGTCAACATGGCTGACAATTTTACAATTTAGTTTGTTGGATTAATTTCTGGATTATTAGCTTGTAAGTAGATTTTATTATTTAATATTGGTGTATAATGACAGGAAATTGTTGTTTTTAATTAATTGCTGGATAGTTTTTCTGTAGCTTAACGTTTTTAGATAATAATTTCATTTCATCACCGAAGGTCACGTGTTGTCCAAGGTCAGGCGCTTGTTTCATTGTTATTTGTTTGCTAGGACAGCAATGTTTTAGCTTTAAAATCTTGTTACCCTTAGTTTATAATATAAAATGTTTCATTGGATTGTCAGCTGTATAAGGTAAATGTCTGCAATATATGCCTTTTCTGAGAATTCTGGTAGTTTGTAAGATTTTTTAATGTTGGACTTGCTGTTAGAAATTTACCTGTTTAGAACAATAATACTTATGTACTGTTTAACCAGTTGAAAGATTTTAAAACTTTTAATATAAATGGTATTACAATGATTAAATTTGAAGAAGTTTTTAATGTGTTTATGCTGCGGTGTTTTGATGTCAATTTTCCGTATTTCATATATATATAGTTATATAATGTGTACAGTCAAACCTGTGTTTGAGACCACCTCCAAATAAAAACCACCCTGTGAATAAAGGCCATTCTTTAAAACCGTCACTGATTATTTAATAACTGCCCTCTAAATAAAGGCCATCTGTCAATAAAGGCCACATTTTGTCTTTCCTGAGGGTGGCCTTTGTTCACAGGTTCGACTGTATTTTATGAACATATTACTGACGTGTTGTTCATAGTGTAAAGTAAATTTCAGGTATGGTAAGCTGTTGTGGTTTGAAATGGTTTCCCGACCACAGCTTTGATTTACCTTGCAGGATGAATCAAGAGATTTGATGATTGAACACAGTATACAGTAAAACATGGTTATAGAGAACTTTGTGTAAAGTAAAGAATCAGATGAAGTGAAGTATTTATTTTTCTGAACAAACCCTTCTTAATGTCATAAACATGGATTTAAGCTAGTAATTGTTTAGGTTCCCAAGAAGTCACTATCACCATGTTTTAATGTTACATTTATTTTTAAAATCCTTAACTACAACTTATGTTTATTAATTTTATTGTGAGAAGCATGTACATAAAACAATTGTAATACATTGTCTCCAATTCGAAAACAAGACACTGATCTCTTTACTGAATACTTGTTTTTTGTTATTCTTTGCAAATTCATGAGAAAGAATCGAAAATAAAAATTGTCAAGTTCAAACAGTTGATGTAAAACCATTAAAGAAACAACTACTGCATTGCCACCAAATCAGGTTTTGTACCATTTTCCTATTTTTGTACAGGTGATCTTGACCCACAGAACTCAAATCCCAAGCCAAGCCATACACAAGTATACAGTTGCAAAGATCAGATTCTGGATGGTATTGGAATATACTCATTAAAAACACAATAAAACACATGAAAACAATTATTATGTACACTATTAGGCTATCATTAAAAAATGTTGGTTTGCAGTTCCACACATGGTATTAAAAAATCCATCCCTATCCCAAATATTATTTGATCTATTTCAACAAAAATCATTCAAACTCCATTCCAGCTTTTCATTTTCAGTACAAGCAAAAAATATATATGATGTTAAAATTTTCTGACTATCTGCCTTCCCACTTACGGTTTTGGGTCGAGTAAGCACAAACCAACATTTTTTTGAGGATGGCCTTAATGTATACATTTAAATGAAATTATGGACAAATTCAGGCATATTTAAACAAGAAAAGGTTCAAAATATAGTCAGTTTGAGATTAGGATACATACATGATCAAATCTCAAACACCTGACAATACATGTACACAGTTTGGTGCTAATAAAAATTACAGATTATATATGTTTCATTCAAGTATTTACAACATGTGGAATAACAATAAAACAAAGAACATTTTTTTTCACATTAGACCAAAAGCATTGATAATTCTTTCCACAAAAATCCCCCTCCCCAAAACAATTAAATCAGTAGGAAAACAGAATTTTTCTGAAGTTCTGAGATTCAGTTCATATGGAACAAACTTCTAAAAAATCTCAACTTACAAAATGATCGCAGATTAATAAAAAAAAGTTACTTTGGTATTGCACATCTGATATAAACAAAGAAGTGTGGACATAATGAAAATATTGGCAAGAAAAAAATTGACTAGAGACCATAAGGTCAGTAGAAAGAGCAATTTTTTCCACATCATAAAGTCTCACACATTTTCATTATGAATTTAGCATAAAATACCCCGAAGATGTATAGTACACAATTCAAATTTCATTTGCCTTATTTTACGTAAGTATTCAAGATTTGAACATGAGTAAAAAATGAAAAACACTTAATAGATCATACTAAAAGTTATTCTTATTTTACAAACTGAATTCTCACTTTAACCTGAACTTCAGACATTAACAGTAGTTGGGAGTCAAAATAAATATATTATCAAATCAGTAAATATTATTCATTATGTTATCAATCAACTTTAGTAAATTTGGGGCTAATACACCTATTAGTATTAACAATGAATCAATTACATAAAAATAACAGTTAATTATTAACAGCAAATATACAAAGGGCCCTAACACATTTATTTATGAAATATAGTAATTGTCAGTTGTCTCCCCTGATAATAAAAAATGCAAATGGTGGACAAAACTGATAGCACAAAGGAACTGCTTTTAAAACATAAAAACAGTAGCATTGAGGAAAAACAGTCCAGCATATATGTATGATTACTTCATGTTGTATAAAAATCAATCCATCATTTCAGCATATTACAACAAATGAATATTTTGATTTGAAAATTTCATAAACTTGGAGAAAAAATCTTTAAAAGTCACTTTGACGAAAACTTTTCATGATGCACAGACTAAAGGACAGAAATACACAAACATTCCAAATCGATGATATTTAATAAACCAAAAGGAAGCAAGAAAAATGAATGAAAAACAGCAGGAAGTGTTCTTGTGATCATTTAAGTTACCATGGTAACAACCTTATCTAAACAAGTAAAAACAACATTATAAACTAAACAAGGAGCAGTCAGCAGTCTTACTATAAAACTCAAGATTACAATATATGTGGTAATTACAAAATAAAGATATGTATAATTACAACAATAGTCATATGCCATATAGCATATGGAGAGTACAATATAAAAATCTTATCAATATGCATAAATTTGTTCCCACTGAATTTCTGGGTACATGTATAAACAAGATGTTTAAACAGCTGTAAGATCACAGACATTAAGCAAAGAAAATTCAAACTAAATGACAGGAATAGGAATTCAAAAATTAAAGCTTGGGGAATGACTGCTTGTTGAGAAAGCAGAAATTTGTGTACAATAATTTAAGTTCATATGTGCCAGATGAATCTTCAATATCCTATTTTAGTCATCAAATATTCAATACATGTTGTTAGGTTGTCATTTCATAGACATGTTATATCCATTAAATGCTCTCAAGTTTTCTTGCAAAATTGTTGGTTATCTGTGTTACACACAGTCAAACTAAAGAATAAAGGGAGAGAAGCAATGTGGACTTAATACTCGGGTGTTCTTTATGTAGAGGTTTATTTAGTCAATCAAGTAAAAACATGTGCACTGTTGATTTACAGTTTAATAAGTCTTAGTTCTGAAAACCTATGAAATGACACCCTGGTGTATATGCATATTAACAAATATCAGACTGTATCTTCTAAATAGCTGAGTTGGGAGTGATCTTTCAACATAATGTATGACTGGCTTTGGTGAACACTTGAAACAGATGTCCAAAATGATGCCTGGAAATACAAAACAACCTATGTGTTATCAATGACACTGAATGAGTATAAAAATAAGTACAAATAAACTTTCTCTTTGCACAAAAATAATACTAAGGACAAGTTAGATGTAGACTATTGCCTCATTACAATGTCTGAATTAAAGGTGTACATAAACAGGTAAGCCTTGATGTAAGCTCTATATTACTTATCTGAATGACTAATGAAATAAATTGAACTTGGTAAACAAGTGACTAAAGGGACAGAACCAATTTCAACCCAGCAAGCATAATCTGAACAATTCTAGAAGAGGACAACAAGACGATACACCAATTATCAAAACCTTAAAACATGCAGTTTGTTTGTTTTTTGTTTTTATGTGACATATTGTCACTGGGATTTAATGCCGTTTTTCAACAATTTTTCAGTTATGTACGGCAACCAGTCCACATAACCAGTTTTCCTGGACTGTATACTAACCAGTACCTTCCATAAGGAGCCGGTAACTTCTCCGCATATGGAGGAATATCGACAATCTTATCAAATTTTCATTTGGGTATGACCTGCCGCAACAAGGATTCAAACTTAAAACATGCAGCTTACACAAGAAGATTTAGTAAGGTTTTCCCAACACAAATCTATGTATGACAAATAAACCCATGGACAGGGTCAATTTTGACCCCAGGAGAATAATTTGAGAACTACAAGACAATGCTACACACTAAATATTTCATTTGAACCCAGGCTTAGAAGTTTTTAAATTCAAGTCCATATACAAAACAAGTGACCATTAGGGCAGAGAAAATATGTAATATGATCATGTTATAATTTCAATTGAAAACCTCTGAAATACTGGAACTCTAAAAACCAGACTTATGACCAAGTCCGGACAGGGTCCGGTATTCAGAGTTTACACTGTATTATCTTGATAGTGACAAGTACCTGGTAAATAGGTCAGAGAATCCAAGTAATTATTTTATTACATCCATATTTCACTACATCAATAAAAATGAAATAAGGTAGGGTCTGAGTAGGAAGATAATTTCTACGGAATATATATGTCAGCAAGTCAAAGGTGATTAAACATCTTGGAATGCTGTGTAAGAAATTGCTCTTTGCTCACTAAGGATCTATCATTTCATTTATGACCTGTATCAATAACTATAAGGTTGTAATGATTGTATTTCACCTGTCCATGATATAAATGTTTCTTTGAAAATGAAATTTATACTTTAACTTCAAGACGATTATAAATAGTCCCAAGTTTAAGTAACTGGTTTATAATAAATTGAGAACTTACTTGTAAAGTTTACTACATTCTGTGAGTAGTATCCCAACACTGTTTAAATCAACTTTCTTCACAGCTAAAATAAAAATAAACCAAAAGTCAGTATTTACTTGTCAGTCTAGTATGATATACAATATATGTACATAAGAAAATTAAAGACAGACGAAAAAGCCATAAATTTGATGATAATTTCAATATATTAAAATAATATTAGTGTGCTGATTATGGTTATTTCAACTGGAAATTTCAGTTTGATGTCCTAAAAAAAAACATGAAAGAAAGAGACAACATGGTTAAGATGAAAACACAAACAAACAATATGCTGTTGAAAAAATACTCATACTTATTGTTTTCCTTTAAAAGGGGATTTTATCTCAGGTCAAAGACTACTTAAAATTAATTTAAAGTCTCAAAATTACATCTTATGTTTTTAGAATAAAAGTAGCATATACAGATTTTCAGACTATGAACAGAACAAAGTAAATGAATATCATAAAAAGTACTCACATTGTACTGACGGCTTCAGCTTAATACTAGATTCTGTAAGTAACACCTGAAAATAACAGTCCTCTCTGCCATTTGTAGAGCTGAAATTAACAAACAATGTCTGATTTTACAAGTAAGTCTAATATACTACAAACATTATGCAACTTGATTATACAATAAAAATATTAAAACTTCAATACATTAAAATAATAAAAAAGTGCCAATTCTCTATGATTTTTCCCCTTCAATGTCCTGAAAAAATATGACAGAAAGAAAAACCATGGTTAACATGTTTTTAAAATATAGAAACTTACATGAAAAGTGAGAGAAGAGAGAATCGGAACTACAATTTAAAACTAATAGATGATACATTGTTGAACATTACACTCATTTTCTACATTTAGTATGTGGCTTATCTAAGGTCATGGATTACTTTAATGAATTTCAATTCTCAAAATCACACCAGATACGTCAATGTTTTTAAAAAAACAAAATAGCATACACTTTAAAAATCTGAACAGTAAAAGCAAAGAAGTTATCATAAACTTATACAGTACTTACATTGTAATGAATTAACCATTTTTACAAAGTTCTGTAAATAGCATCTAACACAGTTCAATTCTTCACTGCCACATGTACTGCTGAAATTTAAAACAAAAACCTGTCAATACCAAGTTCAATATGTAATGGATATATTATATATATACAGTAGAAACTGGTCTAACGGGGACCTGGAATAGACAGTTTACAAATGAAAATAAACAAGATAGCAATAATATACAAATCCAATTGAGAAAAGCATGAGAAATATAAACTTTCAAATGCATATTACTTATCATTGGTACCAACATCTTACTGTCAAATCCCGGTATGGGTAGCGCTAATTGGTTTATTGAAGTGTGACAGGTTCCGCATCAGTGTGATCAATCAACATCAATAATAATGATAATTGATTCTTTAATCATGTTGTCACATCTTTAAATCAGTTAGTCTGTCCTTTGAAGTAGTCACTTAAGAAAAAATACCGACCATTTGATGACAGTTATGATTGCAAGATACATTTTCACCTTTAACTATCATTTAGTTTAACCAATCAAAATATTTACTCATCATCTCAGAAAAAAAAGAGAAATACAGAAAAAGTTGTCACATGATCATAACAACAAATTAGCTTCAACCTGTATGTGCATTACAACCGCTTTAAACGAAAAGTATTACTTGTGTGTTTTTTCTGTTTATAATTACTGTATAGTTTGGGAACCTTATATTTTGTGTTTGTTTGTGAATTGAATTGTTGTGTCAAAATGGCTCTTATTGCCGGGCATGGTCAGGTGAAATATCTTCGTAAGTACATTAGTGATCCTCGTGTGTTCACACAGTGTTTTAGTGGATACCGTGTTAAATATCTTCTGCAGCTTTACATATGATTATAGAGTAGTCATATTTTCCACTCAGTTCACGACAACATTAAAGCAACTGACCTTCATATCTAGATTTTTTAAATTTTGTTGGAAAAGTTGATCTATAAGTAAAATCTTAATTGAAAGTATTGAGAAGAAAATCAATGTAATTATTGTGATGCTAGACTACCATGAGAAAACTTATGACACACTGAGAATAATGAATGAGTTTACTGCCATGAAAGAAAAGATATAATGTTGGCATCTTTCTCAATTATTTATTTGACATTCTCCATATTTTATATGAATGGTATAAATACAAAAGATAAAATGGAACAAGTAAAGAATCTCTTTAGATTTCCAGTTTATTGGCATCAAAATTGAAATTGTATGTACCATTTCAAAGTCCAACTTTGAGTAAAAATTGCAAAAATGGGCCCCATTCAAATTTGATTGATTTTGGGTCTAAAATACAAAATGGATTCTGACAAATAAATGTGGAAAATCTAAGTTTGGCCCAACATTCGAAGTCCAACTTTGAGTAAAAATTGCAAAAATGGGCCCCATTCAAATTTGATTGATTTTGGGTCTAAAATGCAAAATGGATTCAGACAAGTAAATGTGGAAAATCTCAGTTTGGCCCAACATTCGAAGTCCAACTTTGAGTAAAAATTGCAAAAATGGGCCCCATTCAAATTTGATTGATTTTGGGTCTAAAATGCAAAATGGATTCAGGCAAATAAATGTGGAAAATCTCAGTTTGGCCCAACATTCGAAGTCCAACTTTGAGTAAAAATTGCAAAAATGGGCCCCATTCAAATTTGAACAATTTTGGGTCTAAAATGCAGAATGGATTCTGACAAGTAAATGTGGAAAATCTCAGTTTGGCCCAACATTCGAAGTCCAACTTTGAGTAAAAATTGCAAAAATGGGCCCCATTCAAATTTGAACAATTTTGGGTCTAAAATGCAGAATGGATTCAGGCAAATAAATGTGGAAAATCTAAGTTTGGCCCAACATTCAAAGTCCAACTTTTGAGTAAAAATTGCAAAAATGGGCCCCATTCAAATTTGATTGATTTTGGGACTAAAATGCAGAATGGATTCAGGCAAATAAATGTGGAAAATCTCAGTTTGGCCCAACATTCGCAGTCCATCTTCGAGTAAATATAGCAAAAAATGGGCCCCATTCAAATTTGATTGATTTTGGGTCTAAAATGCAAAATGGATTCAGGCAAATAAATGTGGAAAATCTCAGTTTGGCCCAACATTCGAAGTCCAACTTTGAGTAAAAAATGCAAAAATGGGCCCCATTCAAATTTGATTGATTTTGGGTCTAAAATGCAGAATGGATTCAGACAAATAAATGTGGAAAATCTCAGTTTGGCCCAACATTTAAAGTCCAACTTTGAGTAAAAATTGCAAAAATGGGCCCCATTCAAATTTGATTGATTTTGGGTCTAAAATGCAGAATGGATTCTGACAAGTAAATGTGGAAAATCTCAGTTTGGCCCAACATTCGAAGTCCAACTTTTGAGTAAAAATTGCAAAAATGGGCCCCATTCAAATTTGATTGATTTTGGGACTAAAATGCAGAATGGATTCTGACAAATAAATGTGGAAAATCTCAATTTGGTCCACAACATTCGAAGTCCAACTTTGAGTAAAAATTGCAAAAATGGGCCCCATTCAAATCTCATCAATTTTGGGTCTAAAATGCGAAACAGATTCAGACAAATAAATGTGGAAAATCTCAATTTGGCCCAACAATTACAAATGGTAGATTACGCACATTTTCCAAACAAAGTATATATTACTCGTTACTTAATAAAATAACTGATTCAACAACTTTACTGTAACATATTCAGACACAAAATCTTATGAGATCCCTACATTTTTTCTAGATCATTTGAAATATGTCGCAAAGAAAAAGAAAATACGTAGATATACAGGTGCTTAAATCATGTTACATTAACAAATCGCTCATCAATCAAGTGCAACAACTGTCATGAGACAAACACCGTAAATAGTCTACAACGATTGTGATACTAACTACCGCGTCAGGAATCAATGGGTGTTTCTATGAAGTTCATAAAAAGTACAGCAAAATAATTCAATAGCAATCAACAAGCTTCTGTCACTTTAAATTAAGCTAAGAATACAACACAAACATATCACTAGTACATATATTTTCTGAGACTATCCCTGATTTGATTTTTGTAAAAGTCATTACAAAAATTCTTGTACATATATCTAGTATGTTATCTGTTGTAACAATGTACTTTTGTAAAAAATGATTATGACACTCACCTTTTATACATTCCACTAAAAAAGAATTGTTCCATTTTGATGATAGCTCATTGCACTGCATTATCAAACAGGGAAACGATGATCCTAAAAAAGTATATATAAAAAAAAATTAAAAAATCAGGAAACTAAAAAAATATAACAAAATAAAGTTAAACAATTATTCAAAAAAATAACAAAATAACCTACATCTAAAATGTACTATTCTTTACATAAGTTATTTTTGACAAAAATGTCAATTTTACTCCATATGAGAAGTTGCCAGCTCCTTGTTGAAGGGTAAATTAGTACTGGTTGGTATAGAGTCCAGGAAAACTGGTTAGGTGAACCAACGTTAAACCCCAGGGGCAATATGTAACATAAAAACAAACAAATCACACATAAGTCAATAACAACTGAAATAAATAAGAAATATTAACAAATTATCCTATCAAAAAAAGAAAGATATTAATAAAAAAAGTAACAAAATAACCTACACCTAAAATGTATTCTCATTAAGTGATAATAAACTGTAAAAAAATATTAACTGATTAAAAAATGATACATTAAGATACAATATGTAGATACTGCACTTTGACCAGCAGGCGCAACTGATCATCATACAATCTCTACATAAGGTTATATCCTATCAAAAAAGTAAGATATTAATAAAAAATATAACAAAATAACCTACACCTAAAATGTATTCTAATTTACTTAAGTGATAATAAACTAAAAAAAATATTAACTGATAAGATTAAAAAATAATACATTAAGACACAATACGTAGATACAGCACTTTGACCAGTGGGCGCAACTGATCATCGTACCATTTCTACATAAGGTCATATCCTATCAAAAAAGTAAGATATTAATAAAAAATATAACAAAATAACCTATACATAAAATGTATTCTAATTTACTTAAGTGAAAATAAACTAAAAAAATATTGACAGATAAGATAAAAAACAATAACAAAAATTATCCTATAAATAAAGTAAGACATTAATTAAAATATAACAAAATAACCTACAACATAAATAGATCATTCTTTATACAAATTATTCTTGACAAAAATGTTGATTTTCCTCCTTATGTGGAAAAGTTGCCAGCTCCTTGTTGACAGGTAAGTTAGTACTGGCAAGTATACAGTCCAGGAAAACTGGTTAGGTGAACCGGCGTTAAACCCCAGTGACAATATGTCAACCTGCAATAAATATAAATAAAAAAAAACAAAATAAAAAAAAAACACCCACATCCCACACCAAGGCCCCCCTTACTCACACCACGGCTCCCCTCACTCACACTCAGGCTCCCACGCCTCACACCAAGGTTCCCCCAACTCACACCAAGGTCCCCCTACCTCACACCATGGCTCCCCTCACTCACACCCAGACTCCCATAAATCACACCAAGGTTCCCCCAACTCACACCATGGCCCCCCTACCTCACATCCAGACCCCCCCAACTCACACAATGGCTCTCCCAACTCACATTCGGCCTCCTCCAACCCACATCAACGCTCCTGCAACTCCCAACAATGCCCCTGTATCTTGCACCCAGACCCCCCCAACTCACACCAAGGCCCCCCCCACCCAAACTCAGTGCCCCCCAACTCTCCCCAAGGCTCCCCCGACTCACATCCAGGCCCCCCCAAACCACATGAAAGTTCCCATGACCCGCATTAGGGTTCCCACAACTCACACCAACGTCCCTGTATCTCACATTAAGTCCTCCCAAACAAACACTTAGATTCCACCAACTCTCACTCAGGATACACTTGCAATCTTCCAGATTCCCCCAACTCGCATCCAGGCTACCCTAACTCACAAAAGCGACCCTGCCACTCACACTAAAGTCCCCACAACTAACACTTAAGTCACCCTCACTCACACTCAGATCCCCTCAAGTCACACTCAGGTACCCGTCACTCACATCATGGTTCACACACCTCACATCAATGTCACCCAAAACTCTTAGGCTTTCTAAACACTGCATTCCGATCAGGGGCGCTACTGAGCGGCTCACAATGCTTTTGAGAATGACATTAAGACGCAATACGTAGATACCGCACTTTGACCAGAGGGCGCAACTGATCATCGCACAATTTCTACATAAGGTTTCAATGCCAAACTCAGATCCTCAATCCTCCAGTGTGCACACACTGGTAATTTTGAGGACTTTCAGACTGGATGCCATTCTGCCATTAGAGTTTCGGATAACATCAATATGAGATATGGGAACCTTAATGTAAGTTAGGGGTACCTGAATGCAATCTGAGAGAACCTAAGTGCAAGTGAAAGCAACCTAAGTGCAAGCTATGTGAACCCTGATGTAAGTAACAGGATCCCTCCTGCGAGTTAGGGCAACCCAAATGTGAATTAGGACAACCCAAAAGAAAGTTCGTGTACCCTGAATGCCAGTTAGGGGAACCTAAGCGTGAGCTTGGGAAGCCTCAGTGTAAAATACGAGAACATCAGTGTAAGCCACGGGAACCTCAATGCGAGCCATGTGAACCTTCATGTGATCCAGGGGAACCCAAACATGAACTGGAGAAACTTTGAGGAGAGTTAGAGGACACCGAATCTGAGTGAGGGGAACCTTAGTATGAACTGGGAGAGTCTAAGTGCGAAATACAGGAACATTGTTGAGACTTACAGGAACGTTAGTGTGGGTAAGAGGAAACTGAATGTGGGCTAGGGGAACCTTTGCATGAGTCAGAGGAACCTAAATGTGAGTTAGGGGGGCCGTAGTACAAGCTGGGGGAACCTTAGTGCCAGATACAGAAATCTAAGTGCAAGTAAGGGGAACCTTAGTGTGAGATAGGGGGGCCTCAGTGCAAGTTGGGGGAACCTTAGTGCTAGATGAGGGGACCTAAGTATGAGTGAGGTAAACCATAGTGCGAGTTAGGAGAACTTCAGTGTGAGATGTGGGAACAAAAAATACAAACACCTACCATCCACCTGGTGCTTTTGAGAATAGCATTAAAACATGGTTTCAATGCCAAACTCAGATCCTCCGTCCTCCAGTGAGTACACACTAGTGATTTGAGGATCTTCAGACCGGATGCCATTCTGCACCAAGTGGAACCTTAACATACAGAAGAAATGAAATGTAAAACAAAAAAAATACAAACACCTACCATCCGCCTGTTTCTGATAACCATCCCTCAATATTGCTTTCCTGCAGTATGGTCTTCAATGATCCACATGAATGTTGTAACCAACTTCATGGACAATAGTTGTCTGATCACAATGCGGCTACTCCTGTAAATTACAAGTTAAAATAGAAATGAATATTCATTCATAAACAATGGAAGAAATCGATACCACATAGATTTGTTTTATCAAATGGTCCAAATTTATTAAGTTCCAGAAATATGTAAGTCATCTTTAATAAAAGCACTCAGCTTACATAATAAATGTCAAGCCTACTTAAAGATATAGTCAGCAAGGTTTATTATAATCACAATCTAAGAGATAAATCAACACACTGAGAGGACTGTTGCTGGCTGGCTTTGCAGCATTGTGAGGTGTAAAAAAATGCTTGTTTCTGGTTACCTGACAAATTAAACTTTTTATTAGCCCAAGGCCATTACATGTACATCCTATTTGCATTTGCTCCATAGATGCTAGTTAATGGCCATGAAATCAGAAGACCTAGGACTTAGATATTATCAAGGTTTTCACTAGATGTCAAAGGTTGTAGGTCAAAAATGACCCTTGGCTGACGATAAATTGAAGAGTCAACAAAATTTCCTTCTATTTTTATTGTAAATTTGACCCCCTGGTACAAATTCTCAAGAGTCATAAAACTATTTTACCGATTTCAGGAGTCAAAATGCTGTTTTAAGGGTCAAATGAAAGCCCTGATTACGTATTTTGCATTGGCCAATAGGAACACACAGATGGGTGGACTGATTATCTATCTCAATGTGAGATGCAAGAATTTGACATTGCTGCTGTCAATCCTTATTTAAGGGTCATAACATTCTGCCAAAATGAGCAGTATATTGTATACAAGACCAGTTCGAGGCATCAGTATAAAAATATGAAGCCGGTATGCAAATAAAAGAGGAATTATGTATCTTAGCCAGGGGAAAAATGCTTCTAATCAGTACTCAATTCTGATTTCACATGTTTAATGTTTTAACTCTTACATTTAACATGTTCAACTGTTATTATTATACGTTTTTTTTCCCAGAATTGGGAAATTTTGCGACATTTTGTCATATAATAAACATAAATTCGTCTGCACTGCATTCAACCGATTAAATTCTTTGAATGAAAATATTTCAGCCAACAAGAGTCACCCCCTCTAAATTTTTAATGAAAATATTCATTTGTTCAGAGTTGCTTCCCTTAGTTTACCAACGTTCATATTAACAAATCACTGACAAGAAATTCGAATAGGATTTTTGTAAGTTGATCGATTAGAAAAGAAAAATTCTGTCTAAAATGCGCAAATAAATTTAGTTCGGGGAAATTCAAACTTAAAATAAGTATAAAATGCAATGGACTTTAATTAGAATAGATCCACAAAATGGCGCCAGCCAAAAAAAGTGAAGGAAAAAACAAAATTGAAACTTAATAAACTAAATTCAGACCAACAGTTCCTTGCAACATGAATTCTTTTAACTTCGCTAGATCAAACGCTCGCAGAAAGTTAAGAGAGTCACCTAAAATCAAACCAATACGAAGAAAAAATAATTTAAAAATACCTGCTGAATCGGCATCCATCTTGACTGGGTCCGTGATTCTTGCGCATTGAAAACCACGTGATTGTCACGTGCCAACAACTAATTAATCCAATTCATACTCCAGATACTCCGCGTAACATCGCGCATTGAAAGTTGGGAAAGGAACTATTTGAACCCCCCATGTTCATACTAAGTCAGGTAGTCCTGATAATGAACTGTCATAATCTACTACGCGCATAATTAATGGTCCCCAACAATCAGTGCTTGTAGGGTGCTGAGACTGTATCCGGTCTTTGATGATATTGTTTAACGACTTGATAATCAACACTGCGTATTGTGTTCATACTGTGTACTAGGTTACCTTCCTCCTGTGGAACATGCGTGGTAAACTGAAAGATCTGACACTTACTGTGATGAGAATGGCTAGAAAATGCTAAGCAACATCCTTTCCTCCAGCTTTTCGCCGTCCAAATGTTTATAAAAATCCTAAATTGGATTGTAATGCATCTTTACCTAGAAGCAGAGAAAAGGCAACATCTGCATACGAGAGCCGTTTTTCTTCACACAGGTCCGTAATCAAAACACGATTAGGTCAATTATGTTATCACATGTTTTGATCAATATTGATATCTAAACGGAGTCTATGAAATTCCAATAAATGTTTCGCTATATTAATAGCAAGATGCGTCAATTATATTTAACTATATAATCGAACAGAACGTGAATGGGCCAGACAGATTCAACGTGAATCAGTTTAAATCGAGTGCTAGATAGCAAATACAGGGGAGATAATCCTTTGTGTCTTTTCGATTTAACTGGTTCCGGCTGACTCTGGTGCTATGCGCGCTGGAACGGGGACCAGTTTATCTTTTCGATAAATATCAGTCTTTCGCTCAAAATAATTAGAAAGATGGATGCATCCAGTGTGGAAATGGGATGCAATGCTGAAATTATCGAGTCTGAAAAAGAAAGAAAGGAGAGAGAACATTTTTCTAGAATAACCAATGTCTTCGTGTACTACAGGTGATTTTTTCTCGCCATGAATATCCGATCTAGTGTACAACGAAACATATTTTTCATTCGTCATCAAAATGTTTCGTAAATCTGTCAGCCGGCAGAAGATACAAATACGGCATATGTACATCAAAACTTATTTTCGGGTTCAGCATCACCCAAAATGTATTAATGATAAAAACAGTATCTAAAAGTCATCCTTAAAGTGATTTTGAAACCTTCTATTATGGGACTATTTTTTCGGCCCCCTATTTTTACCGAACTCGCGGATAGACGAGAACTCTTAATTTTGAAGAGTCTACGTTTCGCCCAATAGCCTGTTCATCCTATCGTACATTTATTTTTATTTACTTTTATTACAGCATTTTGTTTTAATTTATTTATACTGTAGTACATATATAACTCTATTGAAAAACATTATAGTAAATATAGAGATTATCGTTAGTAAAATAATTATTTATATTATAGTGCATATAAAATGCTGTATACGTATAATTCCCATTGTAATTATGAACAAATGTTCATCCAAACTAATGTATGCATGTTATGTATCCTGAATAATAAAAAAAATAGATTTTCCATGTTTATAAATCATAAACCAACTTGGAACCGTGTGTGTAAATTCTAGCGATTTGCAAGTTAATTGGTACCATTTTGATCATTTGGAATGAAAATTGTAAAATGCTGGATAGCAAACTGATACAAAACGTTTGTTCTTTGTTACTTTTTAGAAATATTTTACTTTAGTATTTCCTAAGGAAAAAAAACAGACTGAAAAATAAAAAGAACCACGTCCCTGTCGTCGGATCTGGAAACATGGATATGGATTCATGCATTTATAATAACTCGCATAATAAAAATAAAATATCAATAAAAAGATCTTTATAAATTAGCTTTATTCCTAACAGAGGCATTTTCACCAAACAAATATCTCTTTCTAATTTTCACAGTTAAATTTATTTCCAACCACTGAATGTATTGTACAGATGTATTAATGATTTTGTGTCATATTTGTATGTACGTTTTTATATTTCTGTCATGTTCGTACTGCTTTTGTTCTGTTTTGTGTACCATTGGCAAGTATTTGCTGATTTGTAAATAAAAGTTCGAAGTTATAATTTATCTATACCACTGAAGGCATTTCCTTGATATCTTTACAAACATCAATTACAGCGTTGATCGTCATAGATTATTCCACCGGGTGCTAATTACTAGTTGACAAATAGTGATACGGTTTGGTGATGTTAGTATGTTGTTGAGATAAGCATGACATACAGTTTTTTGGCGTCCGACTCAGTGGGAAACTTCCTGTCAGCTGGGATATAATTACATACAGATCCTAGCTGCAAAAGTAACTAAAAGAAACTCAGATATGTTACAGATATATTTATTTAGAATTATCGCATTAACAATATGAATAAACAAATCTCAATTACAAGTAATTTATTGCATTTAATTATTCCATGAAAATAGTAACAGGAAATGTCAATAGTCACGAAAAAAGGTTGAACAATTGTGGTTCTGGAAAAAAATAAACAAGAAGTAATAAACAAGACATTTTACTATAAAAATATAAACCTGAATGCTGTTGATGATGATGATGTTGTTGTTGATAGTGTTGTTTATGATGATGTTGTAGTTGATGATGTTGTTGTTGTTGATAGTGTTGTTTATGATGATGTTGTTGTTGATAGTGTTGTTTATGATGATGTTGTTGTTGATAGTGTTGTTTATGATGATGTTGTTGTTGATGATGGTGTTGTTGTTGATACTGTTGTTTATAATGGTGTTGATGTTGATAGTGTTGTTTATGATGGTGTTGTTGTTGATGATGGTGTTGTTGTTGATGGTGTTGTTGTTGATGATGGTGTTGTTGTTGATAGTGTTGTTTATTATGATGTTGTTGTTGATAGTGTTGTTTATGATGATGGTGTTGTTGTTGATAGTGTTGTTTATGATGATGATCAAGATGTTGTTTATGATGATGATGTCAATTCAAAGTCCTGTGTAGAATTACCTTTTTTATTTTCATTGTGACTTTAAGCGTTCAGTGACAGAATTTTTTGAAAAACCAAAAAACTCCAAATAACTGGAAAGCACCCCCAAAACACATGATACCTGACTGTATATTATTTATCACCCATATGATGCATCAAATTGCGCATTTCAAGTTAGAAAAAGAGTTATAACTGAATATTTTCATTCTGATATATTGCAGAAATAGATTGTTTAAGAATTGATTGGCTGATACCAATAGGGGTCCAGTTGGACGATTGTTTCCTAGAACCACATGGAAGCAACATAAAGATGCAAAAGATCATCAGAAAGGTCACTTTATGTTTAAGAAATAAGTCTTGCAAAATTTAAATGATCAGTGTCTTATAATATAAATTATAATTTAGACAGATCACTGGTCCTGACTAGGATTGAACCCAGAACCCCTAACTCTGTAAGCAGACACTTAACCACATCGCAAGAGTTAGCTCAACAGAGATGCTGTTGGAAGTGGCTAATATCCCAACATTCACTGCCATGTTTTTTGTCTTGGAAAAACAACCAATTCATTTGGTAATTAAACTGTCTTTTCTCACTGAATCAGACTAGTGGTTTATTATTCATTTTCAATGTTTCACATGTAATTTGGGCTAGCACTTTAACAATAAATAGTTTGGACACTGTGTAGATATACACTGAGCTTCCACCCATATAATTGAAGCTACATATTGTTTTGTACCCAAGGGAGATAAATAGAATTATTTGCTAGGCTAGAAATAAATTGTCAAGTTTAGGGTTACTTGATCAAACAAATATAGGAAAGTAGGTTGATAAACTTTTCTCTCAGCATGCATGTTACTGTATATACCACTCTCAGTGTTGGACAAATTCATTGCCCGGTGCCTGCGGGCTACCATAAATTTCTGCTGGGCAATCAAAAAATATTGACGTAAGCCCACTAAGCCACCTATAAATCCTAAGATGGGTAGCCTGGATCGGGCTATAACAAATATCTGCATTGCAATGTGCAGTTATTTAAATCATCGTGTATTTGTTTTTATGCGACTTATTTGGCTGGGGTGTAGCGCTGTTTTTCAACAATTTTTCTGTTAAATACGGCAACCTGTTCACCTAACTAGTTTTCCTGGACTGTATAATAAATCAAACTTTTTAACACATCTTAAATTATACCTATAAACAAACTAAAACCTCACCATACAATAATGATAAAGGCTATGTTACCATAGTAACAACAATTACATAACTACAAAATATATCTACAGTATATTGCATGGTGTAAGAAATTTTAAGTTGCAGATTTTAATTATAATATGACCAATTAAGGTAACAATATATAAATACATAGTTAGCAATTACAAAGTATTATCAATCATCTAGAATACAAAATTACTCTCAACATTTCATATAAAAATTACTAAGGAATATAATTAAAATCCAATTAATATATTACCAGAATAAAATAGCATATTAACACGTATGCTTTCCTGCTGTAAGTTATAAAGCACTCATTGAATAAAAAATAAATATCTTATAAATTTAATGTCACTGTTCACTAACTTAAAGAATGATTGGAGGATAATTTTGCATCATACTTGTACAGTAGATTCTAGCATAGACAAATTCAACTTAATACAAAAAACAAACACTATCTTAATGGTGCACACTGACAAAAATCAGAACATTAAATGTCTCATAACATGATATATATCATATGAGAACACATTTAAAAATGCATGATTAATACAAGAGCACATATTTTCTGAACATCAGTTTAAGCTACATGGGTACAATCTGATTTACACAGTAAATGCTTTGAATATTAATAAAGGCAGTTATTTTGATGTGAACATTTTTTAATAAAAATGATTTTCCATGATAGATTACGAGAAAACATTCATTTTCAAGTAATTTTTAAAAATAAATATACAGTATCGATCTTCTGAGTTCATTTCTTACACATATACTTGGCAATAAGCAACATGATTGCTGTCTTTATGGGTCACTATTGGAGACTATTCTGAGAAATTTTGAACAAGTCAAATGACCATCTTCTGTCCCTAACTATTTTAACACACAACCTTATTTCTTTCATGTTTACACAACTTTCTGTCGAAACTTCAAACCTATGTGAATACATATCTACAATCTGATGCCTGATTTTCACCAATCTGTAAGTCACATATTTTCATTGAAAATCCAGCATACCAGACCAGAAAGAAGGCAACTCTCAGTTGTCAGTTGTATCGTCCCATATCTATATTATCCTGAAAAAGTTAATCTGAGGTAACAACACGAAGCACAGCGAAATATAACATCCTTCAACTGGTTTCCTAGCAACGATAACAAAAATAGATCAATCTTGAGCATGACTAATGAAGCAAAATCATGTACATGACTACATCACTCAGCAATAGCAACCAATATTGTTTAACTCATAATGCAATGAATAAAAACTGTATTCTGGTCTCTGACTAGTAATCACTATTCCCTCATCACTGTGAGTTCAAGTCCCATCCTTGACCAGATAAATTTCACATGTGAGGAAGATGTCCAGCTAGCTTAAGGGAGATCTGTGGTACTACCAGGTGTAAGCCTGGGGTCTTCCTCCAGCATTAAAGCTGGAAGAGCCATCAATACTACCCAGGCTGTTGGGATGACATTGAACCCCAAGTGAAATATAAGCAGATACAATCAAGAAAAGATGATCATGGGTTGAAACAAAGTCCAGAAAATGTCAATCGTGTCAAAATCACATTTTTTATGACTAAAAATCTGTAAAATTTATTCCAAAGATGTCCGGCAATCACAATCAACAATTTTGTACTTCAGCATTCTGAAAAGTTCCTTAACATATGCAACTAAAACTGTTTGATTCATTTCTTTTACATCTTTAACTGGCACTGGATGTTAATACATTGTATGTACCTTTTGTTTTGTCAGGAAATGGTCCAGCTTCTCAATAACTGTAAGACACTTTCCTCTCTACATGATTCTGTGAGACAGGCATCATTCACAACCAGGTACAGATATATCTACAACACGAAATCAACAGAAAATATAAAACATGATAAACAGGACCATCCAACAACAACCATTTTTAGTCTGCATTTATGTGACAGACTCATTCAAAATTCACTTAAACAAAAAAATAGTCGCCGTATAACCCTAGTTACATTCAAAGATTACATTCTACTTACTTTGCTATTATGTCCTCTGATGTACAAATGCTTGGCGACTGTATTGTGTTTCTGCACAATCACCACATGAAGCATAAATCTTGCTATTCTAACGTAATAATGACTATGCTGAAATCATAAACACATCAACAAATATTAAAACAATAGTGGCCTAACGAAAATCGATAAATATCAGAAAACGCAATCAATACGGTCATGCTTTGATACTTCCATAGTAGTCACGGAAACTGATTGGCATACACAGGAAATGCTAAATTTAATAACGTATTGGGGTCAAAATTCATCGGCAGTACATTAATAAAACAAGGAGATATATGCACAACATTTCTCTCTCTTACAGTGCGGAAAATAATGAAAATAACGTTATGAAGGTTTACAAGAAGCATGATACATTAGTTAGACTAGAAAAGAAAAAGTCATTACGGGTAAATGGAAACATGACTATTTTTTCTGGCGTTAAGAGAAACATTTCTCTGGACGACTGATGTATGTTAACACTTCACATCTACAAATTATTTCAAACATTAGCACTCTGTTACCTTAGGCAGCAAGAATTCACCAGAAAGCTCAAATTCAGCAGCGTTGAGAGAGAAGTTACTCATAAATCTACATTTTTCTTCTATCAAAAATGTCCTGAAACATGAATACAATCTTTCAGTACTGGTGTTTAGAATACAATCTTTTAATACTGGTGTTTAGAATACAATCTTTTAGTACTGGTGTTTAGAATACAATCACACAAAGCTATACAATATAAAAGCTGGGGTTCAAAAATAAAACTAGTTCTCCATAATTTTCTTCCTTCAATTTAGCTTCAGTATCAATTAAACAGTGCAATAAAATTGTAATAACTGTATAAATATTTAAGCCAGTGAAAAAATGAGCGATTCAAATAAGAATAAAAAATCAATCCTTTACAATGACATAGCCTACAAATTATTTACTCACAAAAACTACATATTCTACTATAGTAACCAGACTGACTGTTATGTTCAGTAATCATAGGTAAAACATAAATACATGAATTAAAACTTCCTCTGAGACACAAAAATGTCTGAATACAGAGGTGGTCTCATTATGTAGTTGAAATATACAGAAAATATTGGAAACCAATCCTAAATTAGTGGTCATAATATTGAGGTGGTCACTAGGTGAGGTTTTACTGTAGTATTTTTCTCGCGGAGGTTGAAAGTCATACCAACAGCCAGAGTCGTTTGGTGTCTTTTCCAGCTTTAACAGTGGATGAACATCCCTGGTGTACCCCTGGATAGAACCTTCTGTAAGCCTTTTTCATTCATGAAATTTGTCTGGTTCTGGTTGGGATTCAAACACACAATGGTGAAGGGCTAGTAATTACTAGTCAGGTACCTTAACCTCCCAAGCATGGAGGCCCTGTCTTTACTGCAATAATGTTATATTACTTACTTTGGGAGTAGTTTTGTCTTGGCTTCAAGTATTTTGATCCATTTTTTCAACTTATAGATAAGATTATACAGTTCAGTAGATCCTGGAATGCTAAAATTCAGAGCAAAGATAAGATTTAAATCAAATCCTAGATAATAAAATGAAGGCAAGCACTAGTTTTGATATCATTTCAGTATTAAAAAGGATGCAAGCAGACTACCAATTGGATTGAAATGGGAACCAATGAATATTCTTGACTTCCTTCTTAAATTTTCTGTCTACAAAACAACAGAGTTATATTGAAATTAAGTAATTGTTAATATTGTCTTCTTACTAATGCATAATGGCAAATATTGAAGAAATATCCTATAAAATATAATCAAGGTCATTTAAGTTCAATGACTCAAACAAATGTGTGAATTATTACCTAAAAGTCTGTTGTGAACTGACTTCATTTTCTGGAAAATAGGATCCTGGGCTGTGGCTTGCGCTTAATGTGCTAGGGACTCTGATGCTGCACTGGAGAAAGTTGTAACCACATTGGTGACATTCTTGACACTTGGACTGAATGTACTCACCATCTGTTTCACAAAGTTTAATGTGTGTGGTGTTGTAGTAGCATCAGCAACTGTTAAAATAATAGAGAGACAAACTTGATATTTCAATCTAAATTGTGAGCTAGAGACAAATGTGACCCTCTCAGGCAATGTACCTGATACCTGATCACCTAAGGGCCATCAATTCACACTTTCAAAGAAGTTCATTTTAAAGATAAGGCCTGAAAAAAGATCAGAATTCTAAGCAAATGATTATAAGTAAATATGCAAAAACAGTATTAAGTTAAAAAGAATCAATATAAACAAACAATAAAACAGGAGAATTCATATCATGAATATGTAAATAGAAACGTACAAGAATTATATCACACAGGACTGTGAGTGGGAAATTAAACATAAGAACAACTAAAATTTACTGGAGGCTCTGTTCTCAAATGCTACAGCGTAATATTTAGCAAGACACTGTTGTAACTGTCGCAGGACTTCTTCGTACCAATTCTCCCTAAACCAGACCATCTGATCTACGATACCTTCCAGTGAGGATAGAATCGTGGGGTGTAACTCTCAGCATGTGCATGATACGGCTACATCACCACATAGGAGCCGGGGCACGGATTGGTCCAGCATCAGAATGACCTGGTGCCCAGCTAGATGATGAACTGCTGCCACCACTGTTGGTGTAGTTAATTCTAGAAGTTTGGGCATACATTGTACTTATAAAATATTTCCTGTGCGTATCAGTAACTGAGAGAGTAGGTTCAGGAGTGGAGGGTGTGGCCAGCGTGGGTGTGACCAGTGTGGGCATGGTCGGAGACATGAGACTGGATGATACAAAGCTTGAACTTGTAGGTACAGTCTGTGAGTTAGCTTTGTTCATCATCTCTCCACTCTTATCTGAATTTACATGGAAAGACAATATATGCTTTAAATCATGTACTGTTACAAGACAATGTTATAAATTAGTACTAATTCATCCCCTATTTTTCTTGACAGAATACAAAAATCATCAAGCATGTCAAAATATAGCAAGATGGTCCTCTTAAAAGCCAAGGGTGTGGTGCCCTGAATCACAGACATTTAAATTGACTGCCTAGCTATATTTAAATAAATTTAATGATTTAAAGAGGGGTGTCCACTAAGTCACACAAAAAATAAGTTACTGACATCATTTCATATTTAAAATTTGAGATTTACCTTTTTTAAAATCATCATTAAATAGAACAATCCTCCCATGAAAATCCATTTTAACCATGCATTTTAAAAATCTAAGGATTTTCCTTTCTTTCATCAAAAACTGTCTGCCTTTATAGTAATTTATCTAAAGGCATCAGACATGTAAGGGTACTGAATGTTTTCTAAATACTAAGGATACAAGATTCTATCTAACTCACATCATTCTCTCAGTTCTATCTTGAGGGTAAGATACAAAGTTCTTATAGGGAAGTAGACAGCTTATGGTTACATTCTTCCAACCTGACTCAACAGGTTCATTATAAGACGACCCTCATTTCTTACAAGATAAGTCAATAATTGAGGAATCCTGAAAAAATAATGCAACACTCTGTCATTAACAAAATGTAAAATCATAAGAAACAAAAGGTCATCTGATACAAACTACTGCATTCTAATTACAATAAATTGAAACAAGAAATGTTATCAATATTCATTTCAATATATCTACAAGATTTATATTCATACGTATCAATTTGTTCAATATTTCAAAGAAAAATTATTGAAAATCAGCAAGAAATAACACGAAAGTTAATCAGTATTCTTAAAAATAGAATTGAAACTAAATCCAATATTTAAACACTCTCAATATAAATATATAGAAATAATAAATATCATTTATATGAAAGCTCAAGCTTTGCTGGACCAAATCACCAAAACATTTATATCTAATATACGTATATCCACATATTCTCATCATCTTAGGTAAGGAACCATAAATGCTTTAGCCAGGTATTTCCTAGACTTACATTCTGATGACAACATGTGTGCAGAAAACAGGTGATAGCTAACACCCCATTAGAAATTTGTCTGTAAAATAATGAGTTTCTCAAATAACTTAGTTGATTCACATTATTCTATCTAGAGGCATCATAGTAACAATCTTAAAGACAACACATAATTTTACATGATACATTAAATCCAGCTTTTTAAAGACCTGGTAAGAAAATTCAAAATTTCCATCTTTATCAATTATTTTCAGTTCAACTGTCAGCATTTTCAGTTTTGACAGTTTGTAGTGCTTAGTAACAAAAATCCCCCCCTTGAAGTAGTTGACAGTCAATGCAATCTCTACTATGAACAGATATGATTGATTGTATTCTGCAGAGCATCCAATCAGATTTAACCTTTATACTAATTAATTCAGCAATATTCTGAAGGGGTAAACTAGACATTACACAGGCCTGACATAGTGACAGGCCACAAATGGTCAATCAGACTTATTTATGCCTGTGTGATACAATACAGAAACAATGTTTTAACAATCAAGTAATGGTCAATCACTTATCAAAGAATCCCGTCTTTAACAGAAGCATATTATATAACCATAATGTCATAACAGACAACATGTGATATATCAGACTTTATATTGTTCAAGTCCCTGTGGTCAAGTGTTTATAAACTCTGATCAGTAATCATTAGCTTTTTGCCGCTGAGTTTGAATCTTAATACGAAAGGTCGGTGGTTCTACCCAGATGTATGTCTGGGGTTGTCTACCATCATTAAGACTGGAAGAGTCACCAAATAACCCAGGTTATTGGTGTGATGGTAAACCACAGAGAAAAAAAGCTGTTAAATACATGACATTCTTACTAATCACGAGTGAAGACAGATTCAAGATAATCTCCCCACAAGGCCCAAGCTTTCATCAGCGTATCATGCATTTGTACAGCTGCTGAGAACGATTTATTAGCATTGTCTGACTGACCTGTCTGAGCCACTGTCATCTTCTAGGTAAAATACTTCAATTTTGTAGACTCAATCACTTCCAGACCATGAAATTAATGAATGTGACAATGCAATGAAATTATTGAAACCAAAGGGCTGTGGTAGTCTTGTATCATTTGATTAACAAGATCAAAGTTAGCGCTGGAAAATATTTTCTTGTATGCACCAATGTTCATGTAAGCTTAAAATTATCAGGATGTGACATTATCATAATGACATGTACACCTAACAATATACCATGTTATCATGGTAACACACACATAATGCATGGGTGAAAGTTGAAGAAAAAATTGAAAAAAAAAATGGAAAATTAAAGCTTGATGCTACAGAGACAATAAATACCCACAAATAACCAGCAAAAAAAATGGAAATTAAGACATGTGACAAAAACTTACACACACATGTTACACTGCCAAACACTAACTGGACTTCAGGCCAACTATTTCTAGAACATCTCTATAATCTTAGGTGGGTCATTATTAACTACTTTGCTATGTAATGACCATGGATTAAGACTTGTACTTTTAAACCACCTGACACTGGGACCAGGGATTGAATTAATTACCATGTTGCTACCAGGTTAATTCAGCAGTATCTCACATAAATGGCAGGTAAATCAGGATAGCATTTCATATCTACCATACAACATGATAACATAAACACCATACCTCATTTAGTTCAGGTTTACCCATTGTACCAGCCATCTGTAGGTAACACTACACCTGTTGTCTTATTTTCTGGAAGCAATCCACAATTGGTACACTGGGTATTGTATGCATCCTGTGAGAGAAAGAAGTTAATGAGAATGCTTGGATAAATTCAATGCAGCATTTTCAACAGTAACAGATGATAACAAGAACATGGAACCAGACAAATTTCACATGTGAGGAAGCTGTCAAGTATGTAAAACAGTATTTTTACAGATAGAATTTGAAATCTCCCAAGCTACACATTTATATTAAAATGCAATCTGTCCTAACATGTTTGTCTGAGTCACTTGAAGACATGTCTACACAGTATAACTACAGAAACATCCCAACTTACCTGCTGAGTGAGTCCAGGCATACACCAGACACCACATCAATTATGTTTTCTAGCATTTTTACCAAAATGTATGATTGCTTGTGCCGATGCATGAAAACCTAACACAGAATGATTGTTATGCTGAAACAAATAGAAAAATAACAGTAAATACAAGTATTGTACTGCTAAGAGAAAGCTCTACGATTATAAGAAATATTTTCAGTAAAACATTTTTGATGTTAATTTAAATCTTTCTGCAAGAGACAATACAATGTCATGTTACCTAATATATATGTGTACATGTCTAAAATGAAGGATAAAATTAGTCTGAAAAAAAAAGTGGAAATTTGTGAAAGCAAGTTTGATACAGCAAGTTTCTACTGTATATAATATATACCTGATCCTGGGCAGCATGTGTGTTGTAATGGTTGACTATAAACTGATTATGATGGTGTCTCCAGTGTGACAAATTATCAGATATCATAGGTAACTGATTCCTGTAATAATACATACACACATCATATAGATAATACATACATATACTATGTACCGTGTAATTTCTAAATACCAAACATCCATGGAACCAGCAGAAAAATTGGCATTTGAAAGTTTTCCCATTTTTCTGAAATCATCAGTATATAAACTCGGCAAGTGTTATGACTTCCTTTCAGGTCAAATCAACAGTTACTCGTTTTACCGATGAAAAGTTTCTAAATAAAAACACAAAATCTTGTACCAGGATTTGCTTTATAAATGCCTTTCACTCAATCACTAGACCATTAATTTCCACTGAGAATTTCTGTCAACCTGTAACAATTATCTTTCTTACCTCCATGTTTTCACAATAGCTTTCATATCATGTAAACTCATACTTCAGGTGATGTTTGCTGGTTGTAAACCTTGATTGACCGGTGCAGCTTCTGGTAATTCCATTATTTGCTGTGCTGTCTGTAACATATTCACACATTATGTGCTGCCTGTAACATATACATACATTATGTAAGGCTATATGTAACATATACATACATTATGTAAGGTTATCTTTAACGATGGTGGTTTATGGTTATTGTAAACAATATATACTGAAAAGTTGGGATAAATAACAAATTTTTTTGGGGGGGTCAGTGGTAATTTTTGAATGAGTCTCTTACATAACAGCAGACCAATTTTTTAAGGATGGTTGAATATACTTGTTTTAATGTTCATTATACTGAGTTTTACTGTATATACCAGAACACAAATTGGTAGATGTTAAATGTTGCAAACACATTGGGTGAAAATTTGACAGGTGTAAAAATAATCATAAAAAGGCTACCCATAAAAAACATTGGAATATAGTTACATATAGTAACTGTAAACCAACACTTTTTTTAAGTATGGCCTAACTTATCCATGGGCAAGAGCTAAATGGATTATTTCAAAGATTGAGTTACTCTGTTAAGTTCAGTCATGGCCTATCATATCACAGTAATAATAATGCACAATGTGTGGTTGGAAACATATAACATAGCAAGTTGATGGGGTAATACCCAATTCACTGAGAAAGCTTATCTGTTGCTCTGATATAACATAGCAAAACAATATCATTTCAGAATTGGACATAAAATACTGTTTGAGTATGTCATGAATCAACTGATGAGTGAAATTTTCCTGCAAGGAAAATACCAAAAAACCTCACTTAGCAACCACTTGAATACAAAGACCATATGATCATATAAAACACTGATTTTCAGTCCTGTTTCAATATCTTCTCTATAATTCAATTTGATAATAAGACCACATCAACATTTTACCCAAAGCTCGTCCTAACTGTGGACTTAAAGTTTTACTGCATTTACCTGTAGTAATGGAACATATATGTGTGTGACAATATGTGGCACTCTTCTCCATTCCTTTATCGCTAATGTACTAGATAACTCAACCAACCTCTCCATCTGTAACACAGAATATACCATCATTTAACATGACAATATTGTAGGAAAACTGTCCAAAAATTATCTAGTGAAGAGTGGATGGGAAGTGTTTGACTTAGAGACTGAACAATGTGTTGGCATCATGTTTTGCTTGATCAGGGACCATAATCCAACAGTGCCAGGGGTACTTTTGCTGGTTATAAAATTTGGTAGAGATTTTATGCTCATAAACATTTTGACCAAAGATAGTGAAGATCGAATGATTAACTGCCAAACTTAGTGAGCAGACAACTTTTGCAGACCCCACCCACCTGACACAAACTGCAGACATTCCCATATGTCTTGTCACAACAAGAATATAAAAACAACCAATTCAACCATGCTATTATACTGGTCAAATCATCAACATGCTGATATGCAGAATAAACCTGTACCAGCTGTACTGTACAACCTTTTTTGTAAGACAGAAGTATGAAGTCCCTGTATGCAAATTTTTACCCAAATTAGTAATCTGGCAAATTAAGGAGCATTGGTAAAAAGGATGTTATCAGTGAAACAATTAGTTGGTTATTGCAAAAGAAACAGCAACATTGAGTTTTATATGAAAAAAGAATAATTTCTGAAAAAATGTAACCATGACCATAAAATACATCAAGACATAAAAAATAATTTTTTTAAATGAATGTTGATTACTTCAAGCAATTGCTGGACATTATAATAAGATAACTAAACTTAAATAAATAACATTCTATTCTTCATAACAAGGCAGCAGTAACTTAAAATAACATAAACACTCAACTTGACAGATATAAATTATGAAGCATACAAGAGTAGAGAATACATGAATTTATTACTCAGGAAAACACAAGAAATTTGTATACACTGGCCTAGAACAAGAATGTTAACAAAATAGGTAAAAGCTATTTATGTACATTAAATGCAAATTTACAAAGACGAAAGAAGCCACAGTATTACTTAATAGTGAACAAAAATCAGACTTTAGCCATTCTCCCTTGAAAAATATTCTTGTTATGATGTTTGTTTTACAGAGTTTAATCACTACTCCAATAAGGAAATGCATGAGATCTGTAGTGCATTCAGTAATTATATGATTACAGACAAATAAATACCATGGATAATGGATTTAATAGTAGAATACCTTTTTCTTCTACAGCAGATCTGTAGGTTGAAAGATCCACAGTAACTGTACCAGAACAAAAATCAGACTTTAGCCATTGACAACATTTGATTCATATTTAAATAATGAAAGTAAATCTTATTGTTATTTTTTCCTGTCTAATGCCACACCTGGTCATTCTAGTGACTTCCAGCTATAACATTTGAAGTAGACCCCAGATAAACACCTGAGTCATTGATGTTCAGTAAATTAGCTGTACAACTTCCTCGTGTGTAAAATTTGGTCACATGAGGATTTCAGACCCTCAGCTGTGAGGGGCTAGAAATTACTAGTCAGAAACAACAACAACCACACAACAATATGATCAATGGTACTATATAGAATATCTAACTACAAAAAAAGATAAATAATTATCAACCAATATTTACAGGTCACAACAAATATGACATAAATTAATTATGAAAATAAAGGACAAACAAAACAACAGCAATACAACATCAGTAATAGTCATCTACACAATATCAACCAGGATGTGTATTGAACGCATGCTTAGTATTCAAATCTAGTGTATTACCATAGTTACCATGTTAAGATGATGGTCCTCAGGTTGACAGATAGCTATATAACCTCGATAAACATTTACTTTCCAAGCCATTTCTTTTGGACAACTTAACTCAACCTGAAATGATTTAAACAAATATGTCATCTTTTTAGTACAGAATACTTATGTGAAGTTCGAAATTTAAAAGTCCTGAAAACTTAAGCTTGTTGCCACATAGTAATTAAAAACCAGTCCAATCCAGACGACCAAATACAGAATGGGACAGGAAAGAGTTTGATATACTAACCCAGGCTAGAAAACTTTCATCCATGAGAATACATGATTCAACATTAATCTTTTTTCATGCTTTAAATATTAATAAATAAAAACGATAGTTTATAAAAACAGCATTTCATTATAAAATGAGACATTGGCCAAAATATGGTTATGTAAGACTTTAATAGTATCAATGCCTTCTAAAAGTTTACAATTTTCCATTGAAATCAAAAACTTAATACTGATCAATAATTGAACTATCTTCTAATGATTTACCATTTAAACCCAACTTGACTTCACTTAAAATCCTATTATTAACAAAACTTTGACTGAGATCAGCAATGAATCAGGTAATATTGCTGTCACCAACATTAAAAAACTAACAAAGTGTTTACCTGTGAGAGAGCATCTTTCATTAATGCCCAATCAGGAACTCTCCAGTGCTAAGTGAGGATTGGTGTTACCCTTAGAGTTAGCATACTCCTACAGATGATCCCATTGGTTTAACTCCCTAAAACATCTGTAAGTATTGAATAAAGATATAATATCTCACTAGCTGGAAGCATTAAATAGATATATCAACACAGAATGTCAATTCAATCAATATAACTAGTTCTCATTTATCCTTCACAGATAACTTCTACTTTTTATCTATCTAACTACCACATAATATTCTTCAAGATAGTTCTCCCAAATACTGCACAGCCATTTTCTTTTTTCTACCTAATTACCACTTAACATAATAACACTATCAAGTAAGCTACAGATCAAGTAAGATTAGTAACCATGTTTGAAACTGACCTCTCTACCATTCTTTAATATACATTAGGCAACTAGTCATATCATTGTAATAATGAAGTCAAAATTCATTTATGCCAAGAAATTCAGGATAAAAAACTTGTTTCATTGCAGATTTTTGTAAAATTTGTAATATTCATATCACATATACTAATAAATATTTTCAAGAATACAGTAGAACATAGTTATAGTGAATTCTGCAAGACCACAATGAATACTTCATTATATTCCTAATTCACAAAGAAATAAAGATCTGTATGTTTGGGAATAAAATAAATACCTCACTGTTTTAAATAATCAATCTGAGTTCACTTAAAGTCTGGGTTACCATATATGTTATCATTTACCTGATCCAATGATCCTCCCACAATCTGTATTCAGGTATAAAAGTGGGCGTGGCTGGACCAGAATTATGGTCTAGTCTGGCTTATACCATGGCCTAAGATATAAAAAAATACTTAAAATATAAACAATACTTTAATTCTGTCATGATCAGATACATGATTATAGTCTATTTACACATAAATAATTTGATTTCTATTTTACACATAAACTAAACACAGAAATATATAAACAATTATCATTCAAACAATGAATTATCTCCAAATCACAAAACTTTAGCTTTACAAATTATCAACAGTGACTACATTTTACTAAAATGAACTTGAAACATAAAAAATCCTTTAAAGTCAATTTAATTTTCAAAAAATCAAAAATGTAAGCATTTAGAACTTACAGCTTCATAAGCATTCTGGAATTTCTCAAAGAATCCATGTTGTTCATAAGCAATGGTGGCTTGGTCTCGGCAAACTTGGCTCATTTCTGCCACAGCCCCATCCACATATCTTCTTCTTCAGTAACAAGTACAAGTCACTTAGACCATCTAACATTTCCTGCAAATAATTCAGATATACGCAAATAGCATGGATTATATACTACATGTTATATTATACTGAAATATTTATCCAGATCTCATATACAGAACTGTCAAAATACAGTCAGCAGAGTCCTAACTTGACCCCAGTCCATGTGACAATTATACAAAGTAATTTGTTAAAACCAAAAGTGATATATGACATGAAACAGATGAATTAGTAGTAAAAAGTATTCATCTTGTATTTTCCTTATGAAGCAAAATAAATGAAAATCAGATTTTTATTTTTTTTAAGTCGGAAAATTTGAGATTTAGCCCTGATGAGGATACTCACCTGTCCAGGATTATTTGAAGGTTAAAACTTATATTCACTGGCTCCACCACGTTTTACCAGTCCAGAAGCACCATTATCAAATGCTATCTGTTCCAACAATAAACAACATCTGTACAACAGGTTGTGAGTCCTACCCAGATACTGAAAAAAAAACAATTTTACACATACACACATGAGAAACAGCTCAACTTTACATTGTACTTCAGTGTTTTACCATGTCTTTGAAAAACTAGCAATGTCTAAACTCAGCAGGTCAGAAATTTTACTGTGATCTCACATTGCTTTTTACAAGTTTTTAATAATTCATAGGTGAAAGTTGAAAATTTAACAAAAAAACGGAAATCTTAACCTTGGTGCCACGAAAACATTAATTAGCAGAAGGGTCTGGACCCGCGAAAAACAGCAGATACCGGAAAGTTCTGGAATACTTTTAACCATGATAATTAACTTAATCCAAGATTGCATTGAAATAAACACAAGATCAAAGATTAATTAGGATTTTCATTCGTGAACAATTTTCATCATGAGTAGGTAAATGTAGGCAGAGTGAATTAAAACCACAAATTAATGGTTATTCATTTGTGATTGAAATGTAAAGGAGTGGTGGGTGGGCCAACACTGAAGCTATCTTAAACTACATAATTCTGAAGAATTAGTAAATAAACTCTATACATAACAAACCAATACAAACCTTTAGTATTGTTGGTCTGATAGGTACTGTAGGTACACAGGGTGCCAAACTTTCAACAAATGTGTGTATAGCACTGGGATGACAATCTTTCTCTCCAACATGGCTGCCACTACACATAAAGGGAACTAACTCTGCACTCAGTGTCTGTAAAATGTGTCAACAATGATGAATATCAGTTTATACAAAAACAACAACAAAAATAGATGATATTGCAACTTTTAACAAATACTAATATGTGGTATTCCATCAACAATATGTTTAAAAGTCCTTTTTAAAGTGCTTTTATCATTATAGAACACAGACTGCTGAAAGGAAAATCAGTACAAAATTCATTTGAGGCAAATTTCAGAAACTTACCGGAAACAAATGAAGGAAAGCCTTATCTTTCATATAAAAAGGACATAAAACATTTAACCCCCGTGTCTTCCTCCACCATTCAAATCAAAAAGCAACCAATTGATACTTGTTGCTAGAGCAATGTTAAACCCCAGTGAAAAAAGAAAGGGGAATATTATGAGAAATGATTTTATGTTGAACATTAGCAATCATCATCTGCATGTAAACATCCTACCTGTTGTCGTTTCTCAGACAATACTTTCCATATTCTAAGGTATAAATCTAGACATGATATATGACTAAGATCTGTAGAACTGTGACACAACTTACTTAATGCTCTGAGGTACTGAACAGTCTGAAAACATCCAACAATAATAGACTTAATCAAATTGAAACAACCTTCTTAGCTAACTTAATTACAAAAACTAAAAAATAATAATCATTTCTGTATTAGTTTCTTTATATAAATAAAGTCTGAAACAAATTTCATCTAACAGGACATGGTACAAGTAACTAAACACACATGTAAATGTACCTCATCATTTGTATTTTCTCCATTCAAGACTTAACAAGACACATCTGAAACTTTTTATCCAGGCATTAGTGACTAAAACTTCATTACATACAGGTATAGCATGCTCTATATAAATGATGGGATAGCAAGTAAGACCTACCTTCACTACCAGGTAATTTTCTAAGAATTCAGCTTGTCACTGTAACAATGTTTGTAGGTTTTGTGTAGGATTTTGTACCTCTTTCTGTGGTGATTGTTTCTGAATAGCTTCATCAGAGGACACGTCAAGTTCAATATCTATCTCTTCCTATTTTATAAATATACACAAATAAAACCTGTATACAGTCTGTAGCAGTTACTTCCCTTTATCAAAATCTACTTTCATTTTTTATGCAATGACTTTATGCTGAGACAGATTCAATTTTGCTTTCAGCCACAGTAAATAATTTGTTCTCTACTTATGCATGGGTCAAACTTTAACATACTGAAATATAGCCCTTGACTTATGCCCAAGTATATATGGTATACAGAAATACCTATAAATGAGTATTTATCATGAAAAAAATACACAGTGGAAAGAAAAATCAAAGTCCACAGTTCTACAGTACTTTGTATCTTGATAATTATCACACATGATCTACCCCCATAGTCAACAAAGAATTTCTATACATTCATACTGTCTATATCAATAATCTAACAACACTCATTTTAACTGATTTTGTAGGCTTTAATAAAAGAAAGAAGCATAAAATGCCTTCTTGATTAATGGATTCACACACTAGAATCAGTTCACACCAGAAAAATGCTCCTTATTTCTTTCTTATTTCATTCAAAATAAACAGTGATGAAGAAACTCTACTGATCACAAACTTATGAGTATAGAAACCTTCTAGAAATTTCTGACTCATTTGCTTGTTCTAACTACAGTTATCAGAAAGCTCAGTTTGATCAAGAAAAACTGTTTCATCTCAAAAATAATACAAATCATAATCCATATCAACCAAACTATCATCATTACCAGCGATTATTATTCGTATATTTTACAGCCGAATATCAACCATTTCCCCTAACCCAAAAAAGTAATATTTTCTCCAAAAAACACTACATTGATATATAAATAAATGATAGTTTTTCAAATTTTCCCCATTTTCCTGATTTATCAAGCTATATTTTGTTTCATAAAGCCACAGATAGTATTTGAAAATTCCAAAAAGATCATTGATCTCTCACATCTTTCTTGTTGAAATCGACAGATTTCTATATCCATAGGTTCTTCTTTCATTTTCTTGATCGTAGCAAAATGTGCTCCGTCCTGACTATCAGCCAGGCTTACAATACTTCATGCAGACGGCAGAAGGTTCATGGATGATGCACTCTGACAGCCACTGACAGGATCAACTAGAAGTAGATACAGAGATGAACTGTGAATTATAAGAATGATGTGGTTCTATATTTAACTTATTCATTCAAAATTAAGGGTGAAATCATTTTTCCAGATTCCTCCACCATAAAAGCTGGAAAAGCTACCACATGACCTCGGCTGTTACATCATCAAACAAAAAGAGAAATAATAAAAAAATTTACTAAACATACCTCAACAAATTTCTGTCTGATATGACAAGCCTTTTTCTAACCATTTTGGGAAAAAGACCCTGGCCAAATTTTGAAAAATTGAGTCGTAAAATCCAGTAATTTGGAAAAAAATTATTGATCGAAAAGCCATTTTTAGGAATTTTTTATTAACATTTTTTTCTCATTAAAAACAGGTGATAAACAAATAGTTTACAAGAAAAAAAAGCCAGTGTTCGTAAACTATGACCTCTCATATTTAATATCTGTGAGTCAAGTAGACACCTGTCTGGTATTTTGGCAAGGAAGGGGGGGGGCAATGAAATCCTTTGATATTGATTTACTAGACTGGCTAGCTAACAATCAGGGCGAGGGGAGTCAGAAGCAGTTTGGCTTTTGATTATATGTAGGGATTAAGTCGATGTACTTTCCACATCAGGCAATATTCAACTGGATGCTTTACATTTTAACTGGTTGATATTCAACAGAAATGTCAACTGAAAACTCAGGAAGGGGCTTTCAATAATTTTCGGACCCTGAAATTGAAGTGCTTCGGGGCTTAGGCTACTAGGACTTTGAATTACATGCACAATGTTTATTTATTAGTTTTGTGGTTAACTCAGTCCCACTTAAAGCTTCATCTCTATAATACAGGAATATAATAACAACATATGAATGTAATACTGAAGTATCTTCACATGATTACTATTTATAAATCTACTATTTTTGTGAAATAGTAAATGAATGAACAAAATTGTACCTGGTAGAAACTCACATACAATAAATTTGTGAACCTTCCAGGAGGCTCTGTGGTATTTATTAATTAAAATAAGCTAAAACAGTAAAATGACAGAAAGATTCAATGGTGGATTAAACACTAGGTCTGAACCAAGAATCAAACCCAGGTACCATAGCACTGTAGTCAGACACTCAATCACATTGTTAAAGAGTGAACACAACAGACTAACAGTAAGATAAACTTAAGTCACCATGTGAACTTAATGATTCAGGCAATGTGTCAGAAGAAACTTCAAAGGGAATATTCAGTGTGTACTATGTAGATTTCATACCAGTAGATGTAGATCACAAGTTCTCGGAATTGTACATTTAACTCTTGATCACTGTTACCAATCATCAACTTTACCAACAAGATGGCTTTTTCTCTGATAGAAGGAGATCAGTTCATAGCAATAGTTCCCTACAATGACAGAATTTATATCACATGATGTATAATAATTAACCTCAAAACACCTGCTCTGTCAGCATAGAGCAACAATACCTTGGAAATTTTATATTGACAACAACCAAATAGTACAGAAAGGTATCCTGATTTAATTTACCATTCAAGCCTTCATTTCATAGTCGCAAGATTTCATGTGTCTAGTGGATTTTTTTTTCTAAATCTAAAACTTGCATGTTTGATAATTAGCCTCAAAATAATTTTTTTCCTCATTTCTCAATTGTCTACAACAACAATCATAATATTCAATCTTTTATGAAGACAAAACTCAAACAAAAATATGTGGTCTATATTCTAAATAACACTGTAAATACAGAACATGTTACACCACAATACGATGACTTGATAAAGCTCTATTCTCATTTGTTCAATTAAGATATAAATATATTACTGTAAAAGAGCGAGATAACAGTAACCCAGGAACATATATAAGCCTGAAAACTGAACAGAAAACCAGAATTCTCTGAAATCTGAAAAATTTTCAAGTCCTGTTTCTCTTCGGTAATCACTAGTTCTCTGGAAACTGGAATTCTCAGTAAACCGAACTTTTGGACCATTCTGGAAAAGGTCCGATTTTAGGAGGTTTTACAGTACCTACTAAAAAGAATTCTGATCCAATTAACTTACCTTAGTTCTCAACCAATCTTCAACCATTTTTGTGATAGCTTTCATCACTTCATTATCCGGGGTTTTCTCAATCAACCCTGCAAGTATCTGTCCAATAAACTCCTTCTCATTTCCATAGACATTACAACTCAATATTACAACTCACTAGCACTGAAAGTAGAGAACAATTGAAGAACATTTAGAACTATTCATCAAATTTACATACATGTTTTATAATAAATTAAGGCTGTTCTTACAGTACAGTACCACCCTTGTAAACTTAAACCCTTCTGAACTGGGCCAGAATTCTATTTTTCTGAGAATTCTGGTTTTCTGAGAATTCTGGTTTTCTGAGAATTCTGGTTTTAATTTATGCAAGTGGTTGTATTAGCATTAAAATTTTGAAGTTCTCCTACATTTTCAAGTCAGCAGACAACATTTTTGCAGAGCAGTTGCAAATAAACTTTAAACTTCAAATTAAATTTCATTTATTTTGATGTTATAAATGTTGGATTAGTTAATTCCAGGACTTATTCTACTTTCTAATGCCCCAAACACACTCATGCTAAAGCTCACATCATCAAGGGAGAGTACTCATCTGGTCATGAACATGAGCCAAGTTTAAAGGAAACCTAGTTTTAACTTTGTTGCAAGCCTAGCATTGAAAATTAATAAATGATGTATTAATGAAACCAGCAAGTTGGGTTTAACATCCAACTGACAACTTTAAAAAAAAAAAAAACAAAAGGGGAAAGAATTTTTCTACCTGGACTGTCTTCTAGTGTGCTTGGTACCAAGTGTTCTCAGGCCATCTTTGTTAATACTTTCATAAATGTTGTAATTAATCTATCAACATAGCACTGGTTATGTATGCAAGCAGCTTTAAGTATTATCAGCTAAATAACTGTAATGTTGATCCATTGGCAGCTCTGGAATACAAGAACATAAAAAACTAATTCTTAATTCTTACATTCTTTCAATTCTTCAAGCTATTTACCAAAAATGTAGCACAACTAATTACGGATAATGATCCTCAGTGAGTTTCATTCTTCATTTTCACTCATCTGTTTTGATGAAAATGTTGAACAATAATGATCGCTGTGTTATCATTGTTGTCCTCATTGTGCAAAAACTTTAACGTAGCCCATTACTCATACACCTTTAAAGATATCAACATGACACTTGAATACGTGATTATCATGACAAGGTGCAGAGGCAAAACAAGGAGAATTATTCTGAAAGCTATATTTTTGGAGTTGGGCCCCTTTTTAACATAGAATTTTGGTAAAAATTATACCTTGTCGTGCTCAAACTTGAAATCTCAAATGTGGCTCCCATTGCTGACATGTAACAGACAAGTATTTGCACCACTCTAAAGTTCTAGTTTACTATTAACACAGACAGAAATAAATATTTACTCACTTGTCGTAGTTTGTCAACCCCTCATATACAACTTTACTAACACAAGCATATAAACAGTCTTTTTTCTGAAAAAAAAAACAAACAATAAATACACATTCTAAGCATTATCTAGTGTAATTTTTGCTTTAAGTTAAGCAAAGATTGAACTATAAAGTATGCGGTCAATTCATACATATAAGTCACTCCACATTAGACTTTATGGCCACACATCGAAACTGATAAAGGGTAAGATGAATAAATAAAACCAGTCAAGGTCTCCAAGAACAGGAGGTTGTGAGTTTGAGTACAGATTTTTTACTACTGTTTATTAAAGGTGAATAGATCAGAGGTGATCCAAATGATAAGGTGTACACAAGAATGGTGACTCTTAACAAAAGTAAAATATATTATTGGAAACATTGTGTTATTATCAATTGAAACACTCAAAAATAAACCACTAACTAGTATTGTAAGCAGGAAGCACAACAATTCTAATGCTGTACAGATGTTGTTAAAGTTGAGCTGTTGACTTTCAACAGTGTTCAGTAATTTATCAAACCAGACCAGTTTGAGCTCAGCATTCAGCCAGACATCATGTCTTAATGCCATCTTGAGTAGAGTAACACATCTCCTGGACAAGATCTCACCAGGTGACCAAGGGACTTCACTGACCTACAAGAATATGTACATGAAACATTTTATCATGAGATAGGAAAAAATAGTCATGTTTACAGTTACTTGACAAAACAGAGTAGGTAGGTCACAGAACTGTTCAGTTTTAACTTTTTTCTAAACATATCTTTCATACTTAAGTATGATTTCTTCCCTAAATAGTTTTTGTACTTTGGATTTTACTGTAAGATTCTGGTAAGTCAGTAGCAAAAAAAAAGAACTTATGTTAAAATCCTTTCAATATCCCTTTTTATTGTTTATGCAAACACTTTTGGGAAAAGAGGCAAATTATCTATGATTATTTCATTCTTTTAATAACTTAATAAGTTAAACCAATATTTTTATAAAAGTAGCCTTCCTAACAATTATAATAAATCAATCTTGTATAACTTTATTACCTGGAAAGCAATTCTCAGCAGAAAGTTGACTACAGCATCACAGAAGTGTTTATCTATAGGTTTGCTGCTTTCTGCTTGCTGCAGGATCTGGGCTGCCAACAGCACCTGATGAAGAATGCCTGGCTTTCTTCACATCACCCGGTGGATAAACTGAACTGGCTCGTTCCACTGAAGTCGGGGTACCATCAATAGATCCCTAAATAAAACAAAAAGAGAAGATTAAAGCTATTAAACACATAAATCTAGTCAAAATTTGTAACTGTCAGAGCATTTTGAACAAATACCAGCACCAAAAATCATTCAGGTTTGTAACTTAGAGTGAATCTAAGCAGAAGTATACACAGATAAAATGGGTCAATGTGATCAAGAGTCATTTACAATAAGTAGTAATTATTTCTGTTTTGTTTTTATGTGACTTATTGTCACTAGGGTTTAATGCTGTTTTTCAACTATTTTTCAGTTATATATGGTACCCGGTTCTTCTAACCAGTTTCCCTTGACTATATACTAACCAGAACTAATTTACTCTTCCACAAGGAGCCAGCAACTTCTCCACATATGGAGAAACATCAACATCTTCGTCAAATTTTCATAGAAGGGTATGACCTGCTGCAACCGGGATTCGAACCCGGATTGCCTGGTTACAAGTCCAGCACACTAACCACTAGAACACGGCCGCGTCTTGGTATCATTTCAGTAATACTTTGGAGTGAATGAATGCAAGGGAGAAAAATGCAGTAAAACAATTTGTTATCTTTCTTATTATCTCCTTGAATTGTCAGAGTACTTCCTCTGTATTCTAGTATCCATCCAGTGAGCCACAAAAACACAGAATTAAAACAGGGGGTGCTTGAGTGTAATAATGTGAAAATGTCTGTATTTCAATTGTAGATTTAATGTACCTCAGCACTGTCATTATCTTCTTGATTCTCTGTATTTCCCATCTAATGATAACCTCAGTCAAATCTACAGCTAATTTTATGTGCTCTATGGTTCTATGGTTGCCTGGAAACAACAGAAAACATGCTTAGCATGTGATTTACAACTAACTAAACATATCTTCTTTGTACAATCAGAAAGAGTCACTGTGGCTGAGTGGTTTTAGTCATCAATAAGAAATCATCAACCTATCACTGCTGTGAGTCTAAATCCCACCAGGGACCAAATTTTTCTAGTGAGGAAACTACAAAGGTGTACAATCAGTGTCTTCCTCCATCATAAAGACAGGAAATATTGTCAAATGATTCAAGTTATTGGTATCATGTTAACCCCAAGCAAAAAATGCACATGCAGAAAAGTGTGACTTTGTCAAGAAATTGTTCATCAGGGCTGCCTTTGCTAAAAATATCAAATCAAGTCTGCCAAAATGAACAGATCTATATTTGTTAACACATATTCTGTATCCTTTCTGAGGTATGAGTATGAAAACAGTCTTGATTCAAACATATTTAAAGATTAGTAAAAAAGTTCACCATATATTGTATAAGATGATGTCTTATGGGATAGTACACCTTGAAGTGTAATACAACAAGTTCTAGTATATGTACTAACTGTGCTACATAATGTCCATCTTCTACAATTATCTTCTTGGTGCAATGAATCAACAAACCCTATGAGTAAATAAAATATTTTTATAACATGTCCAATGACATCATTAAAACGAATCTGAAAGTATAAATACTTACTAACATCAGAATTAATTCAATATAAAAATATTCAGCTGAAAAAAAAAACATCAGTTAACAAAACAAAAAAAAATTAGTTCACTCAAATTACTCATTTTAGTGAAATTATCAGTAAAATGTTCTATAAATGTGAGAATATTACAATCCAGGTTTTCTTAGATTACAATATTAGCTCAGGTGAGCTAAAAAGTTTTTTTTGGCAAAATTACTGAAGATGTTTCTAGGTTACCCGATTTTTGCATGAGTCTGTTGCATAACTGCAAACCAACATATTTTTAAGAATGGCCAAGTGGACAATTTTTATAAGCAGACTGTTAAGGATCCATACCCACTATGATTATCTACACCAACATTCATTATTCATAAAACAGAAATGCATTCTGTTTTGTAACCCATAAAATATTTTAACCTATTAATATAAAATTACAGCATGTGAGTTTCACAATTAAGTTAAAGTCAACAAAATAATGCTGTGACATCAGATCAAATACTGAGACATTGTCTTATTTAGTGGAACTTAATTTATTAAACAGTCTTATCATACAATCATATCTACAATCCTTACCTGTAGCACAATTCTTTGTGAATAGCAAACTTGGCAATGATATGAGACAGATGTAATTGACCTTCATACTTTGTGGCAGGATCAATACAATTCTTCATCAACAAACACGGCAAACATCATTAATCTTCTAAGTTTATTTCCTTGTGTTCTGAATAACGAAAACATGTGATGTATGACAAACATATGACTTCACTCAGTCCTTCAGATAATTAATTGACTTTATCTCCCATGTTATAAGTGCAGTAAAAACGAAAGATAGTGAGTTTTAATATGTTCATGTAAAGAATTTATGTAACAAATTTTCTCACTATGTTCTGGTCTCTGCTAAATTACTGCAACTCTATCAGTGCATGAATTCATTCTGAACAGTTAGTACATCAGAAATTGACAAAAAGTTATTCCAATACATAACAAAGATGATTTTGAGATCATTTAAATTAACTTTCACTTCTCCAGTGCTTCATGAAACTTAGGGGTTACCATAAACAGACTTTAAGCGGACCAAAAAAATGGTCTTGAGATTGTCCATAAAATTCAGCTGAACTTTTGGGCAAATAACTAAGAAATATCAAATATTACTTCCTTTTGTTGGCATCTTCTTTCATTTCAAACACAATGGCTGAGACTGAATAAATTTTACTTCATACTTTGTATTAAACAGAAAAGCTCAACAAGTAATATCTTTCCCAGATAGAAACTTTTTGTATAAGTTAGAGTTTATCTAAGCTCCACTCACTTAAGTTACTTACTTCTGAAAATTCTCTCAATAAACTCTAACCAACTTAGTGTTGGCCCACCCATCACTCTTTAACATGTCAATTGTGAATGAACAGTCATGACACGTTACTTAATTGTGAAAAAAAATCTTCAGTGAATAAGTAACATTCTTCATGGATTAGAAACAAGAAAATTTGAAATTGGAGCCATTTGATTGGCTTAAAATGTAGGGTAAACACTAAATTGTAAAGAATGAAATGTTCAATTTCTTCGCCCCAGTAATTTTCGCCTAACCCAAAACATGGTTAGACACATGTGTCAAATTACACTATGTAATAATCCCATGACTTGTTCACTAATTTTGCACAACACAATATTTTATTATCCAGCATATAAAATGTCAAAATATCAAAGCATTTTCAACCTAAAACCTTCGTAATTTGCCTTAATTTTCTGATAATATCTGCACCTTTAAAAAGCACACAAGAAACATCTCTAAGAAGTACATAAAATAGCATTATTTTGGTATATGACAGAAGTTTTAAGTTACCTTAGCTTTCAGAGTCTGTTGCCAGGCAGCATCATGGAACATATCCACAAACCTGAAGAAGACTTTTCCATTCTACAGAATATCCTAACAATACAGAAACCAAACATGAGTCTGTCTGTACAATTTGGCCACAAAAAAATAGTTGTGTTACCGACACCTTTCCCTCTTTTTTGCAGACTTTAAAGTTTCTTATGGCAAAATACAAAGCTCGAACATATCTTATATATTCTCATGAAGGAATCTATAGAAAGAAATAAAACATTTTTTTTGGTCAAGTATTATAAATGTGCCTAGTTTTTTAGCCCAATAAAATATCTCAGTGACTTTACCAAACTATCACATAAAAACAACATCATCTATTGTATGCGTAAACAAACTTTAAAAACATGAATCCTGCATAGTTTCTTTGGTCTTAAAACCATATTAGCCAATAGCTGACAGCAAATAAAATATTTCATCATGCTGTGTAAAATATCATTTTGTATATAAAAATGCTAAACTCATTTAACCACTTTACCATGGATGCTACAATAACATAGTAATACAAGAGTTCTGAATCAGAGTAGAAACTATAAAAAAATGTGCCAACCACTTCAAGTTTTATATAGTCCAGGCTATGTGCACATGGTTTAATTCAAAGATCTGACCGTGAGGTTATAAAACTTAAAAACAGTCTCTCGGCTCAAATCTCAATTCCATTCTCAAAGCATTATGGTTGAAAAGGTAGAGCTGATTAATGTTTAAATATATATTCAGGTCAATCACACTGTCAGAATATTATGTATCATTAATATCATTATTGTATGATCATAATTAACTTTGAAACATTAGAAGACATGATATGAGATTTGAGCTCAAAGATTGATCTCAAGTTTTATAACCATGAACCCTGATATGATGATACATACAACAGTGACTGTGTTGTCCAGGAAATCTTTGACAAACTGATACTGCGATACATGCCTGGATGTAAAACACCTCAATGTATGGAACAATAATTCAATCTCATTTACATTGAGTCTGAAATGAAATTAATACATAGTATTACATTATGTTCTACAACATAGTACATATTCCCAGGTGCGAGTTGAAAAGTAAACAATAAAAACCAGTACAGACCGGACCTGAGAAAAAAATGGAAATTCCAGCACATTCTGGAAATATTTCATCCATACATCAGCATACTAAATTGAGAAGAATATAGTACTAAGTTATATCTATAAATACACAGATAACTTATTACAGGCAATAAAGAAATGAAAAAACAAATCAATAGGAACAGTAATCATTTTTTGTTCCTACATCAAGAATGATTTTTTTCAATCTTTACAGTAAAAATTCCCTGTACCTACATCAAGAACAATTTTCTCCAATCTTATCTACGTCTTACACACAAAATTGAGAAAATTGTATATATTTGGACATATGTATAAGCATGAGAAAGACAAAACATAGAAAAGTTCATTCTGTAAAAATAGGCTAAAGGCTATGTGAGTGCAGCAAAATAAATACTTACTTAAAATAATTCAGTACACATTTAACAACCATGGATGGTACTTTCCTGTGTGTATAAATCAGCCATATCTTGTACCTGTCAGTATATAAACATACAGTAAAACTTCACATAGAGATCAGTCCCACAACAAATCCACCTCATTATAACTACCACTCAACACTTCCATGACCTGCCACACTCACTGGAACTCGAGTCCCCTTTGGACCACCAGCTAAAATAATTTCACTTGAAACATAATTATTCTCAAAGGTAATACTTGAAAGAGTATCTTTCATCATAAGGCTTAAAATAAAAAAGTTCCTGGTTTCTAGTAACCTAACAGACTCTATTTTGTGTCGACCCACAACTGTTTTTGGCTTAAGTCAGTTTTTTTCTTGCTGATATTTTCCTATGAACTATATATACAAACTTAAAACAAAAATGTTTTAAAAAGACCCTATATTTAATGATGTTAGTGGAAACATGGTATTTTTTCTTCTTCTAATTGGTAATAAGATAAAATTAGTTCAAAGTAAACAGAAGTTTTGTTCAAAGTTTTGTGCTTATTACCATATTTAGTCAACCAACACAAACACATGTACTTAAAAAGACAACAAATTACTTCGACAACTTTCCACTGGCAAAGAAGTAATTTTCAGATAAAAAAAGAATATAATAATACATATAACTTATACATATTATTAAATTCTTTTTTATCTGAAATGTATAAGAAGTGTATGAGAATCTACTGACCAACTTATCAGCCTGGAACCGGTCTGTTATCCACATTTTCTTCAAGCAAGTTACCTGAAATATCATGTTTAACATATGTGAATATTATATTCTCACATAAGCCAGTACAAATCTCACTACACTAATTCTAAGATAAAGATCAATTTCCAAGACAAACAAAATGGCTATATAAAGAAACAGTTATTAAATTGAAGTACAAACAACATTTTCTCCATTGTTTTCACCAGGGTTTGATGTTGCACCAACAGCCAGGTTTATTTGGCAACTTTTCAAGGTGGAGTAAGACCCAAGGCATATACCTGGTAGAACCAATAAACTTCAAAAAGCTAGCTGGACAGCTTTCTCACGATTTCTAATTATGGTATTAATATGTTATTATTGAAGTCTTGATTTAAAATCAGGACAGATATAGCAGATATGCACAAATTTCATCAGAACATTTATTAGAAGAAATCAATACATCACATATGGACAGAACCTAAGTCAGGGAATCAGATAATTTCATCAATAAGACACAATGTCTATATCCTACCAGTTGTGGGTGGTTAGTCAACCATTCATCTTCTAACCTCACTAAGGTATGTATCAGCACTATACCCTAATATTCTAATTCTCCACGACTGGTGGGTGATACTGACTGTTGTTGCTGGTTTATTGTCAGGGTCAGCTGTATCTGGAAACACATGAACAATATTAGAACTTGGTTACTAACAATTTGGTGATTAACGCAGCATTCTGTCTAATTACCTGAAGGCCTTTGTGTCACATACTTAACATTTATTATAAACAACAATACTTGTAAACATCCAAAGTAGAAAACAGGGAATAATCACCTTTTGCTATCAATAAGTAAAGAAACAAAATAGCTAGAAAAAGTCAAGTTTATCATTACTTGACAAAAAAGAGGGTAGATGGGTCTAGAACTTATGTTAATGTAAATACTAAATGGTGAAATTAAATATCACAGCCAACATGAGAGGATAACATTTGATTTTCAGTTACCCAATGTCCACAAAATTATGACTTGATAAAATATTAGTCCTGTAAGCATGATATTTTAGATACAGTTGTAAGCATGATACATCATTTTAGATACAGTTGTAAGCATGATACATCATTTTAGATGCAGTTGTAAGCATGATACATCATTTTAGATACAGTTGTAAGCATGATACATCATTTTAGATGCAGTTGTAAGCATGATCCATCATTTTAGATGCAGTTGTAAGCATGATACATCATTTTAGATGCAGTTGTAAGCATTATATATCATTTTAGATGCAGTTGACCTGTTCTGTGAACTTTGGTATAAATAACAAAGACTTGTACAAATAGATAAAATCATCATATGTGGGTTATTGGTGCTATTCAAAAGGATAAATAAGATTAAAAAGCAACTCTATTTATTATCAACAAATATAATAAAACAACATATGCAATGTGTAGCTCTGTAACAAGATATAATGGTCAGGACTCGGGAAAAATTTAAGAGGTCACAAAAATGTAGAAACTAAGGAGAAATGTTTAAAATGGTTATTAAAAAATACGACAATGTTGGTGAGTTATAAGGCTATCAGATCAGTTTTATGGAAGTTACAGGCTTATTGTACGAATTTCTGGACCTACTCTCGTATATTTGATATAAAAAGGTTAGGTGACAAAGGATTCATACAGATAATGGTTACCTCCATCAGTAATGTTTTTTCCCCATATAAAGCCACTTTCAGGAACAGTTCAATCATATTCTTGCTAGCAGCTGGTATTAGATTGAAAATATTGATGATGGCAGCACAGATCTTCAATTCCTGTAAGATAAATCACAATATTGCTTAATAGTCAACACTTAATTTGATTTATAAATTAACACAGAACAATAAAAATAGCAGCATTGGGCTATAGCTGAATCTAAGTAATTTCATGGAGAGGTGAGAATATTTGGTTGTATGTATTTATGCCTTACCTGACCAGTGGCTCTAACTTGACAAGACTTTTGACTGTTTCCAGCAATTTCCAGCCATTTTCTTAGGTGGGTCTGAAAAAGAAAAAGTTTAATGTATTTCTTCAAAATTTCATCTGTTATTCCAATGTTCATCTATTACTTCACAAATATCCAGGAATTAATTCACTATGGGATATCTATCAAATGGCAATATCAATATCACTGTATGAGGTTATATAATTAATACAAAATTTTTGGTTGGGGAAAAAAGTTACTTACCCGAAGTTGTTCACATAGTTTCTCAATGAAATTATTGGGGAAAAGTTGTGTTAGACTTGACAGACGTTGAATCATATTGAGTTCTAAGTTACAATAATCTCCCAACATCAGAAGCAGAGGTCTCATCACACTGTGTACAATATCCATCTCAATAGGCCCACTAGCAATAAACTGTAATACAAGGATTGAAGAAAAAATGATTCAATGATGAATACAAGTTAGATATACAGAAGATACTCAAATAAACCAGCCTGCTCTGTGACAAGACCATTCAACTTGTTTAGATGTATAGATAGATTTCAACATGATTACAATAATAGTAGTAACTTAACATAACAATGACTATCACAGAGAATGAAACTAGAGCTTCGTCAGGATTGTCCAGTAAGTCTGTAGACTTATTTCCAATGGCATCCTAGATCTAGGATAATGGTTTAAAACATGTGATAATCATAATTCAATAAGAATACAAGAATTTAAAATCACATTCATAAAAGATAAAATGCACATTACAAAATTCTGTTCAATAGAGGGGAAGCCAGTTTAGAGAGTTTTTTTTTCAAATCAACACGGGTGTACATATACCTTCTTTGTCTGACCAGCAGCAGTTATTGTGACGGTGTAGGTGTTTTTTGATAAATTGTGAAATAGGGATTTGTTTGAAATACTTTATTAGAATAGTTGACAAACAAATTGATTATGTTATTTTGCATTGTAACAGAATTTCACCAACCTAAGAAATAGAAAACAGCAGCCAAAAAAGATACTAAAATACTATATTTATAACTTTTCATTCCAACATAATGGTCCAAGATTTGGTTTAAATGTGCTTGAATACAATCCAGATGGTAATGTTGCAATATGATATTTAAAAAGAAACAGAAATCAACAGGAAGTTCACCTTTTTCATACATTCATGAGAACATCTTGCAGTTCACTCATTTTACTGTTCAATGCTTTATACAGAACTTGGAAGATCTTATTTCTTTTGCTTGGAATGTAAGAACATGCAGCCAGGACCCCTGAAATAAGAAATAATACATATTATTAGTTTTTTAACAGTTTACAATCACAGAGTTTTCATAAAATCTGGTAACTTACAAGGTGAGCTTTAAATTTCAGAGACTGATTTTAAACTGATTTTTATTAAGAAGTTTAAAGTATCATATCTTCACAATTGATGAATAATAATGATAATAATTCTATAAGTTTTACAATCTTAGACTGGTTCCTTATCTAAGTTTTACATCCCTAGACTGGTCCTTTAATTAAGTTTTATGTTCCTAGATCAGTTCCTTACCAATGTTTACTGTTCCTAGACTGGTTCTTCATCCAAGTTTTATTTTCCTAGACCGGTCCTTTAATTAATTTTATGTTCCTAGATCAGTTCCTTACCCATGTTTACTGTTCCTAGACTGGTTCTACATCCAAGTTTTATTTTCCTAGACTGGATTCTTATCTTATTCATATAACTTCATGCATTGATAACCACATAACTACTCACTCAGGGCATTTTTTTCTCAAAGGAAACAAGTTGGTGACAGATTTATAACATGGTAATTTTAGTAACACAGCATCTTCAGCATCACACAGATTCTGCAGCTAAAATAGAAAAAATACAAACATGTGATAAATACTTCAAGTAATCTTGATTTGCTTACTTTAAGAACTGCCGATCTGCATATTTCGTATGGATTAGTCAATTGGTTAATCATAGTCATTTCCACTTCGTTCGTGGCTATATATGAACAATTAAGTCAGGGAAGCGCAGATACAAATAATGTTAACAAAACTACAGGGAGAAACATGCTGAAGTAAAGTCACAAATATTTAATGAAATTTTATACCTACCTCATGGAAATAAACACTGTGTTCACCAATACTAAGATCAATTGTAAACATTCGAGGGTTCAAACTGGTACAAAAAACATTACCATCCTGCAAGGGAGAAGGTGGAAACAGTTATTTTTAAATAATTAGCAACAGTATATCATTTCATGAAATCTTAAAATCTATGTTCAGATATTTTTATTTTCTTTTCATTTTAAAATAGATCTACGTTAAATCTGAATAGAATTAAGCTTCATTTATAAAATTAATTAGCACCGATTTGTTTATTTGGCAACATATTTGCATGTTTAATCAATAAATCTTTTGCCTTGACTTGGAAAAAATCAATACATTAATTTTATTGACACCAATAAATCCTATAACTCTAGATGTTAACACAGCAATAAAAGATTCAAAAAGTAGCACCATGAGACCAATCTGACATTAGCAGGCTGATGATGTAAAATGTGCTTCTTTGGTGGTATCATATCTTGTAACACTTCTTTATGCAGCTTCATGATAGCTGTGACAGTCTGACCAGTCACCTGTGCAAGTGTCTCCAATGATTTCATCGCCTACAATATACATGCAGTAATACTTCTAGTATTTCAAATTGATAACTTTTACATCATTGTTACAACCATATTTTAATAACATAAGTAAATATAGAAATAAAATTTGTATCTTGTTATAAATAAATAGGGCATCTTTGTGAAGTTTCTTCACAGAATTTTTTTTAAAGAAAAACATTTTTCTTCGAAGTTCACATGTTACCCCAACTACAAAACTTTGAATACATATTTAACATCAGTTCCACAAATGAAGAAGCTATTGTTAGTATGAATATATAGTTTTTAAGAAATGCAAAGAGGTAAAAGATAGTACTTACCATTTCTCTAATAGTTGTGTTTGGAGAGGTGACTTGACAAATAACTTAGTAAGTAACCTCATGGAATGACTTCTGAACACCAGCCATCTCTTCAGTGGCATTTTCACCTTCCAGTTTTCTGGCACACATGGTTAGCATGGAGTCTAGGTTAGACTTGGCAAGATCTACAGTGCCACTAGAGACTTCACCAGTAAGATCCATCACCACTAAGAAAGGGCTTTAAGGAGGTGCAACTGATGTTCTAACACCCATCATAATGCTATACGTACATTTAAAGTCTTTATTGCTAGACAACTGAAATAAATAGAAGTTTATTTAATGGTCTTAAATAAAGTCACGAATATGTAACTATGTCAACTAATGGCAATAGTTACATTAAATCAAGTATCAGAGGTACACAGCATAAAATCACAGCTCAGACAAAAACTCAAAATCTCAGCCTACAGTCAGTATTTATTTGATTTACTTCAATTTTAAAAATAAAATGTAAATGAAATTACAAGAATTTAAGAAAACAAACAACTTACCCTCCAAACCTGGCATACCAAGCTCTATCATAACACAAAGAACACATTTTCTCCACAAGGTATTCAAACAATGGAAGTTGACAGGCCTGAAAGTAAATGTCACAATCATATACTATACATGACCTCATGACTTTGACGTCATGATGTCAAAATGTTGGGCACCAAAAATACAATGTATAATGACATTGCCACCAACATGCAGAATTTTAAGAAGAACTGTGAAGTTGTTACAGAGTCTAGTCTCACTTTTTATTGACCGACCATCACAAGCAGCTACAAGTACATAAAGGGGATCACAAAGGGATACAATGAGTGTTTTTATGGATAAGATTTTCCTTATGTCAGATACCAGAGGTTTACAAATGCACTAGTCCACTCGTTATTACGAGTAGAAATTAATTCAGGGCTGGTTGACATTGCTGTAGAACTAGTTAAACTTTTAAGTTGGTCATGCTGCAGGATGAGTATCCTGAAAAAATCTGACAAGCCCTGGATGCCTTAGGCCTAAAAAACGGAAAGGTTTGTTTCCAGTTACCCGACTGACCCAATATTTCACCTTCTGACTCATAAGTTTTTACAGTATCCAAATTGTAATGCTATATCATAATTTTCACAACTCATTAATATCATGGCACACATATGCCCATACAGTGTTGCCAATATATGAAATAAAACAAAATAAATACCTTTCGACCCATATTTATGGGGGCATGTAACCAGAAACAAACCTTTCCATTTCTTAGGCCTTACCTTGGATGATTAAACAGTTTATCTAGAGTTGGTTTGTCATCCTCAAGGTTCATCACTGATACCAGGAAACATTTGATAAACTCCCAAGCTTGTCTACAATAGTATGTATCGGTACTACTACACTTCAGTGCCGTCATTGCTACGTCTATAGCCTTCTCTACTAGCATTGAGATGGGTTTTTTACAATCTTGGAAGTGTATGGATATACAAGCTCCTACTGTCTTCTTATCATTGTATTGCAATGCAACTGCAAGCAAAACAACAAACATTCATACATCATACATAATATTGTAAGGAATGCGAAAAAAGAAAGATTTGCGCGGTCATAAACTCGCGAATTTTGAATTTTATAATTTCTTTTTTAATCCAGATACTGACACGAATCACGCCGTTTTTACTACAGCACGTGTCATCACTGGACCACATACATGTTAATTAAAGAGGTGCCCTTTGTTACCATGATTATTAAACAATATGACAGTTGTCACCAATAATTGCTTGTTAATTGTCACTTTATATAGATAAAGCCTGTACCACAGGCTAAAATTTACAATAAAATCAGAAGGAAATTTTGCTGACTATTTGAATTATCATCAGCTAAGGGTCATTTCACACCCTCTAGTTTTGATGTCTAGTGGAAACCATGTAATTAAATTAATAATAAATCGTAACTCTAGATCCACAGACACTATCAGAGTAATGGTAGTGAGCCTCCATAGTCAATGTGGTTGTGGTTTCTGACAAGTAATGACTAGTCTCTCCTCACCATTGAGTTCAAACCCAAAAAAAGTAAAAGTATACATAAGTAGAGTATGTTCTTTCTTCCCAAGCATAACTCTAATGATACACAGGCAACATCTGAGACAGCTGTCTGTCATTGCAACAAATGATATCCATTCTATTAAGTTTCAACTTTAGACATAATCTTATTACTATACTCTATTGCATTAAACATTATCTACATTCAAAAAAGGTGAAACAAGCATGATCAACTGCTTTCATAAATTCATACATTCAAATATATTTTGTCAAGATTTCTACTAATTTTTTACATCCATTTCACAGGTAATTATGGTACATACATTCCATGTATTCAACTATAACGCGACAAGTATACCACATACAGATTTGCTTAACATCTTTCAATTCCCGCCCCTAAACTGAATGCTACATGAGCTACATTATATACAGGATTCCTCAAAGTCCTTCATAAAGCTAGCAGAAAAAGGTCATTTCTAGAATCTTAATAAAGCCAAAATCAACCATACCATACTAAATCCATCCTAACCACTGACTTCTCTTCTTGCCAATGACTAGTCTGTAAAGTTCCAATGCTGTACTATCTACGATTAAAGAGTAAGTGAAAGATAAAGATTGCTCGAAAAGTGTAGACACGAGAAAATTTTCTCGCAAACTGTCATTTCTAGAATGCTAATAAAGTCAAATGTAAACGTAGCATGGCCACATCTTTCGTGCCTCTGATTTCTATGCACGTCCAATACTAGCACGTGCAATTTCAGCGCAATACTCTACATAATGGCAGAGATATTAAAAATCAAAAATTTTCCCCAACTCACAGAGTTGTTTTCACACGCGCTCATTTCTACAATCTCAATACAGTCAAAACCAGCCATGCAATGCCGAAATCGACCCGGCCACTGGTTTCTGTCCATGCCAACTACTTGCCAGTAATGTTTCAGACCTGTACTAGTAACGCGTAAGGAAGAAATAAAAAACAAACATTTCTCGCAAAATGCTGACGCGGGCAAATTCTGCAGCAGACAGTCATTTCTAGAATCTTAATAAAGCCAAAATCAACCATACCATACTAAATCCATCCTAACCACTGACTTCTCTTCTTGCCAATGACTAGTCTGTAAAGTTCCAATGCTGTACTATCTACGATTAAAGAGTAAGTGAAAGATAAAAATTGCTCGAAAAGTGTAGGCACGAGGAAATTTTCTCGCAAACTGTCATTTCGAGAATGCTAATAAAGTCGAATGTAAACGTAGCATGGCCACATCTTTCATGCCTCTGACTTCTATGCACGTCCAATACTAGCATGTGATTTACTGACTGGTTTCAACTTTTGTAAGTTTGTTGGGGTGATGTTAATAAATGGCCTGAAAAACAAGTGCAACGTTTAAACATGTAAGAATAAATATGCATATCTGATGCTACTATGCCAATGAAAAACATGAAAAGCATGTACCTTGACTATGCAACTACTGATTAATTTTTCTGAGAGAGTTATGGAAGCTTGTATCCCTAGTTACCTATCAATGTTACCGCTGTCGGCATGTTTCGTTGGCTTGGATGTCTGGCTGGTAACAGGGCTAGCACTGCCAACAAAATTATAAAACCCTGACTTTTGTATGGCACCCCGAAGAATAACACAGTTAAACTTCTAAATAAAGGCCACCCTTGGGAAAGGCAAAATGTCGCCTTTAGTGACAGATGATCTTCATTCAGAGGTCAGTTTATCCAAAAAATGAATAATGGTTTTCAGAGAATAGAATTTTTTTTTTTCATTATTGAGGTTTTACTGAATTACTTTTGTTCTAACAGAACAGAAACATAATATACAGGAAGTGTGATGAACAAACCTGCTGTTTGTACTTATTTTTCTCGTCGGTGATATTCGCCACCGCTAAACGTAACTTCTGTAGTTCTTGTTCCTGACAAATTATTTGTTCCTTCAAATACAAGAATAAAACAATTAAAGCAATAGAAAAAATAAGTCATAGATTCTCAACCCAGCCACCCCTAAAAAATCAGTAGGTCCTAGTGATTGTAACTGGTTGGGAAAAATCACAATCAATTATAGGTTTAATCGGTTGGGTCATAATTAATAACTTTCTGATTATAAAATTGGTGGACACTGGAAACTAAATAATCAAAGTAGGCTTTAATCAACATGTAAAATTTAGAAATTATTAATTTCTAGATTATGTCAATCATTATGTTGTAATATATTCACCTTATGTTAAAAAACACAAATTCTGATTATAATATATATAATGGTGATTATTGATCTTTATTATTCATTTCACATTGTTGTTTTCATCCATGATTGCGCTGATTTTAGTAATGTCTTTTGAGTTATCTCCCTTCTAGGTAAAGTATAAGAAAATAATGTTTATCGCGACACAGCGATTGTCCGAATCGTAATTGATTGTCAAGTCAGCCAAAATTTTTCTAACCAACATTGGCAAATTAGCAAAAGTCGGCCCATCACTAGTCTGTCCTGATAGATTTTATCTAAAACAAAATCTTGTATCTAAATTTCAACATACCTGTAGAGTTGTGTTTTCAGTTCACAGCGAGCTTATCTCATCGTCCAAATAACCAGGGTCGGGGAACTCATTTGGGGGCGGTGGGGGAGGTGGGATGTGAACTCTTCAATGAAGGTAATGAAATTTCAGGATCAAAACTGAAATTTTCCAATTTACCTGAAAGATTAAATTCTTTTTTACTAGTACAGGAGATTGACAATTAAGGGGAGAAAACTCTTAAAAATTATTTCTGTCTATCGAAAATGTAAACTGAATTAAATCCAAGAATTTAATATTTTCTAGACAAAGATGAAGAGATTTTGGCAATAACATACCGTCAGCTCAAATATGGATCCATTCAACTTGGGATAAGGGTGCTCTAAAAAAAAATGGCTCCAGAACAATACTTCTACATAATTTTTTCATGAAACCTGCTCTAATTTACAAAATACACGATTGAAACTATTTTAGATGTGTATCAAAAAGCAATTACAAAAGCAAAATACCCAATTAAAATATTTATGATGCGTATCAAAATCAATTTTCATTAATATACATGCATATTGTCATTTTCGTCTGTCAGTCATTCCTCATTGTCTCGGATAAACGTCCAAAAACAACAAAAAGTGTTTAGTTAGGGAGCATGTATTTTTTCCATTTATGTTTATTTAGGCAATAAAAAAGTCTTTGAATTTGATTTGGATTCGGCCGGCACTATCACTAAAAAACTCATCAATGAACAAAATCCTTTAAGACGGCCCTTTTTTGCTCACCTGAGTAAAGATTGCAACTTCTATGGTTTCCCTGTGATTTGACCAGGTGACCTAGTTTTTAACCTGAATGACCCATGTTCAAACCTGTTCATTATATCATTAATACAAATATTCTGACACAGATAAACAAAGATCAAATCAAATCTGCGACCTCTAGAAGGTTAACAAGATTTTCCAGTGATTTGACCTGGCAACATAGTTTTTGATCCCAGAAAGTAAGTCTGGCAAAAACCACTGTTGGAATTTAAAAAATTAATTGAAAGCAGCTAAAGTCTCTTGTCTGATGTTCATTTTACAGGCATTCAAACTTGTAAATTGTAAACTATTTTTAAGAGCCTTAAATCACGCAATTTGACTGAAAAAAAACTCTAAAAATGTATAAATGTAGGAGTTTTAATGGTATATTTTTAAATGTTCACATAATGAGTTCATAATATTAAAGTTTTAAAGATTTGTTGTTGATTAAACATGGTTAATAGAGCTTAAGAAAAATGCTAGTTATACTAGTTTTTTTCTCTGTTGTGTTCAAATAAAAGAACAAACAATCCATTTGCTTAATCACTTAAATCCTGATAGTTTTGTGAAATACCATCATTATGAATTCCAGTGCAGCTAAATACAGTATGTTATGGTGATGCTTAAATTTCACCCCCAAAATCACTCCTAGAGCCATGTTTTTTAGAGAATCCATCAGACTTAGAAGCTAAACATGTCTGAAATATTCTGATGTTTTCTTATGAGATACAATTGGCAGTGGGCCAAGAGATATTTATAATATCTTGAAATAATTTAAATAACTCACACAGAGAAATCTATTTCAGACAGGGAAAAATCCTTTTTTGGATCACAAGAATTATAAAAATATTTAAAAAGTAGTGCTGCAAAATTGTAAAAAAAATGTGAAAATGCACATTTTTCCATTTAGAAATGTTTAAATTAAAACATTTAGCATAGGAAAGGTGTAACAGTAAAAAGACACTGCGTTTTATAAACACATCACAGTGACATGGTCGACAACAGGCAACAATTGTATAAGTATCAAAGCCATAGATAAAACGGTAAAATCCGGTTAACATCTTAGATACTGGGGGCATAAATCCAGTTAACATCTTTGATACAGGGGGGGGGGGGGCATAAATCTAGTTAACATCTTAGATACTGGGGTCATAAATCCTCTTAACATCTTACAGTGTTCCCACTAGTTTTATTTTCTGGGGGGAAGGTGAAAATAATGGGGGTACATTGTCCAAATATGTTTGTGTCAATCATTTCAACCTTCATTGCCTCCCCCCCCCCCAACCGCTGACAACTCTTAAGTTACCATAGAAAAACAAGATAGTCGATAAAAATCACTCATTAAATGTATGTTACAGAAATATTTTTATCTAAGTCATACATCAATAAAAAAATAAGAGTAAATATCGAATAAATTTGAAAACAACGTACAAAGTGTTCGGCGAACATTAACTCCCTTAATGAATAAATCAAGCGCAGCACTACAGCTGGGGGATTCTTTTTTTGTCGAATTCACTTTATTTACCATATCTATATTATAGTTACTGATTTAATTAACATTAAATACACATGTTTGCAATGATAATGACACTTAGGCTGCAATGTCAAAACAGCAACGGATCGTGAACGTTTTATAACTGTACGTACATTCGGATAATACGTTTTCGTCTACAGTCAATATCGCTCCGGGAAATCATGTTGTTGGTTTGTTCTGGTGTATAAGACGCATCCCCAACTTTTTACATATTTCTTGGGGGAAAATGTCACTCTGAGATAATGACACTGATGATTTTGTAGCAGACAGGCCCGATTTAAACCCAAAGTCATTCAGAGTTTTTGTTTTGCTCGCCATTTTTGCAGACAGCGTATAGCATGTCACGCTCTCGCGAGAAGAAAAAATAGGACTGTGTTACAATGTTTGTCTCCATTTTTACACCGCTCATTGCTAAAAAAATCGATTTAATAACCAGTCAACAATTTTACTACCATGTGTATGTCCGGGCCAATCAAATGCGTTGAATAGTTTCGCGCGAAATTACGTCATGGTTACTGGATACGTCACATTATCGATACGTCATAGAATCTATAGTCTGTTTCAGAAGAAAGTAATTTCTAATGATTATAATCGTACGTGCATGTACGCACATGGTTGAAAAAAATGTACGTGATCTCATTTTATTGTGCGTAAATTACGCACATGTGTACGTGAATGGGGACACTGATCTTAGATACTGGGTGGCATGAATCCAGTTAACATCTTAGAGCCAGCATCGGGAACTTCAGTTCTGTCTCCTTTAACACCATTATCAGAACTAATTGGACGACCCTCGTAACGAGTCGTATGAAACGTCAATTTGCAGTAACGTTTCTTGTCTTTAAGTGGCAGAATATGAAGACTCGGCACCTCGAAACCCTAAGAAAGGACTGAACTGAAATATTTGTATTCAAAAGCATAGTAAACTTACGTAGCAATGAAAATTCGTATAGCCATAGTCTGTCAACATGTACACTTTCAGTCTGTGTCTCAGGTGCTTCACTTCAGTATGCTATAGCGCCTTTTCTCCAGCAGTTCAGATTTTAAACGTCTTCTCGGCTTTTTCATAAACATGGTCATTATTTTTTAAGTATGCTCCTCGTTTCTACAGTACTTGTTCACCATAATTTAAATCTCTCTTCTTTACGAACTCGTGCTGTCACGCCGTAATGAGGCGCCGTAACATTTAAAAGCTGTGATAATCACAACGGCATTGTGTAAAACACGGTCACCTAAATCCGGGATACCCTGGTAGTAAGACGGAAAACGAGGTTGGTATTTTTTATAATTTTTATCGTAGCTTTTGTCTATAAATGATTGCAAATTGAATCCACGCAACATTACGTCTACGAATAACAGCATTTTTTCTTAAAGACGTTTTTACCGATATATACAATTTATTAAAGTTCTTTTCACACAATTTTTCAGTAATATACGGCAGCAGGTTCACCTAACTAGTTTTCCTGGACTGTAATTTCTAACCTGTACTAACTTATTCTTCCACAAAGAGTCAATTACTTTTCCACATACGGGGGAAAATCGACATTTTTGTCAAATATTCAGAAAGGGTATGACCAGCAGATCGCCTGGTTACAAGTCCAGCGTACTAACCATAAGACCACGGTCATGGCTCATTGTATGTTCTGTTTAAAATTTCTGAGCAATGAGTGTCTGTCTGATATGGAAATCTTTCAAGACAATATAAATTTACTTGTTTTTGGTGCATCTGCACGGTTTTACTAGAAGTTTTTCAGTAAGGCCAGAAAAAAACTAGCCAGTTACCTGACTGACCATATTTTTACATGTCACCTAAGTTTCTAAAAGCAAAATCAATTGTTTGGTGATGAATTGTATTTTCACAAAAGATGTTAAGAAAAGTTTTTGACCTTCCTACCATTATTTTTTGTTAAGGCTGAAAAAAAAATTCTCGTTTCTGGTCCCCCGACCGACCATTAATTTTTAACCCCGACCGCATTTTTTTTTACTGAGAAATATTCCTGAATCTCAGTTCCGTATTCCGAAATACTAGTAGTCCGCGCTATCGTTACCATTAGAAATGGAATCTTAAGATGGCTGCACAACTACGATGCTTGCTCGCTGTAAAAGTAGATAAATGCGTCCATTTTTGTATTTTATTGTGTGTCCAGTTTGTTTGAATAAGCATGAGGCTTATCAAAATTTATCAAAGCAATGGCTTTGCATGCAATAGCAGTTATTACAAATGACGGGTGTAAAAAAAAATCCCCACCTACCGACCCAGTTTATTTTGATGACCGTGACCAGAAACAAGAGTATTTTTTTTTCGGCCTAAGTAATTGTGAATATGACTGTTTTTTCTAGTCTAATGACTTCATATTTTCGTATTTTTATATTCGTTAATTGAAAATGACTATTTCTATTACACAAAAACTGACACTAATGTACAGGTCTTTGATTACAACATTTTTTTATCACCTGTTTTACAAACAGGGCTTTAACACAAAATGTCGAAAAAAACAACATAAAAAAGCTCTGCATTGAACTTATTTCATCATTTATAATTAATATACGCTATATTATTAATTAATTGTGTTTGTTTGTTTGGTCAGTCAAGAATAAACATTGCATCAGAAACTTTTATCAATTGACTTCTTGTTCTTACAGCATACAGCTGACACTACACCAATGTCGACCAATACAATTTAAGACCCAGAATTTATGTATGTAATATTTGGTAGGGATTATAGTGGTACGTATACCGGACAAATGTCAACACCAGTAAAAAGGCTAAGATGAACAGAGCAGGATACAGTTGATAGTGCCACTGAAACAGAGCCGGATTTGTTTTCTGACAGTTCGCTTGGTCGTAGTGTTATATTGCAGATACTGTTCTAATAACTGACGATATGGTAAAAAATATGAGTCATAACAACCAAATCATTTTACAAGCATTCTATGGCAACCCTGGTGAATCTGCTGAGAATTGGCTACCTATGGTGGTATGAACAGTATGTGGCAGCTCTATCGATTACAGGAACCAGGAAGCAACTGATGTTACCGTACTATTTAAAGAATTATGCTCTGGCTTGGTATGAGGCACAGACAGAGCAAACTCTGACAGACTTTGCTGATCTGAAAGGTTTAATGGCAGTGATTCTGATTTTGCGAATCACTGTATCCTACACTGGTGTACTAAACAACAATTTAAGAATGAAAGAGATCACAATTTGAAATAAAAGTCTACTAAAACATGATTAGTAAACTACATCCCATTAATCTTGGAAGTTGTAAAATCCAATCAAGAAACCGTGAACATGAATAAAATGGTGTTGTTGTTTTTTTGGCTGATGGAGCTCATGACCTAGGCGCACGCGGACACTTAACAAAATAATAAAACAGAACAGAAGCACAAAATTCCAAAATAATATGTTTTTAATGTTCATCATTGTCATAATGATGTAGATAAACCTCGTATTTACCTGTTTGTATTGTGACTCACCTGAATTCGAAACAAAGTGCTTGAATGAAGTCAGCGATCCTATAATTTATAAAAATGAAAGCATGAGCTTAAATCATGGGCTAAAAGGGTCTTCAATTTAGTGAAAATACGGGCGAAAAAGTACTGCTGAATGCCATGCCTGTTTATTATTATGGGGGGGTCAAAACACTTGATTACCTACCCGCCCAATGACGCTAAACATAGAATTAGTTTGGTATGGTCTAAAGGTAGAGCGTCTGAAGATCCAGAGTTAGAATCCCGGTTTAGATGGGTTTCGTTCTTGAACTTCACTATCCCATTTTTCGGACATAGTACTGGTGTAGTGTCCAGGAAGTGGACTCGAGCATGATTTATAAAACCAAAATTGCTTGTTTCACAATTGAGTTAAAATAAATTGGTATAAACTATGTCAAAGAATTTAAATAGTTCTTTAATATTTAATGTTGAACAATGAATTATCAATGAATGTTATATATCGTAACAACAGAATTAAAAAAAGTCATTAACTTATCTCAAACAGAATTACAAGTAGATCTGTATTTGTTCATATACTCTAGGACTTATGTTAGTTAATATTTTGCTTTGCCCTTCATGTATAATTTTGTGAGGCTCAAACTTTACGTATTAATGTTAACATTGTTTCAAAAAATCAGTTAATTATTTCATTTGATTTGGTTATAATTATGATCATGTCATCTGTATCATAAACATGTATTATGTAATGTATTTGCAATGTGTCCTGTTTAAACAGAGGTTAAAGATTAGGATTTTGGCTTGTCATATTCTGTTAGTACAGTGCAACCTCTCCAAAGCAACATCCTTTGTGAGAAGCAAAATTATGTTGTTATTGAGAGGTTGTTGTCTAGAGATGTTAAATTAATAGTTAAATTGTACACTGGGAAAAATCATGTTGTTTTTGAAGGGAGGTTGTTGCTCAAGGGAGGGCCGCTCTGGTGAGGTTGCACTGTGTTTGTTACTTCCTTTTGTATTTTTAGAGTAACTGACTCTATTCTATATTTCATCCTGTAAATACAGAAGGAGCTCCCTATCTGGCCCTTGTTAACATCATGGTGCATACAACATACTTTTTGCATTTTATATGTCTAGGTACAGAACAAGATAGCACATTTTTTTTAATTTGTTCCTAATTTACTTCAACTACATTAGCACGTGCTAACCCTAACCCTAGTGGCCATCTGGTTTATTTATCATCAATCTTTTCGGGACCACAAATAGATTTTAGCACTAGAAATATAGTTTTAAATGATTAATAATACAAAATATAATTAAGGATACAGATATTTTAGTAAATGTCAAGATTATGTATTATATACATTGTTTTACTTAAGTTTAATATTTCTAAATTAAATATTTAGCACTGTAAGATGTTAAATTACCAAGATCTTAGTTTGTGTAGCTATATAGTCATGTTTACTTTCAAAATGACCAGCTTTTAATATAGGTAAACACATGTGTCTTAATTTTGTGATTTGTGCAGAGATAAACTTATTAATATTTTTGTATTTGAGAACCTGATAACAGAAGCACTATTTTAAATGTTAAATAACTAAATTCTAAGTTTTTGGAGTTGTAAATTCATGTTTAGACCCAAATTAAGCAGAATTTTGTACTGATTAAGAGCATATGTCTTTATTTCAGGATTTAATTAATAATAAGTGTTTAGTTACTGATTATATTGTTTTTAATTGTTGTTTACAAGTTTGTATAAATGAGTCATTGCAAGCTAATTAATTCAGTTAGGCGGGGCTTATCAAGATCAGTCAAAGACATGTCCATTATTAATGACTTACATGACCATGGCTTATCAGCCAATCATAATAATGATGTAAGCTAAATTTGGCTAATTGACCAATCAAATGATTGCATTATTTTACTATAATTATAATAATTACTTTTTTCCTCACCTTGCTACTGAAATTTGGAATTATAACTGGTAAAATTTTACTTTTTGCTCTAAATACGAATTATATTTTAGATACTTGAAAAATTTGGATCAAGTTAGTTTAAGACATTTAGAATATTTTTGAGGTTTGTTCAGATCTTCCTACTCTGTATTACTCTTAGTACTCTCTAATCTTAGTAAATTTAATTGACTTTGATACTTTAGTGTTTTGAAACTTAATGATTTTGAATTTAATTAATTTAAGAATTTGTATGCAAGTTGGAATATTTTGTGTAATTGATGGAATATTAACTCAATCAGGGCTTGACGAATCCACTTGTCTGCTCGTAATAAGCAGAAATCCATTCACAATTCATTTATTTGTATTTAACACAGACTACTGATTGCTGCTGTAGGGTCCTTTGCAAAATAGCATTTTTGTTCTTATTTCATAATTAGGGAATAGTGATTTTTGAACAGATAGTCTGGTTTGTAAAGCATATTGTAAATATATTTTTTTGATTTTTTTATTACTGTGTTTTGCTGTTATAATTGACATTTCACTGTATTTCGCTCTCATTTTAACCATCGTTTATCATCATAATTGTGTTTTGTAGTTTTTAATGAATATTTGTTGATTACCGAAACAATAAAAGTAAATTTTTTAGTTAATTTCTGCTTTTGTCTTTTATTTCATGTTCAATTTGTAAATAAATTTCATCTATCTCACGGGTAATAATTGTAGCCGTGTCATCCTGACAATTATATTTACACAGATCACAACTAATCAGCAGTTGCAATTCATAAGTTTAAAAAAACAGCATTCCACGTGCTGCCAAGATGTAGGTAGGCAACACAGAACTTCAGTTATCATATACAACTGTATACTCATTCGCCTCATTATTAATTTGATACTACCTTGTGTGGTATATAATCTGAGTCAGCGGTCATCCGCTATTAAAGTAGTCCATTGTTAGATCACTTAATATGAGACTAAACAAACAGGGTAAACTGGTTCCTGTTGACTCTGGTAGTACAGACAACAGGTATGGTTAAAAATTTCCTGGACGTGGATTCGGCAATTGGGGTTGAAAGCGGGCCAGAATTCTGCCAGCGGGATCTCCAGAGACTTTGCATTTTTTCATTCTATGCATAATTCGTGCGTAATTTATAAATAGATCAAAACATCAGCAACCCTACTTTATGTTATGTAGAGTCACTAAATCTAGCATTCACTGTTTTATTTTGCTTAAAAGGTGCAATTTGTATCTGAAGTATTCAAGCATCGGTAACATTTTCGTTTATATTTAACAGATATATGGAAATCCCCGATGTTTCACGAATGGACAGCCAGTCACATGGCTCAAATGCATTGACTAATCAGAGTACCAGATAATTTAGTCCATACCTGTTCCTTTGGTGCACTGCTACATGGAATGGGGACCAGCTTATGAATGGGATCAAGGGTGCATTACGCCCCATTTATACCCCTTTGTTTGCTGGTTTATGTTTTCAACATTCATATAATTGTGACCAGTTACAGCTTCACCTCCATACAATCTTAAATGACATGCTGCCATAGGGTAAATATTTTTGTCTTGTTATGTAAAATTAAAAAAATATTTGTTTCCCGAGATACCTTTCAAAAATATACATTTTAAGACAAAAGGCACATGAGTCACTCAGCTTAATATGTAGAGGTTATCTGGTTAGTATGAATCACAATTGTATGCTTTTGTTGTTTTATTCTATAATACTTTGTAACATAAAATGATGTACCTGATGACAATGTTGAGATTACTGCTTAATAGAGAAGACTGTATTCATGGCTAGCACTGTTCTAGTTGAAGTCAAACTGTCTACTTTTAATGACTGCACATCATCACAAATAGAAAAATAACAAAAAAAAGTAACAAACATTTATAAGCAGACATATTTTAAGTTGTCTCTCACAGAATTTATATTAAATTATAACACAATAATCATTTCATTCCAATTTAGCTATGAACTACTCTGGGATACAATACAACATACAACTGACACTCTATGGATTCTTGGCAAATTAATCTGTCTCATAGTGAATCATTTAGATTTTGCACCAAACTCACAATATATAACAATATCTGAGTGCAGCATGACTTCCCCTGTCTTTTCATATAAATGGAACACTTTGTACTTGTGTCTATTCTAACAATACAAGTAAAACAATTGTGATGTTTCATCAAAGGCATGGTTAATCAGTATACATATCATAGTAACCATATGACTGACAGAGTTAAATAAAAGAATAAAGTTGGTACTAGTAAAACATGTCTTCAACTTCACTAACTACAAAACAACATTCAGTTTTTGAAATGGTCAATGACTTTCAAGTTTAATTTGAGATATTGGGCAACAAAATTATTTATCAGACTTCAGCTACATTTTTATTCATATATACACCAAAATCATTCACAACCAACTAAAAAAATGGGTGCAAACAGAAAATTTCTAATAACCTTAAAATATTGCCATAACTTGAGAATGCTTTGCAGTATGTCTCAAAAAGAGTTGTTTCCCTTTCATTCTAGTCTCCTTAAAACAGTAGATAACTCGTCATCGACACTTTACCATTTACATGCAATGGGAATGCTAACCCCATCAATTTCTCACAGATTTAGACGATTTGGAAAAATGATCCTCGGAGCCCTTCAAAAACTGGAAATCTGGTATACACCAGGAAAACATGCACTTCTGTAAATAATCTTAGCATATGAGAAATCTAAAACAAAACCGACTAGTAACACACCGTACCCAGGTGAGACAGTACAAGTTAAAAACCAGAGATAAAAAATCTGCATGCTATGAAAGATTATCAAGAAAACTGCAACTATTCACCTAGGTATACTTTACAAACAAATGTGTCAAATCTGAAGTTGTGCCAAATGAAATGTTATCCTCTAATAAAACATTTTTTTAAGTTGAATTTTAAACCATTAGTTGATACAATTTACACAAACAAATAATTTAAACATACAAGCTGACAGTCATCAAACTTTGACTTATAAATATTAAATGTTAACTGGTTTATTGTACACCGAACAGAAAACTCCATGCTGCTTCACTGCTGCATATTACATTTTACTCAAAACACGACCGATTGTCTCAATGATACACAAATACTCATTGTATTTATGAACAATGATGACCAATGTTCTGCATCTATATTGAAAAACTTAACATTCTTCTATCTTCTAACAAGGCCTAAACAAAAAAATGTTTGTTTCCAGTTACATGCCCCAAATAATATGGGTCGGTAGATAGGGATTTTTTTCTTTTCTGTTTTTTTTTTACATATATCAGCAACACTGTATGGGAATATGTGCACTGTAATATTAATGAGTTGTGAAAATTATGAAACTTATGAGTCAGTAGGTAAAAGATTGAGTCAGTGGAATAACCGGAAACAAACCTTTTTTTAGGCGTAAGTAACTGGCAATCAGCAATGCTGATAATATGAATACACTCACAGTTTTCTATACATAGAGAATGTTTATGATGTAAATGAAGCAAAATAAAAACATGGGTGTAAGTTGAAAATTTTCGAAAGACTGGAAATCTTAACCTCGGTGACGTGGAAACGATAGAAACCAGTAGGGTCCTGAACTGGGAAACTCTGATATTCTGGAAAATCCTGGAAAACTTGATCATGTAAATAACAGTTAGAAGCTCTGTGGAAAACAGGTACTTTAATACTAAACTATAATCTGATTATTGTAGTGGTCAAAAACTGAAGTGTTATAGTACATATTGCATGTATACATTTAATACATAAAAACAACAATACATGCCAAGTATTAAACTCATGGAATTCACTTGATTGATATTTCATGTTCATGTTGGTTAATATTAAGTAGACTTTTCAAGTTCTTAACTTGTTTGAAAAGTTCAAAGAAAACAAAATTTAGACTCCTTGTCCATATTCTAAATGTTTTCAATATTCTCAATGTTTTCAACTATGTTGGACAATCATCCATTTTTTTTCTATCAAACATTTTTCAATACATTACAATAATGATTCCAGCACTAGAAAGGGCATCAAGTATCACAAGTTTTCACGTGTATAATTTCTTTTAGTTCTTTCCTTCAAAATAAATTTGTGGTTCTGTTCCAGACCTGCAGTAGAAAAAACATTCATGATGAAACTGGCTTAAAATATAAACGAAGTAAGTAATTCATTTACAGTGTGTTATATACTAAATATATGGCTTATAATATAAACGAAGTAAGTAATTCATTTACAATGCGTTATAAACTAAATATATGGCTTATAATATAAACAAAGTAAGTAATTCATTTACAATGTGTTATATACTAAATATATGGCTTATAATATAAACAAAGTAAGTAATTCATTTACAATGTGTTATATACTAAATCAAGAACATCAAGCTTCGGAACTTAATTCTGTTAAAGCTTGATAATTACTACCTGCTCATAATGATGAGGTTTTTATTTGTTTGTTGTAAAGTTATTTTATGTTCTATGGATATATAATTTACACTTACTATTTGGCCATCTATTCCTGTAAATTCATGTACTCTGTTTGTATGTTTTCTTCCATAGATATCCAAGCATTTTCCCACCCTGAAATGTAAAAATCGTCAAACTGAGTTTTAACAGATGACCTTCATTCAAGTTTACCTAACTTATGTGATTGTTCAAAGATCTTCTTTCCTTTAATGCCCAGCAGATAATTACAGTAAAGCATTCAGAATGTTCATCATGATATAATCAAGCAATTGATCAGAATGTTGTTTTCAATAAACATGCAGTGATATCGTCCAATCAATAGACTACATACCTTGGGATTGTTATTTAGACAAGAGTTTGGAGACAATTCAAGCTTTATAACTGGGACCAAGCATATGAATCTGCCATAAAAATGTTGGGGGACCGACAGTGATCCTTGGAACTACTTTATCTCTAAATTCTATGTGTCTGGTCTAATGCCTGTAGTGCGTTCAGTAACAAGTAATGTTCGGCAGCATTTGCAAACGTTCGGTAACAGTCGTTGTTGAACGAACTGTTGGCGCAAAAACGTAATCGACCAATGGTGAACAGTTTAAATAGGTAGTTTGCGAACAAAACAAAGATGGAGAACAGGTAAACATTGATAACGATTTTTTGTTAAATAAATTAAAGTTCATCGTATAAGAGCAGATTTCATTTAAATTGTGTTAGAAAATGACCAATAGCTCCAATTTTATAAAAGGTTTTTCATTAAATTGAAATACTTTTTAAATCTTTCATAAATGCTGTACAGAAAAAAGAAAACAACAACAATTTCATATGCACAAGAAAATAAAAATGTAAAATCAATAAATAAAGTCAGCCTTTCATTTTTATAGTCTAATTAAGGTAATTTCATTACTCGAGTTAATTCTTCTTATATACTACTTGTATATTCATTTGATATAATTTCTTAAGTTAAAATCTGCGTATTGTTCTTTCGTTAGAATTTAGCGTGGAACAACCTATTCTCGAACCATTATCATTTAAGATGACTTTACAACATAATAAGCTAACAAGTTATTAGGAAAAAAAAACAACAGATCCACCAGTGAATGATTAATAACGTTTTATTCAAAACGTATTTCAATATTTCTGAAACAAATTCATGATTGAAATGAAATATTGGACTTTGTGTTTATGGTGTATATCTAATTGTTTCAGTACATTTCTTTTGAACTTGACAATTAATGGGGAAGAAATAGCAGTGTAACCCCGGACATTATAGAAGCATTTAACTCCAATGGTATTTTTTGTACATGAATTTAGTTTGTCTGTATCATGGACAAATGATGCATGGTGCAAATGACAAATTACAAAATATATTGGATTAGCCAGTTTTTTTTTTTTCATACCATATTCGGGCTGAAGTTACTCTTTTGACCACTGTTTTGGTAATTAGTGACTATGTTTCATAAAATTATCATCGGCTGACATTGTGTTTTCTGTTTATTTGTGTGTGCATACATATTTTAGTGAAAAGGTCTAGATGAAGAAGTTGAGATTTTCTACCTTCAATCTAAGAATAATACACTATATCAGATTATAGTCAGTAGATTTTAATGTATTGAATAATTTTATTTTGTTTATATACTACAATTATATTCTATTGATTGGATATCCTGTATGTAATTTATCAGTCCTCCAAGAAACATAAGAATGATAATGTCTGTTTAAATAGTGAGGAACTTTGTTTCCTACACATAATGTATTATACTGTATAATTTTTATTTATTTTAAGTGCTTCCCTTACATTAGATATATCATTCATCTTGTAATATAACCTAAATCAGCTGTTTGTTTGGTTGTTTCTGTACTTATACAGACAGATTTTGACCACAAAAATTAAAGACAATGCTAAAAACAACTGGCAAATCATAAAATCAGTAAATGGGTTAAATATTCACAACCACAGTTACAATCACATATCAGTGTGATTAATTGATGCTGTTAATTATCCAGTATCAACAAACACATATGTTTATATATGAACCATTGGTGTTAACATCAATATTTATATCGTTATCATCACTATGTACTCAGCCTCCTTCGATAAGTCAAATTGACACTGAATTGTGTGTCATTGTAACCAAATATAATTCTTTAACCATCTTAAGTGCAGAAGTTGACAGTTTCTATTGCAAAACTTTTTTGTTTTCTTTTTGTTATACTAAGACTTTGTCATTTCAGACTCATTTGTTCCACATCAAGCTTATGATCTAGCTGCAAAGGCTGTTGGGAAAAATTCAGGTATGTCTAGACTATGTTTGTTTAGTAGACTTATATTACTGAGAGATTAAGTATAAATCATTATTGTCCATTTCCATTTAGAATTTTGGTGAACCATGCATGGAACTAACTTGCCTTAATGTAGACTGAAAAAGATGAACACATATCAGAGTAAAAGGTTAATAATATTGCCTCTTAAATTGATACTGAAAGGCATGGTAAGGAAATCAGATAGGCATGGCTTAACTATTCTTAGTCATATTGCCAAAAAGAACAGTTCTTCAAATTAAATATCTATAAGCTATATTTGGTATAATAAGAAAAATGTTATATGCATTCCTCTATATCGCAGATACAAAAACCAGTGAGAAGACAGGCAGCAGTTACATCAATGTCACATAGAATGCCAATGCTGATTGCAGTCAAGGTTGTTGTTGATGCTAGTAAGTGTTGTTTTTTAATGTACTTCGATTTTCATTCCAGGACTTTTTCTACATATATAATCAAACCATGTGTTTCATGAAGTACTTCAGTAATGCACTGTGAAATAATGAACTGTATTACCACAGACGTAAAAAGAGGAGTAACACAAAACATTAATATCTGCAATAAAAACAGTACTATAAGGGGAGCAATCATAGAGTGGTCTGTCCCGCTCTCAAACCAGTGGTCTTGGATTTCAGTTCTACATGTTGCCTACATAATGATTCCTCAGAACTGGTTCCAAGAAGAATGAATAATATATAGTTAGATTTTTTATGTGACTTATTGTCACCGGAGTTTAACGCCGTTTTTCAATTTTTCAGTTAATAATTCGTCACATTAGAAACATAAGGGCTCATCTGCACTTTATGGCGAAAATGACTATTAATGAAAAATAATGTTTTATTGTTATCTTTCTGTATAAAAAATATTCCGCTTCTTGTCTTGAAAATGAAGTGAAAAATCAGTATTATGAAAAGGGCTCATCTGCATTATCATCAATTACTTAGAAACATAAGGGCTCATCTACTTATCTTCAAGAAACATAAGGGCTCATCTGCAACATTTGGAAGGGTTTAGAAACTAGCATATAGCTATTACATTCGTGTGGATGCAGTAAATGTAGTAAAATATTATATTGTGATAAAGTATGTTTATTCCTCTTCCTCAAGATGTATACATTTTATATGTAATCAGGTAATCAACTAATGACCATTTCCAATACAATATGTGTTCTATATCAGGTACTTGTTTACCTTTGTAAACTTTCACTGTGGCAGTGTAGCTGATAAGCTTTTAGGCCTATTGTGAGATAAGGGTTAATGATAATAAATTATATGATGCACCAGAAAAACTATAAAAAACTTTTCTATTTTTATATGGGAGTGTATGGAAGTAAGATCCTTAAAAGACAAAAGGGTAGTGTTCTTATTTAAACAGGGTGTTGGTTATATCAGTCGAATATTAAATCAAGTAAGAATAAATTTATTTTGTCTTAAGATTTTGAAATACATATTATTTATAGGTAAGAACTGTGCAGTAAATTTACTTGGTTCAAAATTTATTTAATTAAATTCGTTTTTCCTTTCTTCTGTAATTGCACTAAAACACATGTAAATTCTGATAGAAGCAGATCCTTCAAAAAGCACCAAGTTTGACTGATTCTGTTCATGAGCAGCAAGAACCCTATGATGTAAAAAATTTCATTCCCAAAATATGTAAGCACTCAGTATTTCATATTTTGATGTTTATTTAAAATTAATATTTATAAGAAGCAGTGGGGCAAAATGTCTGTTTGGATATCTTTAACCCGCATTGATATTAAGAAATCAATGTATATATTTGAGTGGTTCTTATTCATGTATAAATCCAATTACATGTCTTTTAATTTATCTTACAAACTAACTGCTATATTCTGGAGAATGTAAATGAAATGGAGACAGTAAAAGAGACAAAGTCCTCTTCAGATGAGGATATACCACTGTCAAGCATACCGACTGACTTCAAAAGTAAAGCAGGAAGTGATGACAAAGCTCTTCAGATGATGACGTACCATTGTGAAAAATGCAGGCAGAACTTAATGAAAAAAGATCATGCTATGAAAACTGTACAAGAAACAAAAACAAAAAGGAAGGCAACTTTTGAAGCGTAAAATACTTTTTACATCCTAAAAAAATGATGACAGTGATGTAAACAAAACATACAATCCTGAACCAAGTTCTGATAATGATACAAGCATTAATGACAATATAAACATACCTGTCATACACACGTCTTACAAACATCGGAAATGGTGGAGAAAAAGAACCAGACCTATGCAAAGAAACATTACGAAAAGGGCAAATCTGCCTAAAACTGAAAGTGGAAACCAAGGAAAACAACTAACAATAGACCAGAAGACAGAAACAACTACCATGGAAAAGGCAATAACCTTAGCCTCAGAATTTTTCAAGCAAACAAAGTATTGAAAAACATCATGAATACAGTCTTAACAATATGATAATAAGCAAAAACTTTTCTAATTTTACATGGGAGTGTACGGAAGTATTTTTCAATGCAATAACAATAATTTGTCAATTTAACACCAGAGACAGTGATGTTTCTTCTCTATATCAATCAGAGTGTGATCATTTAAAGAAACAAAGGATCTCTATATTGGCTTCATGGATAAGTTCAATAAGTCGAATGATGAAAATGTTAACGAATTCCAGCATATGGAATGTGTCTAACTTTCAAGGGACATGATTCTACAACATAGAATAAGTGAAAGTAAGAGCATGAGTAATAATGCCGTGTAAATCTTCCATCCAACCACAATGTATACGAAAAAATTGAAAAAGTTCCCACAAAAAATGTGAGAAAAATATTCACCACAAGCTTCTATGTCATATGGGGACTGACGACGCGACCAATTGACCGACCAACCAACCAACAACCAGGGTGATTCTAGTATACCCCCGAAAACTTAGCTTCAGGGTGTATAATACAGATGAGTCAGACAAGATCTTTGTGAAAGAAACTTTTCTCAACAGGAATTCTGAGTTATAAAGTTACATTGATCAAAAGAAGGTCGTTCGTCTTCGGCACTGAAACAGAAATACTCTTGAAAATTGCCAATTTCTGAAACAAAATAGGATTTAATGTCACTGTGCAAGTCCAGCACGTTACCATGAATTCTACTCTGCTCTAAAGACGAATAAATCTGTGCAAGCCCAGTTACCTGTATTAGACAGTCATGAAGATGACACTGACGGTGATGAGATTATTAGATAAAATTATGTATGTGGGAACACTTCTTTGATACTTCTTGCAAAAAAGTAACACTCTGGTGTGAATACGAACCAGTGTTTCACTAGGAGTGGGGTTCTTTGATACAGATGAGTCCTTATGTTTGTAAGAAAATTGAAAAAATACGCAGAACCATAGGTGCTCATCTGCAAATATGACCATATATGGCTAGTACATCAAGTATTTTATAAAAACATACTGTATTTTAAAAGATATTTATCATCTTATTAAATGTACAAAGTTTGTTGGTTGGTTCTTGAATATTTGAATTTTGGTACATCTTCAAACCTTTAAACAGCTTTTTCTCAAAATTTTGATTTTTGCAGATGAGCCCTTATGTTTCTAATATGACGTAATATATACAGCAACCGGTTCACCTAACCAGTTTTCCTGGACTGTATACTAACCAGTACTAACTTATCCTTCCATAAGGAACTGGCAACATCTCCACATGTGGAGGAAAATCGACATTTTTTTGTCAAATTTTTATAGAAGGGTATGACCTGCCATGACCGGAATTCGAACCTGGATCTCCGAGTTACAAGTCCAGCGCACTAACTACAGGGACCACAGCCGCGGCTTATGTATATAGTTAAATACTTTGTTTCATAATTTACTATAATATGTAAATATATATATAACTGAATATATATAACTGAACTATAATACCTCAGTTATTTGATAAGTAGATATGGGTCTAACTTTCACTTACAGAGCTATTTCTAAGTATATGTAACATTTTCATAATTTTCTTGATACACAATTCTAGATTGTAAAATGTATTAAGAACTTGCACTTGCAATGATTAGATATGCTACCCAATACCAAATAAACAAATTAACATGATGGATATATGGATGTGGCTCAATATATTTTTATTTTTTTTATTTTTATTTAGTGCCAAGACTATTTAGGGTATAGTGATATCACCAGATTTTGAAAATAAAGGTCATGACCATTCATAGGAAAAGTGCAACAGCTCTGTGATATTATGTCTGCTGTTTCATAAAAATAATGTAGAAGAATATGTTTTATTTTCCAGGGGACAAATTCTACGTCAGATGGTGTCCTGAGGATGTGGTAGTCACTCTCCAATGCCTGTCCCTCAGCTGAATATCACGTCAGGGACCCAAGAAATCTGCATAAGGGAAATCCCTTTGCAACTGTTCCCCTTTTTTCCTTCGCCTGTTCATTTACAATTTCACTGGAGTCATCCATATTGCTGCTTTCTGAATCATCATCGTAGGTCATTTCTCTGTCAATACTTCCTGTTAATTGAGGTGAGCGGTGCTCGAAAGGATGGGGGTGGTGTTCTGAAGGACCTGGTATGGCAATGTGGGTACCATCAATAGCACCAACCACTCCTGGCATTCTGCACCTTTCCCAAAAGCCCCTTTCAACGAGACGTTATTGTTGACTTTCTGGAAATTTGATGTGCTTAGCCCTATTATTAGAATCCCACAAACAGAACAATCAGATGTAAGGTACCTGTAAAAATATTTAAGAATATATGAGCAGTCATAAACACCAAGGTGTCAACTATTATTCCACGAAATAAATAAGCATTTTGCAAATTTAACCAATTCAAAGATTATAAACCTTATCTAAAAACTAATATGCCTTTGATAAAACATAAAACTACATGTAAGTATATTTCCATGACATCAAGACACAACACATGAAAAATATGTTTTTTATAAAAAAGATTCTTAAGTATTACCAAAACGATCACCAACGCTCCTATAACATTCTTGGTTTGCAAGCAACCATAGGGTAGCCAGCATCTTTGTCTCCAACTTCATAGGTCTCTCTCTCTCAGTGCTAAGTCTCTGCATAATTGCTGAAGAAGAGTTCATTTTGTTGACTTAGATAAAAGATAGAATATATCAAATTAAATGTAACTTTAATAGTAATAATTATTGCCATTAAAATAGATAATAAAAGGATTAACAGATGTTACCTTCTCAATGATGATCATTAAAAAAAGAAATTTCTCACATTAAATATAAACATTTTATAACTGTAATTAAGTACTGTGACATTTTTGTTCGCAAAAGACGAATTTTCACATATTTTGCACTACGTTTATTGCGTGAATTTAAGACTACACAACTAAAAGACCATCCAGAAAGATGAGACTATCTGAAAATTTCATCGTCCGAATACTATGTCACTTAAGTTGTGTATCTTCTTCTGGCTATGTTACTACTGATTTGCAAAAAGTAAAGTTTTTTTGAGAATTAAAAGGGAAACAAGATATACCTTTAAGAAAAACGTTCATGATATTTTCCAAAAGAGAAAGAATAAAGATATTTAATGATCGGTATTCTCGTGTAAACTGTAAATGTGATTGTAAACATTGTAAAACCATTCTTAGTGAAAAGGATTATTTGCACCTTTGTTGTTTTTTAGTAATTCCTCGGGTGCCATAACAAGATGTGGTGGACCCGAAAATTGCAATTAGCGGTGACAGCTGTCATATTGTTTATTGATCATGTTAACAAAGGGCGCCGCTGTAATCAACATGTACATGGTCCAGTAAAGACACACACTAACAAAAAATGAATTTTTTAAAAAAAAATTATAAAAATCAAAATGCGCAAACTTACGATTGTGCAATTCTGTCTTTTTTCGCATTTGCGTAAAATTCATGCGAGCAAAATTAAATGATACCACAGAATAAATAACATGTCGATATTTCCATCATTTGACAGCTGTAGACAAAATTGAAGTCTTACATTACAAAAAATAATAAATATATTGCCCAGAATTTATACATTGGTTATTAATATATATCATTGCTAGAAATATGAGACATGTTTCTCATTCATTATCCATTTGGCCTTTTACAGCAAAATTTCTTGAAAAGTCTTACACTATTATACAGATTTAGCTATTCCATTGTAAATGGTTACATACATTCATAACAAAGCTACAATACTCAGTATGAATATGATTTCAAACTATAGTAGGGGAATATGGAAATACATAAGTAATTCATTTTTACCTCAAATGTTGACCTCTGCATTCTAAAATGTGAAAGGAATTCAATGTTAGAATAAAGAGAGACAACTTCTTGAACCTTCAACCCTCACTGGCTCACCATTGCTGGAAGCCGCCACATCAACAACACCTAGAAACAATAAAATGTAATAAAAGTAAACTGTATTTCATAAATGGTAATTGATACTATACTCCAGACAGCATGATTATGTTATTTATCATAAGGATGTCCAACCTGGATAAAAGAAAGGGTTGATCAAAGGTGCAATAAAAATAGAAGTTACTATGATCCTATAAGCTTTTAACTGGTCCTATAAGCTTTTAACTGGTCCTATAAGCTTTTAACTGATCCTATAAGCTTTTAACTGATCCTATAAGCTTTTAACTGATCCTATAAGCTTTTAACTGGTCCGGACCATATACACAGACTGGAACAGTGTGTGGACACTTTTTTTACTATAATACTAACCAGTTTGAAATATAATGTGTCTTAAGTTTTCGTATCTGTCATGATTTCAGATGAATAAGTAAACATCATAAACAATGAATAAACTATAGTTCATAATGATTAATACTATCACCAAATCAGTCCTTAAATACTTGAAATTTAATGACTTTGTCAAATTCAAGTTTTGAAACAAAAATTGTTCTTTCAAATTAATTTTTTCTACTTAAAAATATTGTAAACTCTACCGTTGTTTCCATTTTGAATATAATGAATTCATAGCTTAGATATACAAATGTACAGAAATGTAATTATTCACATACCTAACAATACGTTTATCGAATCCATTGCAGTTAAATTATCAGCGCTGAGGTGTCTAATTATATCGTCATCAGTAGTTTCCAGCAGAAATGCTGCTATCAAACTCATGTCTGCCATTTTGAAACGTTCGCGGCTAACAGTGCGTTTGATGAACTGTTTTCTTACAAGAACGGTGATTGGGTAACGTTAATTGTAACTGAACGCAAGGCAGATATACCCAACAATGTAACATTTATGCATGTGGTATCAATTATCATGAGGCAGTGGAATCTCTAATTTAATGGACGAGTTATCTTAGTACCATATACAGCTTTTAGTTTACAGAGTTTATCTTTAAAATATCTCTGATGAAACAATGGTTGCAATTTTGTTCCAGTTTATATACACTTACACATATACATAAAGCAACTAAAAGATTTATAACTTTGTTTCTGTGAAGTTACACCACAGAAAACTATGTTCAGTTGGTCAGCATTAATTAAAAGGGAGATCACCATACTTACTTTGAAGGTACCGTCCATGTACCAACGCTTCGCCCGCTGTAGGAGAGCCAGTTAAAAGTCAGACACGAAGACAAAGTGTCACTGGCTGTCATCGATGAAGTCCCCAACCAGGAACTCATCTCATTTGATGAAGTCAGTGTTCACCTGAAACAGCATGAAATGCAACAATAACATAGCATGTATACACAAACGGTTGTTAAAACTCTGAGCACAAGTCACATTTTTCTGAATGTATACACAAACGAAGATTGGCTAAAATGCAGCTATCAGTATTAAGCTCAATAAAAGTATGATTTAGGCGATAAAAATCTGTTTTTGTAACCCGACCAACAGACTTAAGATTTTCTCCACAACTTAGATCAAACAGGGAACCCTTCAAATTTTGATCCATTTCTTTATGCATAGCCATTTTTACCTTCACTGCTTGGGTCCAGTAAACAGATCCTTCCTAATGAAAAATACATTTTTCCCAATTCCCAACCTAAAATTTTCCAATTTTGGCATCACACTGCATTTTTTCCCAATTTTACCAGATCCGGACCCACAATTTATGGTGCAGTGAATTTTTTTTTAAATTTCAAAACTACAAAAATATAGCACGATAAATCAGAAAAAAGTGGAGAATTTTAAAAAAATATCATTTATTTATATTTAGGAGAAAATATTACTTTTTTGGGCTAGGGGAAACGGCCGATATTTGGCTGTAAAATATACGAAATCACTAAACCTAACCCTAGGTGTCAACCAATTTGTTAATGAGTTCCCTTATGAAATTGCTGTTGGTGTTTGCAGATGGAGAAATGAATGCTGATGTTGTTTTATGTTGTTTTGTAATAATACAGACCATAATTGTATTATCTGTCTGTTTATATTTTCAGGATTAATTGTTTAAAGTCTTCATGGATCCAGCTTTAAAGAACATCACAAGAGACCAGCCTAATTTCTGGATATGGTGTATAGAGGTGTGTATTGTATTGTAAGATAAATCCTGGACAAGACTTGTACCAAAGCCCAAAGTTATAAAACTTAAAAGATCGGTCTCCCAGCTCAAATCTCATATCTTGTTTTTCAATTTTTCAAAATTTAATGATATATCAATGAGTTGTATCATATCATATTCCCTTCATTATTGGCTTGTTTTCTATGTAGAATACTCAGAATGGTATTTAACGCATATTTGTGAGGCGTATAATTGGATACCTTTCATATTGTTGCATGCTTGACTGCATGATATTTGTACAACAATACAGTCATACTTGCATATTTATCTTTGGAGTTTTACTGTTTATTGTCCCTGGGGTTTAATGCTGTTTTTCAACAATTTTTCAGTTGCACTTTGGCTGTTATTATTTTGACACTGCATAAAGTGTGCATTACAAAATTGTTGGGTCGTTATTTTCGTATCACAAACAGCCCAGTTTTGTTATGGGAATGTTGCAGGTCTCAGGTCGTCAAAATGGTACTTGATTATGTTCAGGATTTCAGGGGTGTGATAATGAAATATTTATGAGCATTTCATTACTATTTAAATCTGACATTGATGCGCCCTGAGTCCTGATTTAAATTAAATGTGTCTCAATTTCTCCCAGCAACAGATTTTTTTTCATATTGTATGTCAGTTTGTTTCCACTTACTGTACTGTCTAAATATAGACTGGTACGCTGATACTGGTTTTAAAGGAGACATTTGAGAGTTTACTCACATTGATTACCGTTCTGGAATTCTGAATAATTTTAGGTGAACACTTTGAAAATTCAGCGCACAAAGTAAACATGATGATCATATTTTACACGTATTTACAAACAAATACCTCGAAGTTTTAGGCTCCTCAGGACGTAGGGCTGCCAGAACTCTGTTGACGGTTCTCTTGAGGAGGGTTTTCTTTCCGGGCCATGTTCTGTGGCTGGTGCTGGTCAACTTCCGCTTCCTCTGTGATGGCCATCACCGGCTTGAACACTTCTGAATGAGTTGAGTGACGTACCTGTAATTAAACAGAATTCTGCGTACATGCGAGCATGAAGTAAGTCAATTGCATATAAGTGAAACATCATTTTTAAATACATTGACGTACACCAACTCATTCAAGGACTGACTTTCATATCATTCATATTCTGCTCATCATTCTATATCAATATTATTATATATCAATGTTCGTCATATAACATTCATTGGGCCTTTCTGATACCCTTTTAAAGTGAGTCTTTTTGGTATGGGCTGTTCTGACCCTTTACAGTTGTATTTTGCACAAGGATACAATTCACCTGGACACCGTACACAATTTGGGTGCCGGTCAATTCAACAAGAGATTTTCTAAGAAATTTATTTTTGTTCATTTTAGATACTTTTTAGCACAGACTATTTTTATTAATAAAAGTGCATGAATGCTGTTGATTTTATGATTAGATTTCGAAATTTATTGCAATAGCAGTTTTGAACTCTTTTATAACATAATTTCGCGATCACCAAAATTTGTTTTGAATTGGTCAGAACTTCACAAAACTATTATAAGTCAACTTGACGAAATCGTTCAATGTTAATAACTGATATGTAAATAGGTAAATATTTTTTGATATTTCAGGAATTTTAAAGCCAAGATTGTCAACGTTCGTTGTTCAGATTGTGAAGTTAATAATTATACTGTTGAAATTTATGGGATGCCTAAAGCAAAGACCAGAGACAAGACTTATCATAGGACACATAGGTATGTCCGTTTGTTAGGAGGTTTCTAACAACGAACTTAATTCTGACTTAAAAGGTCGTGTATCAGTTATCTAATAAACAACAAGTAACAATACAGACAAATATACAAACATTCACTAAGGCAGCTTATTACTGTGGTGAACGGTCAAGATTTTTTGTTTAACAAGTTATACTGCCAAAAATAGTGAATTTCGCCACATGGGAATATCCTGGAAGCGAGGGCTATCATACTGAATATTCAAAGGGATAGAACATTCTGATTTAATGGACAAAAATTGCTATGCTATCTCACCAATGGTATTGTTGGGTATAAAAGAAGTTTATTGGGAAACTAGTGGACAAAAGGTGCTGATGCCTCGAGAAAGGTCTGGACTCACAGTATGAATAGTCAGTCCAACTTTGTGTTTGGGAACAGTGACCTAACTAGGTTGTATGGAAAACATTTTGTCGGACAGTTTGGACCCACTAAGTAAGACCTTGTCCTCCGAAAATACAAATGTAAGGGTTCACATAATTGTATTAGATACTCACATGCATTAATTTAAGTTTATTATTTTATATGCTTCAAACACTTGAAAAGAACAAATCTTTAAAAATGATAAAATATACAACAATACATTATATGCATGTACACCCATTTACATTCATTGGGGTAAAAAAGGCACACATCCGGCTAAGTGTTGAATATCGTTTTATTTGTAAGCAAGAGAATATGCTAAAATTTGCTCATAGAAAAAAAAACATTGATTTACATTAATAAATGAACATGTCTATCTTCACGATTTATCTTGATGGCTGTTAATTGTCACAAATTTGCAAATTCGGCACACTATCTCTTAATTTTATCTTAGCAAAATCTGCAGCTTTAATATCAGTAAGTTGTCAAATCGTAGTCTGGGTGAAACGATCCTTACTGAGAGCAATTAATTGAACTGGAAAAACAGTATGCGGTCATGTATATTTATACCACCCATTGTTTTATGAATCTAAATTGTTTTTAAAGCTGTGGGGGGTCAAACATGTTTCACATTTAATCAGTCATGGCATGTGACAACCACTAACTATCATTCTCACAAGGTTTATTAAATTTTTGTTAATATTTGTTGATTACTTAGTATAACAATTCAAATGTTCTACATAAACACATTGAACAAGAGAGTAAAATTAATTTGACTTCAATCAACAATCATTATCAGTATTTAATATCGTTTTAAATTGTTGATTAATGTGTTGATCAATTATTTTCAATTAATGCCTTCCTTGATATCTCAACAATAGTCAATTTTGATACCAGTTTTGTTAGTCTCGATAAACCATCATCAAAAATACTACCCAGTGTCTGAAGGAATCTGAATGCGACATATTTTTTCAGGGGAGATAACCTACTTTCTGAAAAGACCTATAATATTGTGCTGTTGATGATCAGAACTTAAATAAAAGAACAATATGGAGAAAATGTTAGATGGAAACAATATTGATGATATTTTGTGTAATCTACTAGTTTTTTTTCCTTGTAGAACTGTGTGCAAAAAAGAATTGATTCAAATTTTTAGGGGACCTGTACAGCCAGTATAGGGTCATGATCAAGACATAAATATTCATTTGCAGTTGACTAACACTATCGTATTACATTCTTTGTCTCCTGTTTGAAATAGATGAACTAAATACACACAATTATTTTCAAATGCGTCTATTATTTGGCAGTAGCCTTTTGCTGGTAGATATTTTCATAACCCTAACCCTACCTTTCCACAGCTACATTTCAATCAATATTACATTTTGCCTATTCTAGCCCATGATATCCAGCTATTCACACTCATAGAAAAGATGTCCAGGCAGCAATCAGAAATATCAAATGCAGTTAACCAAGTCCTAGGGATTGTCACAAAAGGGACTAGTTAAGGTGGTGCTGGACCATTGGAAATGCCTGACGAGTTGAAGCTTTCTGTCTCAGGAGCCTGTCTGCTTCAGTGGCTTGGTTAGTTTTTTGCTTAACAAGCAGATTTTATAGATTCACTGAAACTGGGCTTTTGTGAGCAATGCTTTGTTTTTTTTTCTTCATTTGTTTGGTTGGTGTTTAGCACCACCGACAACAATTTGTAGTCATATTCAGGGTGGGCAGTTTTTCTTAACCAGATTACCTGGATGTTCATTTCGAAGAGTAACCAGTAGTAACTGCATTATTTATATCTGTAAGCCTCTGCCTAGCTACTCCACTGAACATACATACATACATACATACATATATTCATAAGATGGAGGACAATTTTTGTCACAGAATGTGTGCCCCTAGCCCTTACTAAGGTTCTAACCTGAGGCCTCTTAATCCATAGACAGATGCTCTACCAACTGAGCAGTCTGGGCAGGTTTTGTCAGTAATGTAACTAAGTGGGTACTGCTGCACAGTTCATATTATTTATCTTCATCATTTCCTATTCTTACTTTGTCATTACTTGTGGCTTTACGAGAGGATCTAAGTATTAATTTAGTAAACTTTTTTATTTCTATGTCGATAAACAAGTTTGAATGCTTGAGTTTTTTTATTCTAAATGCTATGAAACTAATTATGGTGACATTATGTACAGTGACTTTATAACAATCTCATATGGCAGGTCTCATGCTTATCACTTGAAGGTGGGCTATGCAGAACTGATATGGTGAAACGTGTACTGAAGCAGTTTAACTGGTTTGGTAAAAAGGGAAAGATGGCCTTTGGAAAACTGAACCTGGCTCATGCTAAGCTAAGTAACGACATTTGGTAGTTTTTTTAGAAATATTTAAAAGCTGAACATACTGTACAAAATAAGCGCTTATTTATTGAAAGAAAATATTTTATAGGCTTTATTTCGTCTGATAGTTTAAGTGCATGAAAATATTGTCATGTGCTCATAGGGCCGTATTATGTAATGGCACTGCTTGTATACCTGGCATTTTGTGCTTTTGTAGTTTTTTACTTGACCAATTTTAACTGTCGGCTATAATCAAAGGGTATCATACTGTATAATATTGTAACCATTTTCATTCTTTTGTTTAGAAGCAATCATGAAGTGCAAAAAATCTACAGCTACAGAAATAGAGATTGACAGTAGAGAGTGGTTCAGGCTAGCCAGTGACCGGGAAGGTGGTTGCAAGAAATGCCAGAAATCAAGAGTGAAAGAGGAGGAAATGAATTCTGACAATCTTTAAGCAAATATCAGTGTAATTTTTCTATGTTAAGAACATCATACTGCTTAATACATTCAATAGGGCTTTTTTTCACGGGTAGTGGAAGGGGCCTTTCTTAAATTTGGGGAAAAATAACAAAGTATTATTGCAAAAGGGGGAGAAAAAACTTGATGCAAACTAAATTTTAGGGGAAATCTGCATGAATTTAAGGATTTTTCCTGAGAGGAAAACGCCTACCAGAACGCTACAGAAGGAAAAAAGCCCTGATTGTTTTTCAATTTTGTTCAATGTTCATTTTCTGCTGATGATCTAATTTATTGAAGGCAGGAATGCTTATTGAAGATAGTAACTTACTTTTACGAATATTATTACATTGTTAATAAAATCAAAATTAATAGTTTTTTATCATTAATTTTTGTTCAGATATATATTTCTCAAATGAAATTTTTACATATATAGTTTGTATGGACACAGATCTTGATGTGAAAAAAGTTTGGGCCTCTGGGTCAATTTCAATGTCTAGGTCATCATTTTTAAAATTAAAATAAATAGTTTTTTATCAATAATTTTTATTTGAATGAATGTTTTTCAACATATTTTGTTACATAGATAGCTCAGTGTTTTCTGACAAAGGCTTGATAGTCAGACATGCTGTCTTCTGACAGCTGGTGTTTATTTCGTTTAAACACTATTTTAAATCAGTTTCAGTTAGTTTATAGAGTGAAGGGTTTATGCATGCATAAATTGATAAATTTTGGCTAAACTCTTAATTGAAACCCTTTTTAAATATCATTGTTTGGATTATTTCATGGATTTTAGTATATTTGTTGCATGTTGTTAATGGTATCAATTGTGGCAATACGCAGAAAGTTATAAAATTATTTGGCACTTCCCCCTCTGTTAGTTTAAGTTTTTTTTTTACAATTAAGAGCTGTACTCAACTTTCTTTACCCATAATGCTCTTGTATTTTTCTGAATTCTTTAGTTGAGCAAAACCTGAATTTGAGTTTCTTGAGGACAGTTTTCTATTTACATACTTACCACTGTTTAATCTAGAAAAAAATTGTCAAATTCATTACAAATTAAACATTTTATTGTGAATCTGCTGAATTTCAAGTTTTATTTGTAAATGAAAGGAAGTGGAAGAATAAAGACTTTGACAATAATGAACAATTTTTGTTTCAGTAATGACAAATGCCAAGGTGTATAACAAATTTTTATCTGATACTTTCAAATTAGCATAATGAAATACCGAAATCTTCCAAGAACAATCAATATGCCATTCTACAAAATACCAATATCGACTGAAGATATAATGCACTTTCTACCTTAATGTAAGGGCCTATATGGCTCTTTTTAAGCAGGTAAATGCAGGTTAATGGAAGCAAAAGCTGATAAATAAATGTCAGTGTAACATCGGCTCAAGATCTAATAACAGATATTTAGCCAAAATTGGACAGATAAAAACAAAGAAAAAGGATAAAAGGTAAATTTTATAAATACATACCTCTTCAAATGGCAAACGATCATGAATCCTAGATCACCATATTTGCATGCGTTCCCATCTATGCAACAGAAGTTCTAAGGTTTTAAGGAGTCCACAAGTACAGTATATATGAAAAATAAATATAATTACTTAAGTAATGAAAGAAATAACGTAAATGAATATAAATATAATAATAATGATATAATATTAATTATATTAATAATATAATAATATATTTAAAAAGAGCATACATTTCATTAAGTACACATACCACTAAAACAGGTAGTAAGTATACAAATAGCAATCATTTAATATGGTAAATAATCTTTATAAATATATACGTATCAGTATACACAGATATACATGTAAACATATTTATCAGTAACCAAAATAGAAATCCACTCTGCTTAAGCATGTCAGTCCTACTCTGCTGCAATACTGTCAAAAGATATAAACTATGCAATGTTCCAAAAGCTACCTACATTTAATATACCAAACACACTCGGCAATATTTTTGGAAAAAAATCATTATGCAGATTCAGCAAATTTTGTTCTTCTTTTTCTGCACAATCAGGCTATGAATTGCTTACAGTTTAGCGCAGGAAAAAAATGCTAAGGCAGCCCCCTAACAGACGTAAATTTAATAATATAAAAGTTTGATGCAAAAATGGAAGACTTAGTGCTGAATCACCTTCCCAGAAGGTCGGACCTTCTGGCGCCCGGGAGGCTTTGACACTTGGGTCTCCAGTACTTATGATGTCAGGCTGCTCATAACAAAATCAACCCACTTGCACGAGTGATAGCCAAAAAGAGAACAAATGAAGAAAGCTCTTAAATGCGACACATTGTTGATTATTCAAAACATCATCAGTCTTTCCATCATTCTACCAGTCCTGGGTTTCCAACTAGAATAAATACAATCTGCTTATGCCTATCAAAATACATAATAAATATAAAAATAATATAAATAAATATACATAAATTTATCAGTAATATATTTAAATATCAGATAGTGGCAGGTTACCAAGTATGTACCAAGTATATGATGGTGGTGAACAACCTTTCTAACAGATATTACATTCAGAGTTGCAAATGCTCTAATGAACAGTAAATCCACCAGTCCTGGATTTCCAACCAGAATAATACTTGAAAACAGTAGCCATTTTGGGGGTTACTTGAGAAAAGAAGCCACGTTTGCGGTAACTTAACTATGACTTGAGAAAAGTACCAAGGTATGGGGGTAACTTGAGTAATGGGTTGAGAAGAGAAGCCATATTTGGGGTTACATCAGAACAGGTTTGGGGTGTCTTGAATAAGGCTTGAAAAGAGTAGCCATATCTGAGGTTACTTCAGAACAGCAGCCACATTTAGGGTTACTTAACTAAGGCTTGAGAAAGGCACCCAGGTTCGGGGTTACTTGAATAAGGCTTGAAAAGAGTAGCCATATTTGTGGTTAGTAGAGAAAAGAAGCCATATTTGGGATTACTAAACTGAGGCTTAAGAAGGGTACTGCGGTTTGGGGTTTCTTGAATAAGGCTTGAAAGGAGTAGCCATATTTTGGGTAACTTGAGAAAAGAAGCCATATTTGGGGTTACTTTACTAATAAGGCTTGAAAAGAGAAGCCATATTTTGGGTAACTTGAGAAAAGAAGCCATATTTGGGGTTACTTTACTAATAAGGCTTGAAAAGAGAAGCCATATTTGGGTAACTTGAGAAAAGAAGCCATATTTGGGGTTACTTTACTAATGGCTTGAAAAGAGAAGCCATATTTGGGTAACTTGAGAAAAGAAGCCATATTTGGGGTTACTTTACTAATGGCTTGAAAAGAGAAGCCATATTTTGGGTAACTTGAGAAAAGAAGCCATATTTGGGGTTACTTAACTAATGGCTTGAAAAGAGAAGCCATATTTTGGGTAACTTGAGAAAAGAAGCCATATTTGGGGTTACTTTACTAATGGCTTGAAAAGAGAAGCCATATTTTGGGTAACTTGAGAAAAGAAGCCATATTTGGGGTTATTTTACTAATGGCTTGAAAAGAGAAGCCATATTTTGGGTAACTTGAAAAAAGAAGCCATATTTGGGGTTACTTTACTAATGGCTTGAAAAGAGAAGCCATATTTTGGGTAACTTGAGAAAAGAAGCCATATTTGGGGTTACTTTACTAATGGCTTGAAAAGAGAAGCCATATTTTGGGTAACTTGAGAAAAGAAGCCATATTTGGTGTTACTTTACTAATGGCTTGAAAAGAGAAGCCATATTTTGGGTAACTTGAGAAAAGAAGCCATATTTGGGGTTACTTTACTAATGGCTTGAAAAGAGAAGCCATATTTTGGGTAACTTGAGAAAAGAAGCCATATTTGGTGTTACTTTACTAATGGCTTGAAAAGAGAAGCCATATTTTGGGTAACTTGAGAAAAGTAGCCATATTTGGGGTTACTTTACTAATGGCTTGAAAAGAGAAGCCATATTTTGGGTAACTTGAGAAAAGAAGCCATATTTGGGGTTAATAAACTCTGGCATGAGAAAGATACCCAAGTTTGTGATTTCTTGAACAAGGATTGAAAAGAGTAGTCAGATTTAGGATTACATGAGAAAAAGAACCAAATCTGGGGTAACTTGACTACAGCTTGAGAGAGGCAGCCAAGTTTGGGGTTACTTGAATAATGGCATGAAAAGAGAAGCCATATTTGGGGTTATTTTACTAAGCCTTGAGATAAGTACCCAGTTTGGGGTTACTGGAATAAGGCTTGAAAAGAGTAGCCATATATAGGGTTACTAGAGAAAAGAAGCCATATTTGGGGTTAATAAACTCTGGCATGAGAAAGATACCCAAGTTTGTGATTTCTTGAACAAGGATTGAAAAGAGTAGTCAGATTTAGGATTACATGAGAAAAAGAACCAAATCTGATTAACTTGACTACAGCTTGAGAGAGGCAGCCAAGTTTGAGGTTACTTGAATAATGGCATGAAAAGAGAAGCCATATTTGGGGTTATTTTACTAAGCCTTGAGATAAGTGCCCAGTTTGGGGTTACTGGAATAAGGCTTGAAAAGAGTAGCCATATATAGGGTTACTAGAGAAAAGAAACCATATTTGGGGTTAATAAACTCTGGCATGAGAAAGATACCCAAGTTTGAAATTTCTTCAACAAGGATTGAAAAGAGTAGTCAGATTTAGGATTACATGAGAAAAAGAACCAAATCTGCGGTAACTTGACTACAGCTTGAGAGAGGCAGCCAAGTTTGGGGTTACGGGTTACTTGAATAATGGCATGAAAAGAGAAGCCATATTTGGGGTTATTTTACTAAGCCTTGAGATAAGTACCCAGTTTGGGGTTACTGGAATAAGGCTTGAAAAGAGTAGCCATATATAGGGTTACTAGAGAAAAGAAGCCATATTTGGGGTTACTTGACTAAGGCTTGAGAAAGGTCATAAGGCTTGACAAGAGTGGCCATAATTGGGTACACTTGAATAAGGCTTGAATAGAAATCATATCGGAGGTTAGTTCAGAAAAGAATCAATATTTGGAATTAATAATTGGCTTGAGAAAGGTACCCAGGTCTGGGTATAATTGAATAAGGCTTGAAGAGAGTAGACATATTTTGAGTTAATCGAGAAGAGAAGTCATATTTGGGTTACTTAACTAAGGCTTCAAAAAATTAGCCACATTTATGGTTTATTAACTATGGCTTGAAAAAAATAGCCACATTTGGGGATAATTAACAATGACTTGAAAAAATTAGCCATGTTTAGGGATTATTCACAATGGCTTGAAAAAATAGCCATTCGTGGGGATAAATAACTAAGGCTTGAAAAAATAGTGATGTTTGGGTTTATTAACAATGGCTTGAAAAAATTAGCCATGTTTGGGATTGGATTTATTAACTATGGCTTGAAAAAAATAGTCATGTTTTGGGGTAAATAACTATGGCTTGAAAAAATTAGCCATGTTTGGGGTTTATTAACTATGGCTTGAAAAAATTAGCCATGTTTGGGGATAAATAACTATGGCTTGAAAAAATTAGCCATGTTTGGGGATAAATAACTATGGCTTGAAAAAATTAGCCATGTTTGGAGTTTATTAACTGTGGTCTGAAAAAATAGCCATGTGTGGGATAATTTGAATAAGGCTTGAAAAAGCCGATGGGTTAAGGATTCTTTGAGGACCGTGTTTGAGGTTACTTAATTATGGCTTGAACAAGCCCAAGCCGGTGGCATCGGGATACTCGGAGAGCCCGATCTTGCCGGGACTTATGGGGATACTTAACTATGGCTTGAAAAAATTAGCCATGTTTGGGGTTTATTAACAATGGCTTGAAAAAATTAGCCATGTTTGGGGTTTATTAACCGTGGCCTGAAAAAATAGCCATGTGTGGGATAATTTGAATAAGGCTTGAACAAGCTGATGGGTTCAGGATTCTTTGAGGACCATGTTTGAGGTTACTTAATTATGGCTTGAACAAGCCCAAGCCGGTGGCATCGGGATACTCGGAGAGCCCGATCTTGCCGGGACCATGTTTGAGGTTACTTAACTATGGCTTTAAAAAATTAGCCATGTTCGGGGTTTATTAACAATGGCTTGAAAAAATTAGCCATGTTAGGGGACTATTAACTATGGCTTGAAAAAATTAGCCATGTTTGGGGTTTATTAACAATGGCTTGAAAAAAATGGCCATGTTTAGGGACTAATAACTATGGCTTGAAAAAAATAGCCATGTTTGGGGACTATTAACTATGGCTTGAAAAAATTAGCCATGTTTGGGGTTTATTAACTATGGCATAAAAAAATTAGCCATGTTTGGGGGTAAATCACTATGACTTGAAAAAATTAGCCATGTTTGGGATTGGATTTATTAACTATGGCTTGAAAAAAATAGCCATGTTTTGGGGTAAATAACTATGGCTTGAAAAAATTAGCCATGTTTGGGGATAAATAACTATGGCTTGAAAAAATTAGCCATGTTTGGAGTTTATTAACTGTGGCCTGAAAAAATAGCCATGTGTGGGATAAATTGAATAAGGCTTGAAAAAGCCGATGGGTTAAGGATTCTTTGAGGACCGTGTTTGAGGTTACTTAATTATGGCTTGAACAAGCCCAAGCCGGTGGCATCGGGATACTCGGAGAGCCCGATCTTGCCGGGACTTATGGGGATACTTAACTATGGCTTGAAAAAATTAGCCATGCTTGGGGTTTATTAACAATGGCTTGAAAAAATTAGCCATGTTTGGGGTTTATTAACCGTGGCCTGAAAAAATAGCCATGTGTGGGATAATTTGAATAAGGCTTGAACAAGCCGATGGGTTCAGGATTATTTGAGGACCATGTTTGAGGTTACTTATTTATGGCTTGAACAAGCCCAAGCCGGTGGCATCGGGATACTCGGAGAGCCCGATCTTGCCGGGACCATGTTTGAGGTTACTTAACTATGGCTTTAAAAAATTAGCCATGTTCGGGGTTTATTAACAATGGCTTGAAAAAATTAGCCATGTTAGGGGACTATTAACTATGGCTTGAAAAAATTAGCCATGTTCGGGGTTTATTAACAATGGCTTGAAAAAATTAGCCATGTTAGGGGACTATTAACTATGGCTTGAAAAAATTAGCCATGTTTGGGGTTTATTAACAATGGCTTAAAAAAATTGGCCATGTTTAGGGACTAATAACTATGGCTTGAAAAAAATAGCCATGTTTAGGGACTATTAACTATGGCTTGAAAAAATTAGCCATGTTTGGGGTTTATTAACTATGGCTTAAAAAAATTAGCCATGTTTGGGGGTAAATCACAATGACTTGAAAAAATTAGCCATGTTTGGGATTGGATTTATTAACTATGGCTTGAAAAAAATAGCCATGTTTTGGGGTAAATAACTATGGCTGGAAAAAATTAGCCATGTTTGGGGATAAATAACTATGGCTTGAAAAAATTAGCCATGTTTGGAGTTTATCAACTGTGGCCTGAAAAAATAGCCATGTGTGGGATAATTTGAATAAGGCTTGAAAAAGCCGATGGGTTAAGGATTCTTTGAGGACCGTGTTTGAGGTTACTTAATTATGGCTTGAACAAGCCCAAGCCAGTGGCATCGGGATACTCGGAGAGCCCGATCTTGCCGGGACTTATGGGGATACTTAACTATGGCTTGAAAAAATTAGCCATGCTTGGGGTTTATTAACAATGGCTTGAAAAAATTAGCCATGTTTGGGGTTTATTAACCGTGGCCTGAAAAAATAGCCATGTGTGGGATAATTTGAATAAGGCTTGAACAAGCCGATGGGTTCAGGATTCTTTGAGGACCATGTTTGAGGTTACTTAATTATGGCTTGAACAAGCCCAAGCCGGTGGCATCGGGATACTCGGAGAGCCCGATCTTGCCGGGACCATGTTTGAGGTTACTTAACTATGGCTTTAAAAAAATTAGCCATGTTCGGGGTTTATTAACAATGGCTTGAAAAAATTAGCCATGTTAGGGGACTATTAACTATGGCTTGAAAAAATTAGCCATGTTTGGGGTTTATTAACAATGGCTTAAAAAATTGGCCATGTTTAGGGACTAATAACTATGGCTTGAAAAAATAGCCATGTTTAGGGACTATTAACTATGGCTTGAAAAAATTAGCCATGTTTGGGGTTTATTAACTATGGCTTAAAAAAATTAGCCATGTTTGGGGGTAAATCACAATGACTTGAAAAAATTAGCCATGTTTGGGATTGGATTTATTAACTATGGCTTGAAAAAAATAGCCATGTTTTGGGGTAAATAACTATGGCTTGAAAAAAATTAGCCATGTTTGGGGATAAATAACTATGGCTTGAAAAAATTAGCCATGTTTGGAGTTTATTAACTGTGGCCTGAAAAAATAGCCATGTGTGGGATAATTTGAATAAGGCTTGAAAAAGCCGATGGGTTAAGGATTCTTTGAGGACCGTGTTTGAGGTTACTTAATTATGGCTTGAACAAGCCCAAGCCGGTGGCATCGGGATACTCGGAGAGCCCGATCTTGCCGGGACTTATGGGGATACTTAACTATGGCTTGAAAAAATTAGCCATGCTTGGGGTTTATTAACAATGGCTTGAAAAAATTAGCCATGTTTGGGGTTTATTAACCGTGGCCTGAAAAAATAGCCATGTGTGGGATAATTTGAAATAGGCTTGAAAAAGCCGATGGGTTCAGGATTCTTTGAGGACAATGTTTGAGGTTACTTAATTATGGCTTGAACAAGCCGAAGCTGGTGGCATCGGGATACTCGGAGAGCCCGAACAAGCCGGATTTTTGGGGTACTTAACTATGGCTTGAAAAAATTAGCCATGTTCGGGGTTTATGGCAATGGCTTGAAAAAATTAGCCATGTTAGGGGACTATTAACTATGGCTTGAAAAAATTAGCCATGTTTGGGGTTTATTAACAATGGCTTGAAAAAAATAGCCATGTTTAGGGACTAATAACTATGGCTTGAAAAAAATAGCCATGTTTAGGGACTATTAACTATGGCTTGAAAAAATTAGCCATGTTTGGGGTTTATTAACTATGGCTTGAAAAAATTAGCCATGTTTGGGGGTAAATCACTATGACTTGAAAAAATTAGCCATGTTTGGGATTGGATTTATTAACTATGGCTTGAAAAAAATAGTCATGTTTTGGGGTAAATAACTATGGCTTGAAAAAATTAGCCATGTTTGGGGTTTATTAACTATGGCTTGAAAAAAATAGCCATGATTTGGGGTAAATAACTATGGCTTGAAAAAATTAGCCATGTTTGGGGATAAATAACTATGGCTTGAAAAAATTAGCCATGTTTGGAGTTTATTAACTGTGGCCTGAAAAAATAGCCATGTGTGGGATAAATTGAATAAGGCTTGAAAAAGCCGATGGGTTAAGGATTCTTTGAGGACCGTGTTTGAGGTTACTTAATTATGGCTTGAACAAGCCCAAGCCGGTGGCATCGGGATACTCGGAGAGCCCGATCTTGCCGGGACTTATGGGGATACTTAACTATGGCTTGAAAAAATTAGCCATGCTTGGGGTTTATTAACAATGGCTTGAAAAAATTAGCCATGTTTGGGGTTTATTAACCGTGGCCTGAAAAAATAGCCATGTGTGGGATAATTTGAATAAGGCTTGAACAAGCCGATGGGTTCAGGATTATTTGAGGACCATGTTTGAGGTTACTTATTTATGGCTTGAACAAGCCCAAGCCGGTGGCATCGGGATACTCGGAGAGCCCGATCTTGCCGGGACCATGTTTGAGGTTACTTAACTATGGCTTTAAAAAATTAGCCATGTTCGGGGTTTATTAACAATGGCTTGAAAAAATTAGCCATGTTAGGGGACTATTAACTATGGCTTGAAAAAATTAGCCATGTTCGGGGTTTATTAACAATGGCTTGAAAAAATTAGCCAAGTTAGGGGACTATTAACTATGGCTTGAAAAAATTAGCCATGTTTGGGGTTTATTAACTATGGCTTAAAAAAATTAGCCATGTTTGGGGGTAAATCACAATGACTTGAAAAAATTAGCCATGTTTGGGATTGGATTTATTAACTATGGCTTGAAAAAAATAGCCATGTTTTGGGGTAAATAACTATGGCTGGAAAAAATTAGCCATGTTTGGGGATAAATAACTATGGCTTGAAAAAATTAGCCATGTTTGGAGTTTATCAACTGTGGCCTGAAAAAATAGCCATGTGTGGGATAATTTGAATAAGGCTTGAAAAAGCCGATGGGTTAAGGATTCTTTGAGGACCGTGTTTGAGGTTACTTAATTATGGCTTGAACAAGCCCAAGCCGGTGGCATCGGGATACTCGGAGAGCCCGATCTTGCCAGGACTTATGGGGATACTTAACTATGGCTTGAAAAAATTAGCCATGCTTGGGGTTTATTAACAATGGCTTGAAAAAATTAGCCATGTTTGGGGTTTATTAACCGTGGCCTGAAAAAATAGCCATGTGTGGGATAATTTGAAATAGGCTTGAACAAGCCGATGGGTTCAGGATTCTTTGAGGACCATGTTTGAGGTTACTTAATTATGGCTTGAACAAGCCCAAGCCGGTGGCATCGGGATACTCGGAGAGCCCGATCTTGCCGGGACCATGTTTGAGGTTACTTAACTATGGCTTTAAAAAATTAGCCATGTTCGGGGTTTATTAACAATGGCTTGAAAAAATTAGCCATGTTAGGGGACTATTAACTATGGCTTGAAAAAATTAGCCATGTTTGGGGTTTATTAACAATGGCTTGAAAAAAATGGCCATGTTTAGGGACTAATAACTATGGCTTGAAAAAAATAGCCATGTTTAGGGACTATTAACTATGGCTTGAAAAAATTAGCCATGTTTGGGGTTTATTAACTATGGCTTGAAAAAATTAGCCATGTTTGGGGGTAAATCACTATGACTTGAAAAAATTAGCCATGTTTGGGATTGGATTTATTAACTATGGCTTGAAAAAAATAGTCATGTTTTGGGGTAAATAACTATGGCTTGAAAAAATTAGCCATGTTTGGGGTTTATTAACTATGGCTTGAAAAAATTAGCCATGTTTGGGGATAAATAACTATGGCTTGAAAAAATTAGCCATGTTTGGGGATAAATCACAATGACTTGAAAAAATTAGCCATGTTTGGAGTTTATTAACTGTGGCCTGAAAAAATAGCCATGTGTGGGATAAATTGAATAAGGCTTGAAAAAGCCGATGGGTTAAGGATTCTTTGAGGACCGTGTTTGAGGTTACTTAATTATGGCTTGAACAAGCCCAAGCCGGTGGCATCGGGATACTCGGAGAGCCCGATCTTGCCGGGACTTATGGGGATACTTAACTATGGCTTGAAAAAATTAGCCATGCTTGGGGTTTATTAACAATGGCTTGAAAAAATTAGCCATGTTTGGGGTTTATTAACCGTGGCCTGAAAAAATAGCCATGTGTGGGATAATTTGAATAAGGCTTGAAAAAGCCGATGGGTTCAGGATTCTTTGAGGACCATGTTTGAGGTTACTTAATTATGGCTTGAACAAGCCCAAGCCGGTGGCATCGGGATACTCGGAGAGCCCGATCTTGCCGGGACCATGTTTGAGGTTACTTAACTATGGCTTTAAAAAATTAGCCATGTTCGGGGTTTATTTACTATGGCTTGAAAAAATTAGCCATGTTAGGGGACTATTAACTATGGCTTGAAAAAATTAGCCATGTTTGGGGTTTATTAACAATGGCTTAAAAAAATTGGCCATGTTTAGGGACCAATAACTATGGCTTGAAAAAAATAGCCATGTTTAGGGACTATTAACTATGGCTTTAAAAAATTAGCCATGTTTGGGGTTTATTAACTATGGCTTTAAAAAATTAGCCATGTTTGGGGTTTATTTACTATGGCTTAAAAAAATTAGCCATGTTTGGGGGTAAATCACAATGACTTGAAAAAATTAGCCATGTTTGGGATTGGATTTATTAACTATGGCTTGAAAAAAATAGCCATGTTTTGGGGTAAATAACTATGGCTTGAAAAAATTAGCCATGTTTGGAGTTTATTAACTGTGGCCTGAAAAAATAGCCATGTGTGGGATAATTTGAATAAGGCTTGAAAAAGCCGATGGGTTAAGGATTCTTTGAGGACCGTGTTTGAGGTTACTTAATTATGGCTTGAACAAGCCCAAGCCGGTGGCATCGGGATACTCGGAGAGCCCGATCTTGCCGGGACTTATGGGGATACTTAACTATGGCTTGAAAAAATTAGCCATGCTTGGGGTTTATTAACAATGGCTTGAAAAAATTAGCCATGTTTGGGGTTTATTAACCGTGGCCTGAAAAAATAGCCATGTGTGGGATAATTTTAATAAGGCTTGAACAAGCCGATGGGTTCAGGATTCTTTGAGGACCATGTTTGAGGTTACTTAATTATGGCTTGAACAAGCCCAAGCCGGTGGCATCGGGATACTCGGAGAGCCCGATCTTGCCGGGACCATGTTTGAGGTTACTTAACTATGGCTTTAAAAAATTAGCCATGTTCGGGGTTTATTAACAATGGCTTAAAAAATTGGCCATGTTTAGGGACTAATAACTATGGCTTGAAAAAAATAGCCATGTTCAGGGACTATTAACTATGGCTTGAAAAAATTAGCAATGTTTGGAGTTTATTAACTATGGCTTAAAAAAATTAGCCATATTGGGGTTTATTAACTATGGCTTAAAAAAATTAGCCATGTTTGGGGGTAAATCACTATGACTTGAAAAAATTAGCCATGTTTGGGATTGGATTTATTAACTATGGCTTGAAAAAATTAGCCATGTTTGGGGCAAATAACTATGGCTTGAAAAAATTAGCCATGTTTGGGGATAAATAACTATGGCTTGAAAAAATTAGCCATGTTCGGGGTTTATTAACAATGGCTTGAAAAAATTAGCCATGTTAGGGGACTATTAACTATGGCTTGAAAAAATTAGCCATGTTTGGGATTGGATTTATTAACTATGGCTTGAAAAAATTAGCTATGTTTGGAGTTAATTATGGCTTGAAAAAAGTTGCCATATTTGTGGTTACTTAACTATGGCTTGAAAAAGGTAGCCACATTTGGGTTTTATTAACTATGGCTCCAAGAGTAACCATGTTTGAGGTTTCTTAATTAAGGACTGAGAAGTGGCTTAATTCAGATTACTTGAATAAAGGTTGAGAAAGTAAGCATGTTTTGGGTCACTTGAATAAGGCTTGAGAAAGAAGGCATTTTGTGGTTACCAAAATAACCAACTGGGAAAATAGCTAGGTGGATAGAGATATTATCACATTATTATTTTTCTGCAGAGTATAGACCAGGGCACAAGAATGGGCAAGAGGATACAAAACTGCCAATTACAAATATACAAAGTAATAACAAAGAGAATGCAAGAAACGATACTTCAAAAGAATACATATGTAAGCTGGAGCAAGTGATCGTAATTTCCTACCTTGTAAATTTTGATCATCTTGGCTTATATTTCTGGTTCAGTAGGTTCCCAAAGACAAACATCTGTTCATTGATTATTTTGCTGACATAATGTTGCTTTGGTCAACTGAAAACAAAGAGGTATTCACATAAAGACGATGCAAGAAGCATGAAAATTTATTCAACATCAGATATATATGAACAATATAACAATAACATTAGCTGTATAATTTATTTTCCAATAGTACACATAATTAACAAAAGCTGTAAAAGAAGGAATATGGTTCTGAAATCTGAGATGAAAACAAAAAGAGATGACTAAAAAGCCGACAAATCTTTTAAATATTAATACCTACTAATCAATAAAAGGAACCACAGGCATTATAATTATTATCGGTAATACTTGATATGGGCAATAAGAACCACAGACAACTTGTCTTTTTATGTAAATTGTCATATCAAATGTTTTAACCCACTAAGAGATGAGCCTATATCTCCTATCAGTAACCATTACGGTTTATCAGGAAAATTTACGCGGAGATATCAGTCAAGCATCCGAAATTTGTCGATATCCGGAGTTGTGCTACACAACTTCCGGTATGTTCTAAGCTGGAAAATAACAAGCTCCAACGATCTGTTATTGTTTGAGTAATCATCAATTGCAAATTTATGTTTACCAAAATCAGTAATGAGGCCTTGTATCTTACCATGTAATCATAGATTTATTATTGTTTTAGTTTAATATCAATGATTATTAATTGAAAAATCATGTAATGCCAGTCTGTGAAAAATGCGTATAGTCCGAGCCCGAGGCTTTAAAAATCTGCCCCGGACTATAAACTTTCGTTGTGAGTGTAGTCCGATTGGACTATAGATTTTTGGAAAATCGTAAATATGTGTTTTTCCATGTTACTATAAATATTCACACGCAATGGCGTTTGGGAAAATCATGAAACAGAATTTTATCCAATCAAAACGCTGCTTTTTTCGACAGTGCACACAACTTGTCTTCCGTTTCCACTAATGCCATTAGGGTCATGGACTTGGTATCTGAGGACAGTAGTTTTTCACACGACTCAGATTACGCGCCAGAGTCTGACTTAGATGATGGTGAAGAAGAATTAACTGGGAACTTTTTAGAAAAGCTCTGTCGCTTCACTGTTACACTGTTGACGTCACACGAGTATTGTTTCTCGGCTTTCTTCGCTAATAGACGCCAAAAGCGATATATTAAATGGGTACCAATATTGTTTTGGGCCCGTTTTTCTATTTCATGAATCGGTGCAATATGTATACCCGGGTCACATGCTACTCACTTATTAGTGTTAGCTGACACATTCCACAATTTGTGACGTCATTCCCGCGTGTCATTCAGCTTAAGTGTAACTTTTGGAAATTAAATATAATCGCTGATGACGTAACGCAAGGAATTAATGACGCGTTTCTTGGTAACATGACTACTACATTCTCATATGCCTCTCAGTACAGTTACTTAGCTTCCCAGAGTTAATAGATTGGTCTACATGTAAGAGATTTTAATGTCTGGACCATTTTTATTGCCTCGGGCTTGGACTATTAGTTTAATTTCGCAGACTTAAGTTTTGTGAAAACGCTTTCTTGTTAAATCTTTTGTGGAATCGATCTGAGTACTGTTTATTGACCCTTTAGTTGTGCTTATTTCAGATATGAACTGAATTCGAATAAGTTTTGTGTACAAGACTATTAGTACATAGATATAATATCAGACGTATTCTGTTAATATAATTCTGTTGATATAATTCTGTTAATATAATAATGACATCTGTGTTACTCAGGTTAAATTTTGATATTACTTACGAGTTTGGTTTATGTGAACTGTGCTTTTATGAACCAAGTTTGTTTTCTTTGCAATGTAAGTTATGATGAATCCGTTTGCTGCATATTCATATAATATCTGGGCTACTAGAAAAAAATGACAGCCACTGGTCTACTAGAAAAAAAAATTGGTAGCCCATTAGGCTACCACATGCCATATAAATTTGTCGGACACTGAGCTTGAATCAACCACTAATTATAGAATGGAATCAGTAAATATTTGTCGGATATTATGAACTTTCTACGGTTTGTCGAAGGCGCAAAGCCTGGTAAATCTGTTAACATTAATATGAAGAAAACTTATCAATATTGGGTTTTAAACCTTGGTGAGTAATTTTGTTTCAAGCGAGTAACTTCTGTAAAGTCACTGGCCGGACTGGTGAGTAAATTCAAATGCTGAATCCGAAGATTGCCAATTGGTATAGAACATTGCAATACATCTGAATTATTGAATTTAATGCTGAAAATAGAACTGACTTAAATGGCTAATTGTTAAAAAATGATATTAAATAGCATATTCTAGTCATTCAAGACGAATACCAGGATAATGATTTTTGTAGGATAGATGTCCTTAAGTAATTTAACAAATGTTCTACGACATGATTCAAACAAGCTCGGACTATAAAAAATCTATGAGGACTATAACTTTTGTCACAAGGTATAGTCCTGAGGACTATAGTAAAAAATATTAACCGAGAAGACTGTAAAGCAGTAGAAATTTGCAGTTTTCTGAGGCAGGTGCCCACTGGCAAATAATGGTAACTCTTGTCAATTAGAATTATCCTGTATTAAATCTCCCCTGTTTATGTACAAAACAATTCAGATTTTCAACCTCTTGTATCACATAAACACTTACGCTGTGTCTTTCTTTCGATGTCATTGTACTAAATCAGGTAAATGTGCATAATGTAATCTCTACTCAACTGCAGATATAACTTGTCTGTAGTTAATGACTCAAAATGAAGCCTTCAGTTGAATTGGTTTCGCACCTAAAATTTTTGACATGTATAAATTTAAACACTGCATTACTTACAACATTTATGAAGAAAATTATACTTTCATTTGTTCATTGGTCACATTATATCGTGCTAGGTCTCCTCAGTATTAAACTGTTATTTGCATGTAATATACATTTATGTACTTAACAGTAACACCAATATTTCACATTCAATCAAAGTTTCAACTTTCATGAAATTATGAATTTTGTGCAATTGCTAGTCACTCATTCATCATTGGTTTTTCTTATTTTAGCACTGAATGACCAAGTCAGTTAGAAGTTAAGAATTAATTATCTGATTTTTCTAATGAAATAAGTATATTATATGCTATTATGAAGTATTGTTGGTAGAATGACTAACTAACTTAGTACATCTTTGACTTTATCAGTTTATGTGAGTTATGTGGCTTCGAATTATTTAGTTTTTGAAATACTTAATGAAATATAAAATATCTATCATCTTCACTTTGCTGACAGGTTTATAACAATTGTTGACAAAAAAAGAAAAAAGAAAGTCATCAGCTAAATAAGTAAATTAAGTTCAATCAAGTTTTTGACAACTTAAAATTCAGGTAGCTTTCAAATGCTTATAGCATTTTAATCATTTCTTCGAAAATTACTATGCTTTATACAAAAAGCAAAGACATTTAAGTCTCCTCTTTCTTAACTCTTAGTAATTATTTGAATGCTAGCAAAAAAAATTAAAAGATAATTCATTCCTTTTTACACATTTCTTTGAAATGTGTGACAGTTGGACTACCATACTTTGAAAACTTAGCGAACCATCTGAACATACTGTATCAAGACTTTGGTATGAAGATGCTTGTGTCAGCATGAAAACAGAACAAATTCATAGAATTTAAATGATGTCAAAGCATTTTGTTTACCAGGTTGCTTTATGGCTTATATATTGAGTATATGGCAGTCCGAGCATTAAAATATGAATATTCACTTAAATAATACTTTTATATGCATCAATTTTTTCAAATGCGGTTTTTAAAGTTATTAATATTGATAAGAGTTTTACAGAAAAGTGACTTTTTAAGAAAAAATCCAATTAAAAAATGCCTTTGAATTGCTACCTTGAATCACGCTCACATACTTAGTTGTCTAGAAAACACGGATATTAAAAATATTGTCCTCTAAAAAGTAAAACTGCAAGTTACAAAAGTATTTTGAACAGTGGACTATCAGCATATCTGCTTTGCATAAAATCGAATATTTCCGCCATGTAAACAAGTGCCTGCATTCTCATTTGTAAAGTCCATAAATGGAAACTAGTAAAAATAGCACTATTTAAAGAGATTCAGGATGTCTCAATTAGCTATATTTCAGGAGCTTCCGGAGGCCTCCGGCCCCCCAGCTTTCAAAAATCCCACACATGAAGCCAGTGGGCCCTTGACAGCTAAGAGAACTGGACATAAAATATCGAAGTTCGTCATATTTTGATCTACGCCTTGACTGAAACTTTATACACAATACCAAACATCATACACAATGACCTAGAAGTATTTTGTAGACATACGTTTCGAACAAAAAAGGCAAAAAATAAAACTCACCAGTGAAAACATGGCGTCTAATCTCGTCATTCAGCCAGCGGTCACATGATAGTCGCAATCGAACATTGCTATTGGTGTAGACGTTTCGGGCTAAAACGGCCCAATTCGGCAAAGTGTACTCCCCGGCCCAATTGCAGATCAAAATCGGCCCACTTGTTTCAATTATGTAACTCATGAAAGAAATTAACATTTTTGGTGAATTTTTTATAATCTTTGCAACTCGCTTACATAATTTGGAGTAATACGAATGCAATATGTAGGGTAACTATAGTACGTATTTTTGCCAACGGTGCTATTATAGTGCTTTATCACATAACCTGCGATCCAGGAGCGCCGTAAACGCGTGCCGGAAATATCGTTCGGCACTGCCGAACCGTGCAATAAACATTCAAATTTGCCAAAATACCATATTTGCATATTTTGTATTACTACGCTACTACGATATTTGTAAACATGGTCGACTTTCGATTCGTAATGATTTTATTAATGAATAAAATGATATTTGTGTAAATAAAATAACGATTTAATGTCTTTCATCTTGCATTTTATCGTCAAACGATTAATAGAAACATGCACTACTTTTCTGCTCACAGTAGTGAACAGTCTATGCTAGACGTCTTGTATATAGGTCATCCTATGATCTGTTTCATTTTCTGTGGTCGTTTTTACGGTTATGTGATAAATAGAATTTTACATTCGTGCTTATCCTTTACCATTTTTATTAAACTCGTTGACAAAAACAATATGACACTAGACAGAGCCTCGTGTCATATTTTTTAGTCAACTCGTTTAATAAAAATGGCAAGGAATGAGCACTTATTCAAGATCCTCTACTTAATTTTTAACAGTATGGGGGACAATATGTCTCTAAATTTGGCAAAAATAAAAGATTCCAACGCTAGTGCAAAACTGCGTCCGTTGTTGGCTGATACGCAAAGCTGAATGAATACTATACACATCTTGCACAGGAATTACGAACCGTTTGTGTATACAGACCTGCCCTCTACTGGACTATCACAACTAGGAAAAAACCTGTGAACAAAGGACAAAACGTCGTCTTGAATGACAGGTGGCCTTTATTTGGAAGTCAGTTTGTTCTAAATAATCAATGATGTTTTTTCAATTATATATATATAAACCTTTATTTACAAGGCGATCTTTATTCGGAGGTGGCCGCAAACACAGGTTAGACTGTAATTCGTCTCACTCAATTCATCGGAACTAATTAGAGATCATGTTGAGAAGACAAATCATATTTTGTTGACTTGGACCCAAAGAACGCCACCCGCAAAGTGTAAAATAAAATGTTTCGCCCATATAACTATGTTTTGTTTTCATGTGACTTATTGACACTGGGGTTCAACACCGTTTTTCAACAATTTTTCAATTATATACGGCAACCGGTTCACCTAACCTATTTTCCTAGACTGTATACTTACCAGTACTAACTTACCCTTCCACAAGGAGCCAGTAACTTCTCCACATATGGAGGAAAATCGACATTTCGTTGAATTTTCATAGAAGGGTATGACCTGCCGCGACCGGGATTCGAACCCGGGTCTCCAGGTTACAAGTCCAGCGCACTAACCACTGGACCACGGATGTGGCATCCTTATAACTAACATTGACAAATTTTGCCTTAAAATGACCTTGGGAGTCTTTTATTTAAATCACTTTACTCACATCAAATACTGATCAATTACATGTATTACATACAGAATTTAAGAATATGTTTAAATTGAAAAAAAATGAATCTTGCTGTGCGTTTTTATCAGAAAATACAGTAAAACCTCATATTGCCACCACCTAGATATTACGACCACCTTGTTTTAACGACCCTAACTTTCAGCCCACCTTTTCATAACTCCCTAATAATTCAACTTAATGACGAGCCCATCTCATTATTACGACCGATTTTTCGAGTCTCAAGGGTGTTTTCATTATCGAGGTTTTACTTAAATTGATCAAAATTTCAATTTCGTCTGCTACCGACCTAATTGTATACGCTCTGTAAAACGATGAATGAAAGTCCATGGTTAAAACATGGCAAGACCAAATACTCCACGTTTTCTCATGTTTTCTGTGATAATTTAAGTTCACCCAAATTAAGTTTTAACTTCAATACAGCAAAACCGTACATAACGCAGTCTTCCTACCTTCAATCAATATGAAGGGTTAAAATCAAAACTTGTTTTAAATTTTTATTTAGCAACTTGGTAAATCCATGCTCTTAATTCTGACAGGTTAGGTCAGAAATCATTATCAATTGCAACATTAAATGATGGGGTCTCAAAATGTCTATTTCAAGCATACAGCCAAATATGGAGCCTGCAACTACTGAGCATGCAGAGTCAAATAAGGGAACTATCTACTATAAGCATACATTCTGAGTGCCACCCTGACCAACTGAAGTCAATGCTTGAGGAGACTCTTCACCAAGCGGAAATCATTTTACCAAAATCCAAATTAGAAATTTAATACTAAAGCAAAACCTTATTGGACACCAGAACTTAAAAACGCGCATGCGCATGCCTAATATCGTTACCTCCAATGGATACAGCTTGGTAAACCATGTGGGCACTTACAAGATTCATATGTCGCTTACAAAAGCACAAAATGTGACTTGAGGAAAAAAACTATGCCGTAGTCACATAGACTATGAAATTTCCATTTACGATGAGCTAAATAAAACTGCTGAGTTAGATTATCGGCTGTTTTCGAAAGAAAGGTGACAAAAACGTAATGTTTGCTCTAAAATTATATTACTGCATAGTATTCAACAGAGAAACATTCAGTAAAGAACGAGTCCCAGAAGCTTTTATGTGTCACAATGCCTTTTTTTAGCCATGCATCTGAAGATGCTAGTTCATACAACGAACTCTTAAACTTTCTACGGGATGACAATATTGCGCATACAACACAACTAATCAAACCAGTGAATGCATTAGAGGTTGAACAAGTCACTAAATCCCTTAAGAAAGGCAAAAGTCCAGACATCGACAGGATTTTGTATGAGCACAAAATTAAGTCAGGCAAAATTTTAAATTGCTTCTTGGCAATGTTGTTCACATCAATTCTTAAACATGAGCAAGCTACCAGCCAATCACAAAAGAGAATAATTTACAATTTACACGGGAAAGATAAATCTGACCCAATTCTTATCACCTGATATCCTTGATACCGATATTTTGCAAACTGTTCGAACAGATTATCTTGGAACCACACAATGCATTTATGGCGCATTTGCCTCAAACCTTCCCGTGTTCACAACAGCAAGGCTTCTAGAAGGGTCTAAGCTGTTTGACAACCGCATTCAATGTCCAAGAAATTCTGTACAACCTAACCAAGCGAAAAAGTGATGCATTCGTTGCATCCATGGATGAGGCTGCCGCGTTCATGCGTTATTTGAAGAGCTCTTAGAATCCTTTATGCCTGCTACAATAGTCTAAAATGCGTAGTGCGTGTATCAAATATGGCCTCAAAAACTTTTCCCGTCGCAAAGGAGGCTTCCTCTCAACATTTCTATACCTCGTGTATGATGACGAATGAATTCATAAAGTACAAAATAGTAACTTCGAGGCAAACATTTTGTCTATAAAGGCAGGTAAACCTTTATTCGGGGATGATATCCCCATTAAACCCCAAGAAGGTAGTTGACCTAATTTATATCTATTGTCTCACCTGGAAAATTAATATAAATGTCAAAAAATCTGACGTTGTCGTATTTAGTAATAATGGAAATGAAGGAAAGCAAGTCTGGAAAAATATGGTGAACAATGCCATAAAACTGTACGAATACAGTGCATGGCAAAATTAGATTAGAAGTGACACTGAATTTACTCCATAAATGATTATTTTTGGACTTACAATAAATCATGCTTACTTGAAATGAAAAAAAAAAGATAAAGCGGGGAAATGCGGTTTTATGAGGTAAAGGGCAAACTTATATGATAAAAGTAATACTAACCGAAAAAGGTTTAATTAAAGTATTTTAACCAATAGCCAAGAAATATATCCATATTAAGATAGCCAGGAAAAAAACTTAATACAGTACACATACATCAGATTGGTCATATCACAAAATTAAGTTAAATGTGCACTATGATATCAAGTGTCATCATTAGATTCAGGACAGTGCGAACACTGATCTTATCACACCACCATCACAGAGCAATCAAATGATAAGCGCGCAGCGGAATACACTCTTGACCCAAGTAGATCAGTGACCGGCTGTAGTGAGCAGTGTTTTGGACAACTGAATCGCGGACACCGTCTGAGGAGAATTCTTCGACGTGACATCACTTTAAGTCATACCAAATCGTGTCTATGTTTAGCGTCCGCGGACGGACAAGTTTTGATCACCTGAGTCAAATAAAAAAAACATTTCGTAATATTGAATATTTGATCATTTGAAATATCTTTATTAGACCATTACATGCAAGAACGACTTGCTTTGTATCAGTCGTCAAAATCAATCAATATTATACTTTTGCTTTGATTTAAGAAATGAAACATATTTATTCTCACTGAGCGACTGTTTGAATTTTTGACAGAAGCCAATATTTTGCGGCAATTAAGTACGAATTTTGTGTTTTTTCTTGAGGCACTTGTTTTTTTTTTCCGGATAGCTAGATATGTTTTTGAACCTCGATGTTACGCCAAACATAGACGCAATTTGGTATAGCCTTATTTTCAACATAAAACAAAAAATCATTTTAAGCTGTTCATCTACAGTAGTTTGTCTATCGACCATACTTCAGAAATTTGTCAAAGTTGAAATGTGTCCTCTTAGGTATTGTTTATATAAAATTGATAAATGACTCCCTATGCAATTATCAAACATTTTTTTCACTGTGGTATAATGTCACACCAACAGCTTAGTCATTAGGTGACATTCTAGTTTTAACAGTGGAGAAAGATCCCAGAAGTACGCACCAACCTACCGTGAGCTAATTAGAGCTATCTAACTGATGAGAATCTATCTCACTAATTTGTATTGTCTTACGTACATGACAAAAAACATTTAGGGGGCTCTATTACTTATTACACTCTACAATTGTAACAAATTTATACATTGGTAATATAAATCATAAAAATTCAGGACCAACATGAAGCATTACACATTATAACTGGAGATTACTGCAATGATTATACAGAATTATACATGCTCAAATCAAACCACCATGACTACTTCACTATCACCAAGAAACAACTTACGGTAATTTTACCTGGGACCAATATACATATGTATATTGGTCCCAGATTTCACATACATATGTGCATACTTATGAAAAATGTGACAGCTAGAAAACTAAATACTTGGATATTCCTGTCATTATTAATAAGTGAAATTAAGAGTAGGCGTTTCCCGACACCAACTACATATGCATATACTCCAGTTATTGTATTTCCAGTTTTTCCAACATCAAATCAAACGTATGATGTACTAAAACCCAGTCGCATCAGCCGTGTGATTTTTTTACCATAGGATTGTACAGTCCCGGGGTGCCATAGACAGTTTTGCAACATGCTCGGACAGGTCAGCACTAGTCGGTAATTGTATCACACAACTAATTCAACAGTTTTTCAAGCGTGTATATATCATTCCCATGACCATATATTATGAAATGGATTCGTTCATTACTACATCAGTCCGTGTATCTGGGAGAGCTGTGGAGCCTTGCAGGACTCCGGGATATCAGGGCAGATGTGTGAATAACGCTTATAAAGAAATGACTTTATGGTCCGAAGTCTGGACGAAGTTGATTGCATTCTTCAAGAATACAATTGTCGTATTTTTTTTTTCTTCACAAAAGGAAAGGTTATTTGACTAACTCTAGCAATGTCCATGTATTTGTCTGTATTGGAAGATATCTCAATTAACCAGACGCGAAATCCAAGAATGCTCCGCCCCTCGCGTGACGTCATCAATCAACGATCTATCTTGGACATTTCTCTGACAAGTATCAATAACAATGGCGGCTAATTTTGCGACACTAACCGGTATTCCTGGGGATTTTAGCGACAAGTATTTACCGTACGACTCGACCTTCAGACAGACGGCGAAAACATTTTGCGTTGAATCCTATATTTACGGTGTTCAGGTAATTCGGATGCCGTGGTTGAAGTAACTGCATCGAGTTTTCGGAGCCAAGCGACGGATACAAAATCCACATTACCATCGACAAACAGAAGAAGAGTATAACCGATGCATATTGTTTACGCTAAGTTGGGTATGTTCATACTTTTGTTCATGCTGAGCATAATTATTTTGTAGTAATAGATTTCAGATTGTTTTAAAAGGATTAATTTTAATTCCGTCGTACTGATGCGTACCTAATCGCCACATTGATTTTCTACACGGCTAAGTGTGTTGTGAGCGGTGTGTACTGCTATGTGTATCAAGTTAAATCATAATTATTTAAACTATTGTACAGTATACGGCATCTCAATATTAAACATGATAAAACAGCGATCAGTTAAACTTCTCTGGGGATGGGCCTGGTGTGCACTGTTTTTATTCGTTATGATTGTCAGTTAATATCAGTTGGACATGTTACCAGTTCTTACCATGTTCGTTTGAACTGGTAATCATCTGCTAGCCTCTGCGAAGCTACTCCATGTGAATATATATATCTAAGAAGTAATGAGTGATTAAGTAATATTGATATATTATGTCCTATTTGCAGAATTTCTGATGAGTGTGCCCATATTCTAGCAGTTGTAATGAAGCCCTGTCCAACTGGTAGATTGAAGGCCTTCATGACATTTCGATCCAGCCATCATGTACCACAGTACCACAGCAGTGGAACAGACCTAGGTGAACAAAGATAGACCCGAACCTGTTTCAACCATGGTCATTGCCAAGCCTGGGAACAGTAACTGGAAATGAAAGCCTGTTACTGTCATTTTCACAATAGGTACATTTTGATATTGAGTGAATATCCTGGCTTCTTATGTTTTCGACGGTTTAAGCATGTTTCACCTGGTAAATAAACAGACGCTTATTGCACGGTAAGTTTGACAGAGAAGTAAAACCAGCATCTAGATTTCTACATTAAGCATAAATTTCGAAACAGAATAATAGAGTATTTACCTTTTTAGAGCCGTTTCATGATGGCAGCCATTTTTGTTTTACCACTCAATGACATTACATGTTTTTGACAGTTTTCATTGGTCAATATAAATAGAGGTGCAGGGTGGTTAAAAAGTCTATAAACACATTTTGTTCAACAGTGAAGTTCAGTCAGTGACTTCAATGTACATTGGAAATAAAAAGCGCTGTTTCGACAATAATATTTAACTGTCAACTTTTAACAGAGCCTAAAATGAATGTTTTTGACCTACCAGCTGTGACAGCTTGAACCTTATAATGAGTACCAAAATTTTGGGAGGTTTGAGTTCCAGATTCAACCCTTTTTCATTAATGTTGTATATACATGGGATGGTTCATTTTTCAAATTATACTTTGTTAGTATTTCATCAAGTTCTTGAAAATATATGGTTATGGTTGGACGAGTAGCAGATTTTGCACGGGCAATTTCAAGACAACAAGGTTTTTTCACCTTCAGTTCAGGCCATCTTTCTAGATAACTGTACAGCCATGTTATACTCAATGGTTTACTTTTGTTTCTTAGTCCCAAGTGTACCGAATAATCTGAAGCTAGGTTTATTGTCTTTTGTCTAGAATACCCATAACCTATCTCAGCCATAGATGTCAAATGTTGAGCTAAGAAAGCCTCTTGTTCTTGACTAAACATTGTCAGGGATCAGATTTCACTGTATCTATATCAATTCTCCCATTTACCCTGTCCTTAAGTGTGGTAGGAACACTATACATCTTAGCTACCCTTTCTACTGGTAAACCTTGCTCTATCACTGTCTTGTATGCATTATTAAGGTTATCAACAGAATGGAATCTGTACTTACCCCTTATAGGACTCTTGGTCTGAAATATTATTGGATATTACAGAATGTCTGTGATGGTGAAAGACGATTTTGTGATCTTACGCCGTAAGAAAATATTAGGGGAAGATGAACTTTTGGGAACACCCTGTATATAAATTTTGACAGATGACGTCATCACAGGAAGAAGTTGTGTGTGTAGCGGACAAACACACATTTTTTTAAAGATTTTTATATGAAAAACAAGTTGTAATGTGAATCTTGGCCACACAAACTTTCGGAACAATATTTTACCATGAAATATCATTAAGTGACTTTTGTTTACCTTGTTTACCTGTCCTATTTCCATTTTTTATCAGTGTGACATTTGTGCGGCATCCAGCATCATTTGTTTACATTCGGGAGGGGCGGAGCTAAAAGAAATCCCGGGTGATTGTGACATAGTCGTGGGAAAATGAAAACCGTCAAAAATATAAGAACGTCGAAAACATAACATGATATTTTATTTTGTAAGAACAAAAAAGCCTCCACTTTGTTAAAATATTTATTTGTATCAAAGTAATGAATTTGTGAATATCAACATATAGATAAATTTGGCAAGAAAAAATACATTATACATACATTTTAAATTTGTTAACAATTACCACACAGACTTAGGTATTCTTATAAACCTAACTTATCATTTGTAATGCCTTATGATACACATCAAATATGATTTATTCAATATTAACTGAATTATTATGCCTTTTCAGAGAGAAATCATTACAGACTTCAGACTTGGCATACCTGAACAGTCTCAAGGATTGTCCATTGTCCTATCTGACTTCAGGAACTACCCAAATGATCGTAAGTGACTTTGGCAACAACTGGAGCTTCTTTGACATACCAGGTAATTTTAAAATGATTGGAAACCAATGTAAATCAAATTATTGCAAGTGCTTGGACGGTTGATATGAAGACGCAGATAATTATACTCATTATTAATTACCTTGGTTCAAAAAGGGTATAAAACCTGTCAGAAAACAGCAGCAATACCAAATTTGATTGACTGATGGCCACAAACTCAAATCAATTCCGTTGTCAACAATTTTGAACTTTTTCACTCGTAAGATAGCTCTTTCAACGTGATCTCTGTGGGCTGCAATTTTTTTGTGTCATTCACTTCACCACCTGTCATTTGACCATCACAAGGAACCATTGGGGGAATGTGAAGTTTTTGGCCCAACTGTTCATTTTCATTGTGTATTTGGAACCCTTTATCTACCATCACCCCATCACCTGGATTCAACATTTTTTGTGAAGCAGTTGCTTCAATAATCCCCCTTCATCACAAATTCTTTATCTGAATTCTGATATTGACCTGGAAAACAACATTGATATGAATGTGAATGATCCTCTCAGATCTGTACCGAGAAGACCCTTCAAAGTAGTAGCTTATTTATAGTTTGAATAAACTTGACTTTGGCTGACCATAGAACTTGGTTTTTCAACTTATATCTCTGTACCATCAAGAATGACCAGAGTGTCTGGGAAATCTTTTTTAAATTTTTCAGGTCTCATACCAAGTAGCACATGTCTATTGGGCCAAATGGGAACAGATGCAAATTTATGAAACATGAAATTAATCCATGCACTAAAAATTGCCCCAGCATCTTGGGATGAGATGAAATACAAATTTGCCATAAGTTTCAAGTCCAAATAGAGAATTAATTTTGTCAATGTCAGTAGTAACTGGTCTATTAAGGGTGATTGTTTTTTCAAAAGTAAATGGACATTCCTCAGTTAAAGGCATTAAAAAATTAAATATCTTAAGAAACTGTTCAAATGAAAACCCTGTAAAGAATTTGAAGTTGTCCCTGACTGGACTGTCATGAATACATTCAACAGTAATAGGTGATCTATGTGGAACTGATGTCAAATCTATAGTTTCAGACTTTCTTGTTTGTTGACAGTCTGCCAATTGTCTTTTTAGATCTTCAATTATTAATAAAGACTTGGTATACTTCGCCTGAAGAGCCTTATGATCTGATTGGAGAGTCTTGTAGTCCGCTGCTTATGCCAGCACATCTAATGGTGAAATTTGCCCTGCAAGAAATATAATTATTGTAAAATGTTGATTATCATTTAAGTATAACATACAATTTTTACTGTCGTAATCTTTAATATTTCAGTTACCATTGATCAAAGCAGTTGATGTCATTGGATTCAAAACTGACTGTGGGGATTTAACATTTCCAAGAACTGCAGAAGTTGCTGTAATACTGTTTGTACTAGACGGGCAAGCATCTTGGACTAACGTTTCCCTTGATCAGCAGCGAGCAGAGACTATTGTTTATGTTGCTTTCTTAAGTCAGCATGCTGTGCCAAAAGTCATATCTCTTGATGAAGTTCATGCCGCTACTGGTACCAACTCTACTCTTTATAATAATAATACATAAGTATTTTTTTTCTAACGTTAAGATGTCCAATTATGATTCATATTAATTAACACTTTAAATAATGTAAGTTAAATAATTTCAAGGTAGGGAGGAATGTAGTGTTTTAGGACTGTATGACCTATACCTATTATAGTTATCTCATACCTTTGGGTAGTATAGCAAATTTCACGATGTGTGACTGATATAAATGCCAAGCCTGATTTTAGACTAACAGAAATTGTAAACCTTGAAAATAAAGACAGTTTTATCATGAAAGTAATAGTTTGTCATTGATCAGAACTGAAACATATATAAACATAAAAAAAAACGTCAATTCCTTCTAAGCTACTAACATCTACATGAAAACTGCTAAGACTACAACCACATCCTTGAACTGCATTGCCATGTCTAAACATCAACTTCGCAGTCACAACCACAACTACTGCATTTAACGGTAATGACTATGATTTCAAAAATATAGTTACAACCACAACCTTTGTGCCGTCATTACCATTTTATACGTATGAACCAATATCACCAACAGATATTGTTACAACTTGTCGATGCCGATAGTAATGGGTTGTAGATGCTGTAGTGTGACAGCTTGGGCATTCTAATCTCCAATGAGCTAGGTGTGAATTCAAAGTGGAATTAATAGATTACAGTGTGAGCGTAGTAATACTATTATATCAGTAAGTGACAATATTCTAACATCAGGTGTGGCTGGTTAATATTTGACAAGAGGAAGGAGAGCAGTGAGTAAATATTAAGTATGAGTATCAACACTAAAGCATTTGCTGTAAATAAAAGGGAATCTAGTTTATATGCATTTGGCAATATATTTGTGTCTTTTTTTAGATTGACAGGACTCTCGATCTCCCAAATTTGGGGCCAAAATTTGGCCCCATTCCCCCACCTCTGGAATATACTTTTTCCCCTATTTTTTAATAAAAATTCCCCAACCTATTATATTAAGTATCATCTCATTATTATTATCATTATTATCATTATTATTATTATTATCAACATCATTATTATTATCATTATTATTACTATCATCATCATTATTATCATTATTATTATCATCATCATTATTATTATTATTATCATTATTATTACTATCATCATTATTATCATTATTATTATCATCATCATTATTATCATTATTATTATCAAACATACCCTCATAAAACAAAATGCAGATAAAGTCACATTAAAGCATAAAAACTACGTATGAATGGTAAATATATAAATTGCTTGATTATAATTAGGGCATCAAGTTTAAAGTTTGGTCATTTTAAAGCTTCTGTATTTCTGTGGTCATTAAAGAGAGATCCGAAGTGTAGTAAGTGTCTGTCAGTAGGTCATGTAGCCGCCACATGCACCAATGATTGGACATGCATCTTATGCAAGGAGATCAGTCATAAAAAAGTAAACTTCCCCTCCAGCTGGAAGAAGACACACCCTCCAAATCATCAGACACTCAAACCGATGATGAACACACCAAGTGTACAAAAAGTAAACATGTTATGCAGCAATCTTCAGTACATATATACGACATAAACATGCCTTCCACACAACAGGAAGCACATAGTTTATATTTGCAGATTTATAGAATTTTTTTTCAATTATACAAATAAATAAAAAAGTGTAAAAGATAATTTGAATTGAAAAGGTTATACAAGTATTTATTAAATATAAAACAAAATGGTTAGTGTGAATAATACATAAAATTGTATTTTATTCCTCGACTGATAGGCAGCAATTAATACAATGTGAAAAAATGCCACTAAAACTGACCCAGAAGGTTGCTGGTAAAGCTACTACCACTGGTATCTTTTTAGTGTAGTCTGTTTGCATTATATTAATCAGTAGCTTTCTGTCTTATCCTGTCAGTAGTACTATTAATATATTTATGAATAACATATTCCTATTAATTATCTTAACATACCTTATAGAAGCTGACAGTTCCAGGTGAAATATGGTTACCATAGTATTTGATTGTTTTTGATATCTGAACATGTTATTTCATGGTGTCACTGAAAAAAAAATCAAATGTCATGGTTACACCATGGTCAATTTTATGAGTATGACCATATTAGGACATGGAGTTACAGTAAAATACCATGAAATACCATGGTCTGCTATGAAACAAAATTTCAAACCATGGTCAAATCTTGGTCATATTATGTAACCATGAAATACCATGGTCAGCTAACCATGGTAAAAAACACATAACTAATATGGTCAACTGTCTAGATGTGATCTAACATATTCAACCATACAGACTAATGCTTCAACAATACAATTAGACAATTGCAAACAGGAAAAAATGGATAAAATGAGTAAGACTGTTTTCAATCAAATACCTAAAGAATCATTATATTGTGAGTAAATAAGCTGCAAAAAAGAGAATGCAACTCCTCAAAATGAAATGACTATTATCATGAGCAACATTTAATCAGAATCATAGAGAATCAGAAACATAATCACAACATGGTTAGAGACCATGTTAGCTGCTATTTAACAAAACATGATCAACCACGGCTAACCAAGATCTGTGGGGCATGGTAGTTCATGATATTTCATGAAGAAACACGATCCATTTCACGCGGGTATTCTTTTTAGATTTACTAGCGTTCTTTTGTATTATTAGAAAATAAAACTGTTGAAAGATTATAAATATGTTAATCAAACCTTTATTTATGAACAGCATACATATATTGTTACAAGGTTAGTAATGTTATGCAACAAACTAAACAATACAAGCCAAGAGGCGAGACCTTTTGCAGGGTGAATCTATACTGCCGAAGCTATAGATTGCTTAGAACCCTTGTCCCCAATCATGTTAGTAATGTTAGTTTGTTAACACAACAGCATGTAAAATTAACTTCTGCTGTAAGATGAGTAAGAGTGCAATCTCTATTTTTAAGTTCAGAAGTCCAGTTTACTAGGAACACGTCATAGTTCGGATCACTGGTAATAATAGCACTGGATTTCAAGTGTAAGTTGGACAATTTGTGGGAGTGGACAGTGACAATGACGAGGTTAATTTTGTCCAACTGCAAGCTTTGTTGTACATCTCAATTTGTAGTGCCTGTTAGGGCATTTATCAAGTAAAAACAATTATTTATAATGTATATAATGAATCAACCATACTTTTTTTAAAATTCTCAACACTGGACTTAATATTTATCACTTTATATTTGTCACTTTCTTAACTTTTACTGAAGGAGTCATGCAACTGGAACAAAAACATAAGCAGCAAAGGTCTCTCAACTCAACCCCTAAATCAGGTTATTTCTACCAACTGGATGTTGTTTTCTCTGATTCACCACACAGAGAATGTATATCTTATAAATACTTTATTAACCCCAGACAAATACAGGTAAATAAGAATAATCAGTGTATTAAACCAGTGATTGTCAAAAGCATAGCATCACATTACGTTGCCTAGTACAAACAAGAAAAAACACTGCCAAATTTGCTATAATTACAACTTCATAATAATTATTTTCACGATAGTACTATTTATTTATGATAATTTCTAAGCAAATTACAAAATACATGCTGTTTGTAAGCAATATTCATAACACTGTTTCTTATACATTGTTCTGTTATGATTTCTGGATTGAAATTTTTCGGCTGCAAAGCAGCCGAGTTTTACATGACTGAATAAGACGCGTGATTTACTGCAGCATGACGCTATTTATTTTGCGAGTCCTAAATAAAAATACAAGTAAATAAAAACATTCACACACATCAGCTTAACTCTATGGCCCCATTTAAATTTCTCGCTTAGATGCAAACATTTTTTTTCTATGTTTTAAGTGTTCTGATAAATATTTATTTTGAAGCCTTGTAAAGGCTTCCCCTATTGTTAAATGCGATTTATTCTGTGTTTAACAACTTACTTTGTCCCAAATTTTAGATGACCAACAATTTACTAATATCAACAGTCATTTCCTATTTTAAGTGACCCTTACATGGCAATTATTACGAAGCAAAATTATTTTACACTCCACTCGGGCATGCGCAGAAGAGGGCGTAAACATGTATCCTGCGTGAATTACAGCACAGTTATCACAAATAAACATCTTTCGTGCTGTTTCTAGTTTTGACAGTCAGTTATACTTACAAAACTAAAAAAAACTATGAGCTACACTGATTATTGAAGAAAGAAATTGATTATTGAATCGACCAGTGTTCAGTAATGATTAATTGATTATATTTGATCATCGTGACATCACTAATTAAACATCTGAATTTATTTATCAATCCGTCTATTTACCTTTAGGAGACAGAAAACAAGTTCATTTGAAGAAATTTAGATCTTTTTTAAGGTTTTTTAAAGTCGGAACGTTTCCCCTTTAACTCCAATTTTCACAACTGTGCAGATCATCCAAGATCTCCTGGCCAATTGACCACTACAGTTAAACTCTCTGTAACCCAAGCACTGCTATACGGAAGCATAATGATGACATGGTCAAAATATTTCATTAATCCGAGGGAACAAATTCTTATTATTCTTTTAAAAAATCAATCTGTGGGAATTCCTTACTGTTATGCAATTGACCACTCCATTACTTCCGATGTTGATTGAGATAATTACTACAGTATGATTCTGAATAAGTCGATTTTGCTAATATTTAATCATTTGCTTTGGAAAAAATAGGAATATTGAAAATAGGAATAAGAATATAATGATATTTTACATATTGTTATATAATGGTCTGAGGTAAAAAAAGTCAAGCACAGCCCCGGCTTGCCGTGGCTCTTGTTTTCTGAAGAAGAATTAATGAGAACATTTTTGTTCTTTAAGTACACAATATTAGCAATTAAACAATTTTCTGTGTTTCTTTCGTAACTTTATTCCTAAAACAACTGATAGAAAATTTTATTTATATCTGAAATAATAACAGTTGAATAAAGAAGAGTATAGAAGACAGAGACAGCTACCAACTAAACAAAAACTTGCATGGATAAGAATACAGATACACTTATGAATTCGAAGGCTTTCTTGAAAAAATGATTTGTATCTAAAGTAGGGTGTAGTCAGTTAAGATTTGATTTTGTGCTTCCAGAGGTAATCAATTTTACATGAGTAGGGTACGACAAAGTTAATTATATAATACTCTTTCCTAAAATTTGAAAACAGATCAAAGTGTACATATCTATATTTTATTTTTGTTTGTGGTTAAATGGTATTATGGTGCAGCAGTGTAGCAAGCCCATAAGATTCATAATTGTGCAGTGGGAGGGCTCTCGGGATTGTGCAGTGGGAGGGCTCTCAGAATTGTGCAGTGGGAGGGCTCTCAGGATTGTGCAGTGGAAGGGCTCTCAGGATTGTGCAGTGGGAGGGCTCTCAGGAAAATTTTGAAAAAAATGACAGTCTGGTGCATTCTGAGTGCTCTGAGTGAAACAACTAGAATCATTCACAAACTTGTTCCAGAACTTCATAGATCACAAAGTCAACATTCTGAGTGCTGAGTGAAACAACCAGAACCATTCACAAACTTGTTCCAGAACTTCATAGATCACAAAGTCAACATTCTGAGTGCTCTGAGTGAAACAACCAGAACCATTCACAAACTTGTTCCAGAACTTCATAGATCACAAAGTCAACATTCATTACCTCCTGTCATTGGTTCTCTGTCAAAAAGATTATTTAGGATAGCTACTATGGAGGATATAAATATTTTAGTTAAGCATATGAACAGGTTGACTAAATTAGCAGTAGATATGACTAAGATACTGTCTCATGAGGACCATCTTAGCTCATACATTTCTACTGCTGGTCAAAGAATGGACAATCTCATGTCCAGTATTCAGGACATTATGCTGGAAATAAAATTTATTCAAACAAAACTCCAGGCCAGTATAGTCAATTCAGAATCAAGTTTTAATTCCATATTATGAATGTATTAATTGATCAGATAAAAACCTTGTGTTCAGTGAATCATGAATTCGATGAATTCAAACGTGTTATAATCAGTCCGATTAACGACTTAAGTTATCTCCCTTGTAAATATTCTTGTCGATGTGAGGAGACTTACTTTTAATGGACTTCATCTCAATTTAAGTAATGTACAAGAAGTATATTCTAACTGCAAATATTTAGCAGCTAGAATATTCCTGAAATTTATGTTATTTGAAATTTCCTGTGTCACATTTTGAGACACGGTTGCCAGTTTATAAAATTATATCTACATCTGTACCTATAAAATGGTACTTTAGATCAAGCAACTCAATAATTAGATTTGCCTGAATATGTCTTTTAATCAACAATATTACACTCCAATGACATTCATTGAGTTATCTTCATATGGGAATATTTCATGATTCATCAAATGTTGCTCTTACACAGACTTAACTGGGTTTTTTTGGTCAGGTTTTCCACAACAAATCAAATTACAAATGAAACAATCAATATTAAAGTCTGAAATCAAAGTGAGCAGCAGACTGTCAGCCATCAAACTTAAGTACATTCTCAAAAAGACCATTCTTAGTGTATTTGTACAACTTTCATCACAATATGATGATACAGTCAAACAATTAAATCTTTTGAAAACCCTGCAGGATGACATTTTATTCATGTTACACAGTATATTTGACTTATATGTTGTTATTTTCACTTTCATGTCAGTACTCATAGTATATATTTGTTTGTTGTTGTTACCATTCATTAGCTGAAGATTCTGGTTAAACTTTTTTGGACATTGGGGACAAAGTTTTTTGTGATGACTAAAATTCTTGTAAAATAGAAGTAATATATTTTAACATGAAATTTTGATATTAAATTTAAACTATCATTTATCATGCATTTTATATTTCAATATTTTAAAATCTCATTGTTTATTTTATTATACATAATTTTGTTTCAGTTAACCTTCTTTCAAACTACTGGGCTCACACTCCAAAACCCACCAATACTTGGCAGTCACAATCAAATTGAAGGATCAAAAGCTATATTTATGAGCATCTTGATTTTATTGAATTATAGGGGAGTTATTGAAAGCCAGCCCGAAAATAAACTGGTCATTATAACAAAGCAGTCATAATATTGAGGGGGTTGTTATTTGAGGTTATACTGTACTTAGATAATGTAGTCATTTGTACATATGTTATTGTTATATTTAAATAGTTAAAAATGCTTGTAATGCCTAATTAGTTTATCCCACTTTTATTTGAGAGTTTAGATTTTCATTAAGTCTCAATTTTATGAACATTATTAAGTATTGGCAGACATATACATGGTAGTCATATATTGTATCTCAATCTTTACTAACACATAGAGACTGACCATACTATGTCTATAATATTACATGTATTCGTTTAATGAACAATTATTATGTATTATGTTCACGCATGTTTAGTATTAAAATGAAGTCACAACCACATTGACTGCTGAAGGATAAACTTCATTAATAAAACGATATTTACAAGTATCTGGATTTTGTTGTTTTTTTTTACAAAAAACTGAAAGAGGTGAGACAAAATCATTCATATATCAATGGCATAATAGTTGGGTTAAATTCCCATGTGTTGTCATCAACAAAAACATTTCTTTCAAGAATGAGAATTATCCAGAAAATGTCTGGATTACCAGATTACCTATGATTGACACTATGTGACTGGGTCAGGCAAAGACAGAAAATTGCATGGCCCAGTTGGCAGCATTTTTCAATTGATAATCTGTAAATTTAGACTGACTAATGTAAATGAGGGGTAAAGTGTGTCCTGACTCTCTACCATGTACACTATGCTGTTGATTCTTACCCACACACATATCACTCCTATTTTACCGTTTTTGCCGACCATGCGCAACCATGCCATGTGTAAACCAGAAAAGTGCACCCTGTATGAGACTTGAACTCTTGACTACCAAAAACACTAGCACAGTGCTCCACCAACTGAGCAAACAAGGCAGCTGATTTGTTCCTGGCTATTAATTCCATAGGACTAATAACAGCAATATTTTTCAAAAGCAATAAACCATTGGTATAGAAGTAAAACTAAGGAAAGGTGCTCGTCCATACTTTGGCCTGAAGGGGCCATACCAACTTGACCCCCCCCAAAAAGACCTACTGGTATAAGGGACCAAGAGGCACACCAACTGACAAGATGCTTCAGCAGCCAGTGGAAAGTACTAAAATAGTACACATATGTATTATTCATTTATAAAAGCATGTTTTTAAGCATGAAGAATTTAATAATAATTAATTTCCATTTCTTAAAGAATTGGCTAATTGAACAAATTTTACTAATTATACTAGAGTTGTTTTGTTTGTAGAATTCATCAATAAGTTGAACGTAACTATTGATGGCCATGAACGAAAATATTTTGGTAATAAATTTATACTCTTATACTTCTATAATAAGGACAAACTAATAAAAAATGATATTCAGTTTCTATCGTGTTCATATTACATTTCGTACAGACTCTTTTGTTTCTAGGTATATTTCTATATGATGTCCTTCTTCAATCATTAATTTGTGTGACGAACAATGTAATCTTGTCAAACTAGTTCTATTTCTATCACATAATACATTATCTAGATGATCCTCAAATGTTAACTCACATTTAAAAAGTTTGTATGATTCCAACATAGAAAATGTATTAACTTCTGTAAACCACTTATGTTGGAAAGTGTCTTTAAGACGCTGTACAATTATACTTATATCAGCTGTGGTAACGTTTTCTTTTTCATACAGATAATAAAGTCCTAAATTTTGGAGCATAGTTCTTTAATTTCTCATCCAATTATCAACGGCGGGAGTGTCAACATCATACGACGATAGCAACATAGACAAAAATGTACTTGGAGTAGATTTCAACTTAGTCCAATACTTAACAATTCGTATTTATAAAAAAAAATTCTAGCGATGTCCTACCTATTTCACCATACACAACAGCTGATGGGGTCTGCTGTCAAACACCAGGCATTTGTTTAAAAAATTTCAAATGCAATTTTCCAACATCTGGACTTACAAGAAATGTAATTTCCACTCTGTAACAAAGTAAAGGAAAAATCATAGCATCAAAAAGATTCCACTTCTCGGATATACAGAATGATAGCTTATCAAATAATCTGTTTAATAAAGCCAAAAGCAACCATACCATACCAAATCCATCCTCACCACTGACTTCTTGCAAACTGTCATTTCTAGAATGCTAATAAAGTTGAATGTAAACGTAGCATGGCCACATCTTTCAAGCCTCTGATTTCTATGCACGTCCAATACTAGCACGTGCAATTTCAGCGCAATACTCTAAATAATGGCAGAGATATTAAAAATCAAAAATTTTCCCCAACTCAGACATTTTCTTCGCACGCGCTCATTTCTACAATCTCAATACAGTCAAAACCAGCCATGCAATGCCGAAATCGACCCGGCCACTGGTTTCTGTCTATGCCAACTACTTGTCAGTAATGTTTCAGACCTGTACTATTAATGCTTAAGGAAGAAATAAAAAACAAACATTTCTCGCAAAATGCTGACGCGGGCAAATTCTGCAGTAGACAGTCATTTCTAGAATCTTAATAAAGCCAAAAGCAACCTTACCATACCAAATCCATCCTCACCACTGACTTCTCTTCTTGCCAATTACTTGTCTGTAAAGTTCCAATGCTGTACTGTCTACGATTAAAGAGTAAGTAAAAGATAAAGATTGGTCGAAAAGTGTACACACGAGAAAATTTTCCTGCAAACTGTCATTTCTAGAATGCTAATAAAGTCGAATGTAAATGTAGCATGGCCCCATCCTTCGAGCCTCTGATTTCTATGCATGTCCATTACTAGCACGTGCAATTTCAGCGCGATACTCTGAATAATGGCAGAGATATTAAAAATTTTCCATAACTCACAGAGATTTTTTCGCAAGCGCTCATTTCTAGAATTTCAATACTGTCAAAACTAGCCATGTCATGCCAAAGTCGACCTGGCCACTGGTTTCTGTCCATGCCAACTACTTGTCAGTAATGTTTCAGACCTGTACTATCAACGCTTAAGGAAGAAATAAAAAACAAACATTTCTCGCAAAATGCTGACGCGGCAAATTCTGCAGCAAACAGTCATCTCTAGAATCTTAATAAAGCCAAAAGCAACCTTACCATACCAAATCCATCCTCACCACTGACTTCCCTTCTTGCCAATTACTTGTCTGTAAAGTTCCAATGCTGTACTGTCTACAATTAAAGAGTAAGTAAAAGATAAAGATTGGTCGAAAAGTATACACACAAGGAAATTTTCTTGCAAACTTTCATTTCTAGAATGCTAATGCCTATAATTCAACTCGATAATGTGACCACTTAAATTTTAAGACCAATTTTTTGGGTCCCAAAGGTGGTCTCAATATCAAGGCTTTACAATACAGTTCTGTTTTATTCATTATTTCCAGGTTGGTCAATTCATGAATGATCATAGGCCCAGTCTTCCAGTCTTCTAGGAGACAGCAAAACCCTCAACTCTGCACTACTTTTTCTTACTCTTTCTGCTGGACTCAATCTTCCAGTAGACAGCAACACCCTCAACTCTGCACTACTTTTTCTTACTCTTTCTGCTGGACTCAATCTTCCAGTAGACAGCAACACCCTCAACTCTGCACTACTTTTTCTTACTCTTTCTGCTGGACTCAATCTTCCAGTAGACAGCAACACCCTCAACTCTGCACTACTTTTTCTTACTCTTTCTGCTGGACTCAATCTTCCAGTAGACAGCAACACCCTCAACTCTGCACTACTTTTTCTTACTCTTTCTGCTGGACTCAGTCTTCCAGTAGACAGCAACACCCTCAACTCTGCACTACTTTTTCTTACTCTTTCTGCTGGACTCAGTCTTCCAGTAGACAGCAACACCCTCAACTCTGCACTTCTTTTTCTTACTCTTTCTGCTGGACTCATTCTTCCAGTAAACAGCAACACCCTCAACTCTGCACTACTTTTTCTTACTCTTTCTGCTGGACTCAATCTGGTTAATAGTTATTCAGACAAATAACCATGCTGCTTGGAAGATGGCTCAGCAAGGAGAAGTGTTTGACGATAAGTTATATGATGTGGTTTGTGGAGGAAATACTGGCCTTCTTAGTAGTCAACATACTTATGGGATTAATGAGCAACCATCAGTGAATCAGTCTTAGTCGTCAAACAGCCTCATTGGAAATGCATCGATAAAGTTATAACAAGGATTTTTGTACTTATTTTTGGTGTACATTACTTCTGTAGTATTTACATATATTTGTTAACTGAATATTTTTGTATGTTTTTTTGAAAAAAAAATGTTGCTTTTTATTCATTAGTTCCTTATATAGTTTATTATTTTATGTAAATGTTATAAACTGAGTTTTATTCTTAAAACCTCATTAGTACTTTATAGAAATTCATGTAATTATTTTTTCATAGTATTTAAAGTTATAAAGAATAGTGAGTTGTAATAGTTCTAATTTTAGCACCAAGATCTACTCTTCATCTGTTACAAGTTCGTTCATAGCAAGCAAGAAACTTATTGTGTTGTTCAACATAATGACCAGGCTGGAAACCAGGGTAACTAGAGATGACAATTTGGGTATTATATAAGGGGCCTTGTAGTCTCTCATTTATTATTATTTATCAATAACCTCTATTCATGTGTAAAGCTTCAATAGTTTATGAGATATGCTCTAGACAATAACAATAATACAGTGTTTGTCAGCCCTATTCTGCTGGTCGCTGATAGAATATCAGCAGTGCTATTTTAAGTAACAAATTGTTATCACTGATCTCTCCTGCAGTTTATGAATGAAACTATTTTTTACCAAACTTGACTGCTGCGTAAAATTAGTATTGCGTATCACCAGAAATAGTTCAGCTATATTTATGCACCATTCTGTCGATTTTGATGTTATGCATATTTTTATGGCTGTGATACTTGATTATGATTACTTCATAGCCATCTGATTTTGATTTGAATGCAAATTGCCATTGAAGTGTAATATAATTATTGAAAATATTTTCACACTATTTTCTCAGTTGAAAGGTTACGGGAAGCTCTTAAGTATGTAGTAAAATTTGCACCTAACGACTGTTGAGAATTGGCTTCATTACTGTTCGTTCCAAACAACCAAATGGCTATAAGAATAAACAAAAAGTTACATTGTTAAAGATAGTGAATGCTCACCTTTACAGATTTATCCTGGAGGTGAGGGTAAAAAAACTCCATAAATTATTTAAACTTTGCTTGGATTTGTTCATTAGTTATTCATAAAAGCAAATTGTTACATTCCTTATCTTTGTATTTATTTTATTGTTATTGCTTAAGGTTCTTATATGATTATCTTACTCCTTTATATCAAAGTATATCTACTTTATATGCCAAACTGTACACTTTTTGTTATTATGTCCAAATGGTAGTGCTATATTGTAATTTTCACAACAGTGTAGCCAATATATGTAAAAAAAACATAAAAGAAAAATCCCTACCTACCGACCCATACTTCCTTGGGCATCTAACTGGAAAAAAAACTTTTTTTTTGTCCAGGCCTTATGTTCATATATGTCAAAGGAAACTTCTCATCTCCATTTAATAAATCACTAAATATATACAGTGTCCCCAAAATCCTAGGACAAACATATAATTTGTCATTTGCTAACAAACTTCAGTTCATAATCTCTTGAATTAAGCAAAATTCATTATTATGCAGTTAAAGGATTTTTAAGGAAATATAATGTAAAAATACCTTTGAAGAATTAATTAAATGTTGAAGCATAAACTGTACTATGTAAATGGCTTCCAGCAAAGACATTGTGATTGTCCTAAAAACATTTTTTGCTGATTAGCCTCAAAAACATGTGACATAAATCACATATGTTAGTGCTGGTCATTATCCACAACAAAATGCTGACCTTGAAAGAACATCTACGGTGCCAGATTAGAAGAGAGTGGGAGATTTTGGTAGAACTGAATTTTCACATTTTTCTTGTATTTGTACTTAACAAGCATTTCAAATGATACCTTTCTTTAAACATCATATCATGAGAAAAAAAACAACCGCAATAATAGTTCGTCTAAGGACTTATGGAGTGCACTGTATATGAATTTTAAATTCATTTTGTCCTTTATTGAAATATTATTTCTATATTATTTCATTGAATTTCTGTCATGGCAGTAAAATACTAATTGATTTGTGTAAAAATATTAGTAATACTATAAATTTGTAGAAAAAATCCTACAGCTTTAATCATTATTTTGAAGTAGTAGTTGATGTTTTTTTTAATTGCATGGCATATGGGGGTAAGCTGCTGCCATATGTCATTTTTAAAGGATAACACTGCCCAAGACAGCAAAATGGCCAAGACTGGATGTACCAGGTTCTTGTATTTGACTGGGCCAGGAAAGTGTGGGTTAGACGGCCAGGCAGGAGAACAGTCCTTACTGGTCTTGAATGCATTCTATGCTCAGCAGACCCTAGTTGTGAAGACAATGTTACAGAGAATTGTAAGACAACACTGCTATCATCCCAGGTGGAATGACTTCGGTTTCACAACCCCTAGACCTGCCCATCAATAAGCTGATGAAGGGTACCCCAACGGAAATGAACAGAGTAGTAAGTGGACAGTCAACATACATATAAACATACATATTTACATACATACACGTCGAGAGGCAAAACCTGAGCTGTCAAGATCTGCAAATGGTTAGACGACACTTGGGATGAAATGGACACAGCCATCGATGCTTAAGCCTTGAAGAAATTTGAATAGAAAAACGTCATTGTCTCGAGGAGTCATCAGAATAGACTAAATGCCCGAAATAAATCAGGTGCTTGTACTAACAAGGAACTTGTTTGTTGATTGTATAAGTTTTGTGCCATGTGCCAGAACAAGCGTATTTACATAATGCTTATGTAAAATGAAGTCGAAGAGAAGTAGACATGTTTGTTGATTGTTAAATTAAGCTGATTGATTAAGTTATGTTATCTTTTCATGAATAATAGTATTTGTGAACAATTTCACGTCAGAAAATCATATTATATCTATGTGGTAAAACATCTTAGTTATACAATGTGAAAGTTACTTTGTAAAGTCAAAAATGGTTTGCAAATATACATGACATTAATTAGCAATGTATTACTTCATTAACATAATGATTATGGTTCTATTTCTCATAACTAAATTAACATAATAAGTTTTTAACGTAAGTTTTTCATAATACAAGGTACTACAATTAAAATTCTGTTATTTAATTGTATAACTAGCACTCATTGGCAGGTAAATATGATTGTATTAGGTGCAAGCTTGGTACAACATGACACTTTTTGAGAAAATCAAGGTAATTAGCACTTAAAGTTTAGTCATGGGACATGATCATTTGTGCTGAAGATACTGAGATAACAATGCTCATAATAAGCACAGAAAATTATAAACAACTAAGAATTAAATAGTCACTGGGGTTTAACGCCATTGTCTTGTTTTTGTTTTTATGTTTAATGCCATTTTTCAACTATTTTTCAGTTACATACAGTGATCGGTTCACCAAACCAGTTTTCCTGGACTGTATTCTAACAACTAAGAATTAAATATATGGGACTCAAAAAACTCCTCGAGATAAGTCAGGTGTTGTGATAATGATGTTCACAATAAGAAGTTTTACTATGTGGTACTGAAGACGACTCATTGTAAGAGGAATTCTTGTAAATGGAGGGATCTGATGATACACTTCAGAACAATAATGATGACGATGATGATGATGATGGAGACTGTACTGGCGATAGAGCTAAGTACTGCTCCTTAAAAGTGTATCATGATACATCAAGATATTGATTTTCAAAATATGAGTTGAAACTTGATATAGATGCGTGTCTGCACAGTTGATAATGTGAGACTGGCCAGCTTTTAGACATGAATTATGCTTAAAAACAATATTTGGGCCATTTTTTACATTAACAAACAAAATTCAGTTATTTAAGCAAAACTCAGTGGTATCAGCATGCTGAAAAAAACATTGTGATATTTGTATTTTCCAGCTGTATTGCAATATATGGATAAACCTGATGAAGGCCAAGTTCCACTTTAGACGTATGTGGAAAATAAACAGCCCTTTTCAGGGCTAGTAACAATCCTTTTCAAGACTACAGACATTTCGAAATTATTCCCAGTATTTCAAATTGTCACACACAAATCAAAATCAAAGTCAAAATTTCTTTCATATCAATTTATTTTTTGTACCCTTGTTCTAATAATTTAGTTGAAAGAAAGGGTTTTTTTTATTTTGCATCCATTCAAAAAGTATGTTGGTTTTAAACATGAAATCTTTACCCCTAATTTTTTAACAAACCTAAAAAGATTCATTATGATATGTTCAGCAAGCATTGGCAGGCAACTCTGCCTTCTAGGACAGTGTTAATACGTTAAGGATGATGATACCAAGCTTTTTGTACCTGAGGGGCCAGACAACATCATAGAGAGAATGGGCGCAAACATATGGGAGATTAGTGAAGTGTTGAATACAAAACTCAAGACCGATGGAATAAAAAACCCAGATTTCCAACCCCGGAGGAAAGGCAGGACAGAAAGGAAGAAAAACAGAAAATAGATTCTGTAAGATGGCAACAGTTGGATACTTCATTCCAGGAACTGTATTTTCACATGTTGAGGAACCGGATTACACGGACAATATGTAAACTGTCATCTACATGTGTACATTTATACTATTTGGTATTTGACATTGTTAGACAAAAAACACGACTATTACAATTCTTATTGACAATTACACAAGATATATACCCCAAGATACACACACAGTCATGTCATTATTTCAGAAAATCAACATATCTAATATCAAGTTCAACATAAGTAATTGGGAATAATTTATGTTTAATAAGTACATGTAAGATATTAATATTGTTGTTGAAAGCACAAACCTTATAATACCATTAACCCTTTATTCAGATTCAAAATGGAAGGAAATCACTTATAGTTTGTTCTCCACTATACATAAATTAACACTGACTTAATGATAGAAGGATTAGTGTCAGAACTCACTCTGTTTGAATTACCCAGTACACAAACAAGCATCATGGATGAGTACTACAAAGAAGTGCCATCTCCATCTCAGGCAACAAGTAATGGTCTGTCTGAATTTTCTCTCTGTCAAAATAAATCTATGGACTATTAGGAACTAAAAAACACTCTGTGGTACATCACACTGACCACTTCCTAAGAAAAGTTCAACAACAAACATATGGCTAAATATACACATGTCAATTAAAATTTTATTTCTCCTCATCAATGACTTTCTCCCAATACACTGATGATCATAATTATTTTGCACATCATAGCTTAAAACTTTTACTCCAAAATTTGGGCTCTGAATGGTACTAGTACCCAAATACTTGCATGTATCATTTAAGCCTAGTGCTTTGTTGATATACACACTGTCATTGATATACATCAGATGACTATCACAGGTAAATAGTAATAGAACAAATACCTGTTGTTGGTATTCTAATATGACATGTATATTTCTGTCTTGTGAAATATTATCAGGAGCTATTTCACATTTTTTGTGCCATTTTTTTAACTTTGTGATCTTTTTTAGTCCAATATTAGTCACATGGTTTAGCAGTTCCTTTCAGACATAAGTGACCCAGGTTCCTAGCTAGTTTTATTCTGTACTGTACATATATAATGAGAAGGTAAGCAGCACTTCCTTTTTGCATGTACTATCCTTGTGCTACATATTGTACTGTGTCCATTCACTTAAAGTCAGGTTTTTTGCTAAGGACACTGTCCCGCCATTATAAATTCTGAGTAATTATGTTAAGTCTTGTTTCAGTTTTTTTCTACCAGATGAATGTCAATAATAAAAAATTAATCATTGAGTGACTTCCCATAATATACCTAAGGATATTGTTCATGTTAGGTCAAAATTTCAATAAATTTGCTAATCCCTAAGTAAGGTCTTATATCTAAAAAAGTAAAATAAGTAAAAGATGTACATATCTTAAAAGCAAAATAGGTAACAGATACTCTTATCAAAAAAGTAAAATAGGTAAAAATATACTTATCTTAGAAGTAAAATAGGTAAAATACACTTATCTTAAAAGTAAAATAGGTAAAAATATACTAATCTTAAAAGTAAAATAGGTAAAATATACTTATTTAAAAAGTAAAATAGGTAAAATATATACTAATCAAAACATAAAATATGTAAAAAATTTACCAGCACTTAATCTACGAAGTAAAATAGTTAAAAAATATACTTATCTAAAAAGTAAAACAGGTAAAATATACTTATCTAAAAAGTAAAATAGGTAAAATATACTTATCTAAAAAGTAAAATAGGTAAAAATATACTTATCTAAAAAGTAAAATAGGTAAAATATACTTATCTAAAAAGTAAAATAGGTAAAAGATATACAAACAAAAATACTGTTTAAATTTCTTAGTGACAGAAAAGATTGTTTAACCTCTATACCCAAATCCATGTCCCCTTGTATTTCAATGTTTCATTTCCAAATACACAAATGTGTGAGTTCCCAGAGTACAAAACAGATAATAAAACTTTTTCACTAAAAATACAGGGCATTTTTCCTTCTAAAATAGAGGCCAATATTAGTTGACTTTCCAATTGCAAAAAAGCCTCTTTTTTCCTAATTTGGTGAAAAAAATTCCCCAAAATACAATGCCGAAATTCCCAATACATTGAAACATGATTCTCCCTGTATCTTGAAAGTCTGTCTAACTTTCCCCAATTTGAACAAAAATCACATTTGAATTTCCTAAAATGAAGTCCATTCCCAACTTTTGGGGAAAAAAGGCCTGAAATACTGATAAATGTACCATTGTCAGTATAAACTTGTCATTAGGGACTGTATTTTGCATAGGTCAGTTTCCACAACCATCTTGCCAACCATGTGACATTCATGTAACGAGCCTTCTAATTGGTTGATATTAATATTCTTAATTGATTGTTGGTTGCCATTGACTACACTCCTGCATAAATTGAGCACAAATCTGTAGTCAGAAATGGTAACATGTTCTATCTATACAAACAAAAGCAGAACATTGCATAAAGCTTAAAAATGAAAATGAAAGATGAACAGGAGAAGGCACTTTAACAAGCAATAGTCTGTTGATTTTAGGCCAAGCTGGCACAGGACAGTCTTTTGTTTTAAAGGGAACACAACAGAAATTTGCTTCCAGGCTTAATTCTGAGATTTTTTTGCAACATCTGGCTAGTCCTGAGTTTTTCCAGGCCAAAAAAAATGTTAAATCCTAAGAAAAGCTCAGCACAATCATCTGGCTCTTCAGCAGACAAACAAAAAATCGAACTTCAGTTTCAGCTGTTGACTTGTTGAACCAACCAATGTAGATGAAAGTTCAAGAGAAGAATCAGATTCAAGCATTTGTTGTGAGGAATTAGAATTTACAGGTAAGGTGTGTACCTTTGCATCCCTTCATCTACACACCTAAACACACAGTGCTAAGTTGAGACACAAAGTTGAGAAAAAAAGATACTGACTTTGGCCTCCATTCACCATCCTGTATTCAGGAATTACCATAATTTTAAACTCAGTTTTATCCATTGTCCCATCTCCTAAGAAACAATCTGCTGAAACAATTGATCAATGGACCACAGCATTCAAAGGTTCATGACCATATATACCAAATATCATCCATCTAAAACATCTGCCTAGGACAAAAATGAACAACTGGTAACTGGGATTTGGCTGAAAAATATTCAGGTTGGGCTTGGTCCACGTATGACAACATGACATATACCTATGTTATGGGACCATTTACTTTCAGAATTTTGAATCAGGGCCACAACTTCATCCCTATCAGCCCAGTCATTTCATTACCAACCACATCACAAGCAGTGTTTCAGGACACAGGTCCTAGGACAAAATGTTCATGTACAAAACTAAGATACTTTTTGGGCAAAGAAATTTAGCAAACTGGACAAAAAATATAAACAAGAGGGCCACGATGGCTCTGCATCACTCACCAGAATAAATGTAAATTAACTTGTAACTAAAAAGGTAAGAAAGGTATACTTGTGGGCAGATAATGGGGAACAATAAAAACTTGTTAAGGACCATCAAAGGATACCCTGAACCTTCTGGTGAGCTAAAACTGGCTTGTGTGCTTCATAAATAATGTAATAACATGATATTGCCGTACAAGGCAAAATAAATCTCAAGAACAAAGGTACCGAAAGTAAAGCAATATGTTTTATGGTGTTTTATGATGCATCCATATCTAACTGTCATGTAGTGCACATCAATATGAAATGGATAACAAAGATAAATCATTTAATGAGATAATTTACACTTAAGATGTTAATGTAAGTTGCTAAATGACTTTGCTAATCCATTTCTTTTTCATTTGACATTTTCAACGGGCCCACCACGGGTCATAAAAAAAGAGAGAAGTGTTGAATGCCTGACAGAAACCAAAGTGTGACTTTGATCTCTAAATTACGGTCAAGTGTCTAATGCATGACACACCATCTCATCATGTTGAACAATTATGCTAAGTCGTTTTGAAATCCAATGATGCACAGGGAAGTTATGGTCAGACAGACTAACACACGGACGCACAAACTGACACACATGCACATACATGGAACCACCATTTTGACAATTGGGTCGAGCTTGCTGCAAGCAGGCTCAACAAAAATGAGAATGAAGGAGATATGAATTATTCAAACATTAGACTGTTGCATCAAAAAGGGTGTGTAATAGTTTACAATGTTAAAATGAGTGTATAAAAAGTTATCACAGTTTATAGTAAGGTCAGATTATCTTTTTAAGTAGATGATAATTGTTTTAGGTGAAACAGTTTTGAAAAGGGGGTCTATTTACATTAAAATACAGAATCATCATCATTATCATTGTTCCTCATACAGTATACTAGTATCTTCAGTGCCATCAAAGTTGTTAGATATACAACATTTTTTGAAGGTTTTAACAATGATACGTATGTCCAATTCATCCAAGAGGTCGATAAGTGTTTTGCAGATTTTGTCTAGCTCAGGATTTCAAATTCTGCCGTCAGACATGCATGTATGTAGGGCGTCCACATACCACTCAGTCCATTTCCGTTGAAGGATACCCTTCACCAGCTTGTCGATGAAGCTGCCTAGGAGTTGTAAAACCAAGGTTATTCCCCCAGGATGATAGTATGTATCATCCTACAACCCTCTGTTAACATCATCCTCACAACCAGGATAAGTTGAGCTGGAATACATCCAACACCAGTAACGACTTTCGTCATCCTGCGTGGTCTTTTCACCCACACTTTCTTGACCCAGTTTAATACAAGAGCGTGGTCCATCCAGTCTCTCTTGGCCACATACAACAATCCTTGTTGACCATTTCACTACTTTGGGCAGCGTTATCCAATTGAAAATAGCATATTGTCATCTCAGTGCAACAAGGTTGTATCCGACATTTTTTTCAAAATTAACTTTTTTTCATAGAATAAGATTTAATGTACCTAAAATACACCGTTGAACTTTTGTTATTAATTTGAACCTGTCAAAACAATATTTTAATGTTTAAATTGTTTGGTGCAACAGAGTTGTATCTCAAGACATAAGATCTGTTTGTATGTTATATATTTTTTCAAAAATATATTAACCTTGTTTCATGAAAGGAGTAAATAATGCATTTAAAATACTTCTGTAAATCAAATAAACAATAAAAAGATAATATATTATTTTATTAAAAGAAAAATTTATGTGAATTCTCAACAAACACTGAACACTGAACGTAAACAAGAGGGCCAATATGACCCTTTTTTACTCACGTGAGTAAAGATTGCAACATTTATGTTTTTCCTGTGATTTGACCTGGTGAGCTAGTATATTATAAAGACAATCATTTTGACAAGGTATGGTGAACCTCCAATCAAAACTGTGACCTATTGGGGGTTAACAAGGTTTTCCAATGATTTGACCTGGAGACCTTTTTTTGGACCCCAGATGACCCATGTTCGAACTTGTCCAAGATGTTATTAAAACAAACGTTCTGATAAAGTTTGATGAAGATTCAGAATTGTGACCTCTAGAGCATTAACAAGGTTTTCTGGTGCGATGACCTAATGACCTAGTTTTTAACCGGAGATGACCCATATTCGCATAATTTTACAAGATCACTAAAACAAACATTCTGACAAAGTTTCATGAAGATCCAATCAAATCTCTGATTTCTAGAGTATTAACAAATTCCCATTCTATTTGACCTGGTGACCTAGTTTTTTACTCCAGGCGACCCCAATACAAGCTCAGGTGAGCTAAAAATTGTACTTGAATAATCTTGAATAATAGATAAGAAAGGATTGCTAGATAACTACCCAAAAATCAATTCAACTATCAGCAAGTAATATTAAGTAGAAGTGGTCAAATTAAAGAGATTAATTTTTTTTTTCTTCAACAAGTGGAATCTTCTGGTCATTTTTGTATTAATACAATTATCATATTGGTATTTCACCAAGTAAAACAAAGTAAAACATTGTTGCACCAAATAAATGGAAAGAATATGACATTTTCATGCTGATACAACCTTGTTGCACTGAGGTAATGATAAGCCGGCAGCTTGATAGTTTCATTTTCATTATTTCAATAATGAATAATTAAGTAAATAAAAAATTACTTGGGATTTTGTTGTAAAAGTCACAAGTAAATAATATCTGAGACTTCTCTGATTTGATGTCTGTATAAGTCATTACAAAAATTCTATACATATCTAGTATGTTGTCTGTTGTAACAATGTACTTTTGTAAAAGTGATTATGACACTTACCTTTTATACATTCTACTCAAAGAGAATTGTTCCAATTTGATGATAGCTCATTGCACTGCATTATCAATCAGGGAAACGATGATCCTAAAAAAAAATATTTTTTTTTTAAATATTCAGGAAACTGCAATTATCAAAAAATACAACAAAATAAAAAAAGTAAAACATTAATTTAAAAAATAAAATAACCTACATCTAAAGTTACATCTAAGTTATTTACTCCATATGTAGAGAAGTTGCCAGCTCCTTGTGGAAGGGTAAATTAGTACTGGTTGGTATACAGTCCAGGAGAACTGGTTAGGTGAACCAGTTGCCATATATAACTGAAAAATTGTTGAAAAATGGCGTTAAACCGCATTGACAATATGTCTCATAAAAACAAATAGGTTACGTAAGTTATTAAAAACTGTAATAAAAATAGACTGATAAGATTAAAAAACAATAACAAAAATTATCCCATCCAAAAAAGTAAAATATTAATTAAAAATATAACAAAATAACCTACAACTAAAGTGATTATTTACATAAATTATTTTTGATAAAAATGTTGATTGATTTTCCTCCATATGTGGAGAAGTTGCCAGCTCTATGTGGAAGGGCAAGTTAGTACTGGTTAGTATACGGTCAAAGAAAACTTCGGTGAACTGGTTGCCATATATATAACGGCAAAATCGCTGAAAGACAGCGTTAAACCCCACTGACAATATGTCACATAAATACAAATTACATAAGTCATTAAAAACCGTTATAAAATAAGACTCATAAGAATATTGATTTTCCTCCATGTGTGGAGAAGTTGCTAGCTCCTTTTGGAAGGGTAAAGTTAGTACTGGCTAGTATACAGGAATACTGCTCAGGTGAACCTGCGTTAAACTCTAGTGACAATATGTCACAAAAAAACAAACAAGTTACATAAGACATTACCAACTGTAATACATATTAATAAAATAAACTAAAAATAAAATGACAGATAAGATTAAAAAAACACACACAAATATCCCATACAACACACACATCCCATACCAAAGTCCCTTACCATACCTCACACCAAGGCTCCCCTCACTCACACCCAGGCTCCCTCACCTCACACCAAGGTTCCCCCGACTCACACCAATGTCCCCCTACCTCACACCACCAACTCTTCCAGATTCCCCAACTCACATTCAGGCTACCATAACTCACAAAAATGACCCTGCCGCTCGCACTAAAATCCCCACAACTTAAATTCCTCTCACTCACACTTAGATCCCCTCAAGTCACACTCAGGTACCCATCACTCACATCAAGGTTCACACACCTCACATCAATGTCACCCAAAACTCTTAGGCTTTTTATACACTGCATTCCGATCTGGGATGCTGCTGATCGATTGATCAATCGATCAATCAATCCATCCATCAATCAATGCAAATCAACTGATCAATTCTAATCATTCAATCAGTATGTTCTATATGAATAAATCAATTATCAACAATTTAAATCAATCAATCACTCAATCAAATCAACAGATCAATAAATAAAATCATTCAATCAGTATGTTCTATCAATCAGTCAAAATAGTAATTATCTTACTATTGTTATACAGTAACTGATATCTTAAGATTCTTAATAGTCTATGTTGAGAATGAAATTTTAAAATTTAAATTAAAGTTTACCAATGATAAAACTGTTAAATTACAAACACTTGCAACAAATAACACACTAAAGATACACAAATTACTTGTTGACAATTATTTTAAACAATTACCAATAACCGTAAGGAAATGCAAATGTGAGCCAAGACAAAATGAAAGATGAAGATATTTAGATCATAAATCTGTAAATATTCATACCATATTTTCTAGATTCATGTTTTTTCCCTGAATTAATGTAGCGTAAATGGCTATATGGTGATATCAAGTTTCACTAATTTATAGTTTCAAAATGTCAACCATAAATGTATACATTAATAACCCACTATAATTGCAAGTAATTTGAAAGAAATATTGCACTTGGTCGGTCTTCTATAAAGCAATATCGTGCGTAATTTTCGTATTTTTGAACAACGATCACTACTCTGTATGTAAGGATATATTACAACAATTAGCCTTAAATAACAATCATGGTATCATGCAGTGACCCGTGTCTCAGCTTTTCGATAACATCCTCCATTCAATAGATATTTTAAAGAAATTCCGTAGCCTGATCCCCGCAATACATTATAGATAAAAAACGAAAATAAACATCAAAATTCTGAGACAAACATTTCAGCTACCAAAAACCGCTTTAAAATCCATCTTCGAATAAGGGCAGCAATCTTTGTTCAAATATAGGACCCACTGCGTTTTTTCTAAGCGAGAAATTAACAATGACAGTGTCAGATCATTATCAACAAAGTATTATCCCAAATCACATCACAAAAACAGCAGTTTGATTTCACTATCAACAGAATTTTACTTCAGATTCTAAGAAAAATATAAATTTAAGAGAATTATAAAGCTTTATGAGAATAATAATCTAATATTTGACAACATCATAATGTATAATAATTATAATTAAATTAATACTATAATAATTAATAATAGTTATTAGATTTGTTAGTATGTTCTTTTCAATATGATTTGTGATAACAGGTTTTACTTAAAACTACAAACACATCAATCTATCAACAGGAAATTATATAAATACATTCAAGTTACTGGTTGCTTCCTTCATATTTTGAGTTAAAAGTTAAACAGGGCATTTTCTAGAGATTTTGTGGTACTTATGCTTAATGTCAAGTAAAAGTTGTCAAATTAAGGAGTTTATGAAGCAATGGGTTAAAACAATTTGATATTCTTGTTATTTTTGTATAATCATCATGCTGTGAAACAAGATAAAACCTAACTGCACCAAATAAATGGAAAAAATATGACTTTTTGTGCGGATACAACTTTTCTGCACGAGGTGACAATATCAAGTTGATTGAAAGAACAACTTACCTGAAATTGTCCGTGAGTCGATTTAACTTCTAACCTCAGCTGGTAACATAACAAAAACAGAATCTCCAACAGCAAGAAGACGATTTTCCAGAGCTAATTGCCATCAATCATCTAAATTATGACTGTCCAAACGCCTTCTAGATTTTCTAGACACGGCTATCTCTACAGCTTTAGCAAGCGCACGGAAAAAATCAAATTTAGCACGTTTTTTCCGGTGTCGCTAAAAAACGCCAAGAAGAATGTAAGCGACAAGAAACGACACACACACACATCGATAATTTTTTAAATGATCTATTTCCATCAACTGTCTTACATTTTGTGGAAATAATATCGATTTTATATCTAAGTTACAGAAAGAGCCGAACAACACCAGCTAAAATAGAATTTCTGTAGAGTATATACTCGCCATTAAATGTCGAGTGTGAGAGACATCCGAGCAGTTCCGAGTGCCAAATTTAGGCATACTCACACTAAATGTTATCCAAATTTTGCAGACAGGTATATACAAATTAGGCCAAAAGCCTCTAAATTTATTTCACATGTTCATACCAACACACAATTTCGAAAGTTCACTGTGGGTACCGCTAGGCCGTTTAGAAAAGTACACAGTGGGTCCCAGTCTGAAGTTTAGAAAACTTCTGTTCTGTTCTATTCTGTTGTGATCTGTTCTGCTCTTACGTGTTCTGTTCTGTTAGTATCTTTACATTTCTGTTCTCTTCAGTTCTATTTTATATTTTTTTTTGTGGTGTTCTATTCTATTCGGTCCTGTCCTTATCTGTCCTGTTCTGTTCTATTCTATTTTTGTAGTGTTCTGTTCTGTTCTATTCTATTTTTGTAGTGTTCTATTCTATTCTGTTCTATTATATTTTTGTAGTGTTCTATTCTGTTCTGTTCTTTTCTATTATATTTTTGTAGTGTTCTATTCTGTTGTGTTCTATTTTATTTTTGTAGTGTTCTATTCTGTTGTGTTCTATTTTATTTTTGTAGTGTTCTGTTCTATTTTATTCTGTGGTGATCAGCTCTATTCTGTTCTAAACTTCCTACTGATACCCAAAGTGAACTTTTCTAAACGGTCTATCGTTACCCACAGTGTACTTTTACAAAATTTTGTGAACTTTTCTATACGGTCTATCAGTACTTGGGTATTTCTAAAGAAATTGTCCAAATTGAAGTTGAAAAAACATCACTTTCTGACTTCCTGCAGTGTGTATTATATTTGTCCTGCTGTACATAACAAACACTGTGCCATCTATTTTAGACATTCACACTGCTACCAAACAACTTTTGACAGCAGTGCATTAAACAAAAATGTACAAGAGTGTCTATTTTTTCACTACTATAACAAAATTTAAAAAGTTAAAAAACATGATTATTGTTTGCTGAATGACGTGGAAATTTTGCATACAATTAGATCTTTTTAATCTTAATGTAATTTTCATTAAAACAGATATTAATGAATAGGTTTACTATCAAATAAATTTCATAAATTATTTGAAAGAAAAATGAACATATTTGTAAAATCTTGTACATAGCGCTAAATTTTGTACAATATACATTCTGCTGTTCTTTATGTATATCAAAATAACACTGTTTCCATAAATTAGAAATTTTGTAATCGTTATGGTAGTGAAGTCAATGTTACGGTAAAGAAGGAAAGGTTATGGTAGTGAAAATAGTTCTGAAAAGATGGATGACATTGATCTTTTTCAAAGATTTATTTATCATCTGCATTGCGTTAAACATAACGAAATACTCAGCTATGCAGATAAATTCTTAACCTAATGTAAAATGAAATTTAAAGGTCGGGTAGTTCTTTAATGGACTCCCAAAGCTGTGGCTGAATTTGGTGATGGCGCAACCCAATCTTTGTAGGCGGTGGGATTAGTGTGACAAATTTGTCGAGCGAGTACCAAAGGACATCTTGCATACGAGGCCAGAAGAACTGAATCGCCCCTATGTTGTGCATAATATTTACTTCTATTTCTGTATGATCAATATCCTGTACTACGCCTGGATAAGGTTTCCAGTCATACTTCACAACACAGAACTTGCCCTTCAGTGACTCATCGAACTGTTTTGGTCCTGTTGAAAAATAATAATCATTTTGCAGTTCATGTAAACCTACATCATGTCATGTACCAGCTTTATACCTCCATCTGCTTTACGACGTTCATACCTTTCATGTTCTTTCCTCAAATATTCGCTGTACAACACAGGGTTTTGTTTTATTTTCTCTCTGTGTCTACGGGCTCTTTCTGCTGCACTCGGGCATTTTTTATTTTCTTCTTTGCTATCAGTGGTAGATCTCTAGCTGACACGAGCTTGTCTTTTGTGCCTAAAACTTCTTGGGCCCACTCAATTCTTTCCTCGTTAGTAAGACGATATCCCAAGTATGATATCAAAATATTGTTCAATGTCTCTACAGATTTTTCACATTCATTGTACTCTTCTATCAATTGTTTTAAACTTCCCTTTTTTGAAAGATATTAAATGAAGAAAGTATATAGCAAAATGTCATTTTTTTGTAATTTTATTCTTGCAAATATTTATTTATTATATTTATCATTAGTTTTAATGATCCAAGGCAAAATTTATAGGCTGTGATATAGCTTTAAAGTCATAACAAATATTGAAGTTTTTATTTTATTTTTTGGCATTGCTTAAAGCTGTGATATTTTAATATACTAGGATCCATTCGATTTTTCATGAAATTGTTTTCTCTTGCTATGATTTGAATTACTTATTTTCTCTCTTGAGTACAGTGCAACCTCTCCAAAGCAACACCCTTTGGGAGACGCAAAACTATGTTGTTGTTGAGAGGTTGTCGCTCTGGAGAGGTTGAATCAACAGTTAAATCTTACAGTGGGACAACATCATGCTGTTGTTGAAGGGAGGTAGTTGGTCAAGAGAGAGCCATTATAGAGAGGTTGCACTGTATACTGATTTTCTCATATTTTTCACTACCGTAATAAAATCTTCACGAAACGGAAAAGGACGTTACAGTTGTAAACCGTTGTGGCAGTGAAAATTTTCTCATTAAAAGCGTCTAGACGACTTTGACGTTGTTTACATGAACAATTTTCAAACATTGGAAAACAATTTCTTTGACTTATTCCTGTGGTTTTGAAACTGAGCAAACAAATGTATGCATACACAGATTATGCGGCGTATGGTAGTGAACAAACATAAGTATACAGACAAAATATCTCACCATTATTTGCTGTTTTCTCAGTGGCCATGCTCCATTTTCACAACAAACTTCCCGCCAAGACAACTCTAATATTAATGACGTCATAAGAAGCCACTTGGTTCGCTTAATCATGCATAAAAACTAATTCATAGACTAAATTCAGTGTTGTGACGGTAGTGAACTCAAAATTTATGGACATTCTTCAAACATAAATAATTTTAACATATTCAATCAATTTATATCAAATACAAATGTTATTTACTTGTTTTTGTTTGTGTTCACTTTATCAAATATTTCATTTAATCACATTAAAAACAATTCGTGTTTCAATGTGGATGGTGTTTGGGACATGCCAAATTTTGCCAATTAGCAACATTGCAGGTAAAAAATAACCGTTTAATGAAAACCAAACAGTATTATTGTATTTAAACATGTGTAAAATAATACAATGATTATGATAAGTCAAGTCTCCCTACAAATTATACTATAGTTAATACAATTATACTTATTATAATTCAAGGGAAATTATCCAGATCATATAGAAATACAGAGAGTACTTTTCCAAAAATTTGTCAAAAAATGCTGACAGGGTGAAATTCTGCAGCAAACTCATTTCTAGAATCTTAATAAAAGGGCTAGGGTTAGGGCTAGGGTTAGAATCTTAATAAAACCAAAATCAAACATACCATACCACATCCATCCTCACCAGACTTCTCTTCTTGCCAATGATTAGACTGTAAAGTTAAAATGCTGTACTATCTACGAGATAAAGAGTAAGTAAAAGACAAAGATTAGAAAAGTATAGGCACGGCACAACACAGCAGAGAACAGAACAGAACTGCACAGTACAGCACAGAATAGAACAGAACAGAACAGCACAGCACAGTATAGCACAGAATAGAACAGAACAGCACAGCACGGCGTTGCAGAACATGGCACAGCACAGCAGAGAAGGGAATAGAATAGAAACAGAACAGATAAGGAGAGAACACAACAGAATAGAACAACACAGAAATGAAATAAAGAATAGAACTGAACAGAACAGAACGGATCAAGAAAAAGGACTGAATAGAACATGACACATAAGAGGAGAACCAATCCCCACAGAATGGAACAGAACAGAACAGAACGGAGCATTTTTAGACTTCCTATTGGTACCCACAGTGTACTTTTCTAAACGGCCTAGCAGTACCCACGTGAACTTTCAAATTTTTTGAAAACTACACTGTGGGTACTGATAGACCGATTAGAAAAGTCCATCGTGGGTACCAATAAAAAGTTTAGAACGGAATAGAACAGGACCAGTCGCAACAGAATAGAACTGTATGGAACAGGACAGTATACAACACCACAAAATTAAGATAAAAAATGGAATAGAATGGAACAGAATAGAACAGAACAGTAGAGAACAGCACGACACAGAACGGAACAGAACAGCACAGTATAGCACAGAATAGAACAGAACAGCACAGCACGGCGATGCAGAACATGGCACAGCACAGCAGAGAAGGGAATAGAATGAACAGAACAGATAAAGGAGAGAACACAACAGAATAGAACACTACAGAAATGAAATAAAGAGAATAGAACTGAACAGAACAGAACGGACAAAGAAAAAGGACTGAATAGAACACTGACACATAAGAGAGAACCAATCCCCACAGAATGGAACAGAACAGAACAGAGCGGGCATTTTAGACTTCCTATTGGTACCCACAGATGTACTTTCTAACGGCTACTTGGTACCCACGGTGAACTTTCAAATTTTTGAAAAGTACACTGTGGGTGCTGATAGGCACCGTTTAGAAAAGTCCACCGTGGGTACCAATAGAATGTTTAGAACGGAATAGAACAGGACCAGTCGCAACAGAATAGAACTGTACGGAACAGGACAGTATAGAACACCACAAAAATGAGATAAAAAATGGAATAGAACGGAACAGAACAGAACAGAGCAGTAGAGAACAGCACGACACGGAACGGAACAGAACAGCACAGTATAGCACAGAATAGAACAGAACAGCACAGCACGGCGTAGCAGAACACGGCACAGCACAGCAGAGAAGGGAACAGAATAGAACAGAACAGATAAGGAGAGAACACAACAGAATAGAACACCACAGAAATGAAATAAAGACTAGAACTGAACAGAACAGAACGGATCAAGAAAAAGGACTGAATAGAACATGACACATAAGAGGAGAACCAATCCCCACAGAATGGAACAGAACAGAACAGAACGGAGCATTTTTAGACTTCCTATTGGTACCAACGGTGTACTTTTCTAAACGGCCTAGCAGTACCCACGGTGAACTTTCAAATTTTTTGAAAAGTACACTGTGGGTACTGATAGACCGTTTAGAAAAGTCCACCGTGGGTACCAATAGAAAGTTTAGAACGGAATAGAACAGGACCAGTCGCAACAGAATAGAACTGTACGGAACAGGACAGTATAGAACACCACAAAAATGAGATAAAAAATGGAATAGAACGGAACAGAACAGAACAGAGCAGTAGAGAACAGCACGACACGGAACGGAACAGAACAGCACAGTATAGCACGGAATAGAACAGAACAGCATAGCACCGCGTAGCACAACACGGCACAGCACAGCAGAGAGGGGAACAGAATAGAACAGAACAGATAAGATAAGGAACAGAACAGAATAGAACACCACAGAAATGAAATAAGCCATAGAACTGAACAGAACAGAACGGACCAAGAAAAAGGACTGAATAGAACATGACACGTAAGAGGAGAGCCAATCCCCACAGAATGGAACAGAACAGAACAGAACGGAGCATTTTTAGACTTCCTATTGGTACCCATGGTGTACTTTTCTAAACGGCCTAGCAGTACCCACGGTGAACTTTCAAATTTTTTGAAAAGTACACTGTGGGTACTGATAGACCGTTTAGAAAAGTCCATCGTGGGTACCAATAAAAAGTTTAGAACGGAATAGAACAGGACCAGTCGCAACAGAATGGAACTGTATGGAACAGGACAGTATACAACACCACAAAAATAAGATAAAAAATGGAATAGAATGGAACAGAATAGAACAGAACAGTAGAGAACAGCACGACACAGAACGGAACAGAACAGCACAGTATAGCACGGAATAGAACAGAACAGCACAGCACCGCGTAGCACAACAAGGCACAGCACAGCAGAGAGGGGAACAGAATAGAACAGAACAGATAAGGAGGGAACAGAACAGAATAGAACACCACAGAAATGAAATAAGCCATAGAACTGAACAGAACAGAACGGACCAAGAAAAAAGGTCTGAATAGAACATGACACGTAAGAGGAGAGCCAATCCCCACAGAATGGAACAGAACAGAACAGAACGGAGCATTTTTAGACTTCCTATTGGTACCCACAGTGTACTTTTCTAAACGGCCTAGCAGTACCCACGGTGAACTTTCAAATTTTTTGAAAACTACACTGTGGGTACTGATAGACCGTTTAGAAAAGTCCATCGTGGGTACCAATAAAAAGTTTAGAACGGAATAGAACAGGACCAGTCGCAACAGAATAGAACTGTATGGAACAGGACAGTATACAACACCACAAAAATAAGATAAAAAATGGAACAGAATGGAACAGAATAGAACAGAACAGTAGAGAACAGCACGACACAGAACGGAACAGAACAGCACAGTATAGCACAGAATAGAACAGAACAGCACAGCACGGCGTTGCAGAACATGGCACAGCACAGCAGAGAAGGGAACAGAATAGAACAGAACAGATAAGGAGAGAACACAACAGAATAGAACACCACAGAAATGAAATAAAGAATAGAACTGAACAGAACAGAACGGATCAAGAAAAAGGACTGAATAGAACATGACACATAAGAGGAGAACCAATCCCCACAGAATGGAACAGAACAGAACAGAACGGAGCATTTTTAGACTTCCTATTGGTACCCACAGTGTACTTTTCTAAACGGCCTAGCAGTACCCACGTGAACTTTCAAATTTTTTGAAAACTACACTGTGGGTACTGATAGACCGTTTAGAAAAGTCCATCGTGGGTACCAATAAAAAGTTTAGAACGGAATATAACAGGACCAGTCGCAACAGAATAGAACTGTATGGAACAGGACAGTATACAACACCACAAAAATAAGATAAAAAATGGAATAGAATGGAACAGAATAGAACAGAACAGTAGAGAACAGCACGACACAGAACGGAACAGAACAGCACAGTATAGCACAGAATAGAACAGAACAGCACAGCACGGCGTAGCAGAACACGGCACAGCACAGCAGAGAAGGGAACAGAATAGAACAGAACAGATAAGGAGAGAACACAACAGAATAGAACACCACAGAAATGAAATAAAGAATAGAACTGAACAGAACAGAACGGACCAAGAAAAAGGACTGAATAGAACATGACACATAAGAGGAGAACCAATCCCCACAGAATGGAACAGAACAGAACAGAACGGAGCATTTTTAGACTTCCTATTGGTACCCACAGTGTACTTTTCTAAACGGCCTAGCAGTACCCACGGTGAACTTTCAAATTTTTTGAAAAGTACACTGTGGGTACTGATAGACCGTTTAGAAAAGTCCATCGTGGGTACCAATAAAAAGTTTAGAACGGAATAGAACAGGACCAGTCGCAACAGAATAGAACTGTATGGAACAGGACAGTATACAACACCACAAAAATAAGATAAAAAATGGAATAGAAGGAACAGAATAGAACAGAACAGTAGAGAACAGCACGACACAGAACGGAACAGAACAGCACAGTATAGCACAGAATAGAACAGAACAGCACAGCACGGCGTTGCAGAACATGGCACAGCACAGCAGAGAAGGGAACAGAATAGAACAGAACAGATAAGGAGAGAACACAACAGAATAGAACACCACAGAAATGAAATAAAGAATAGAACTGAACAGAACAGAACGGATCAAGAAAAAGGACTGAATAGAACATGACACATAAGAGGAGAACCAATCCCCACAGAATGGAACAGAACAGAACAGAACGGAGCATTTTTAGACTTCCTATTGGTACCCACAGTGTACTTTTCTAAACGGCCTAGCAGTACCCACGGTGAACTTTCAAATTTTTTGAAAACTACACTGTGGGTACTGATAGACCGTTTAGAAAAGTCCATCGTGGGTACCAATAAAAAGTTTAGAACGGAATAGAACAGGACCAGTCGCAACAGAATAGAACTGTATGGAACAGGACAGTATACAACACCACAAAAATAAGATAAAAAATGGAATAGAATGGAACAGAATAGAACAGAACAGTAGAGAACAGCACGACACAGAACGGAACAGAACAGCACAGTATAGCACAGAATAGAACAGAACAGCACAGCACGGCGTAGCAGAACACGGCACAGCACAGCAGAGAAGGGAACAGAATAGAACAGAACAGATAAGGAGAGAACACAACAGAATAGAACACCACAGAAATGAAATAAAGAATAGAACTGAACAGAACAGAACGGATCAAGAAAAAGGACTGAATAGAACATGACACATAAGAGGAGAACCAATCCCCACAGAATGGAACAGAACAGAACAGAACGGAGCATTTTTAGACTTCCTATTGGTACCCACAGTGTACTTTTCTAAACGGCCTAGCAGTACCCACGGTGAACTTTCAAATTTTTTGAAAAGTACACTGTGGGTACTGATAGACCGTTTAGAAAAGTCCATCGTGGGTACCAATAAAAAGTTTAGAACGGAATAGAACAGGACCAGTCGCAACAGAATAGAACTGTATGGAACAGGACAGTATACAACACCACAAAAATAAGATAAAAAATGGAATAGAATGGAACAGAATAGAACAGAACAGTAGAGAACAGCACGACACAGAACGGAACAGAACAGCACAGTATAGCACGGAATAGAACAGAACAGCACAGCACCGCGTAGCACAACACGGCACAGCACAGCAGAGAGGGGAACAGAATAGAACAGAACAGATAAGGAGGGAACAGAACAGAATAGAACACCACAGAAATGAAATAAGCCATAGAACTGAACAGAACAGAACGGACCAAGAAAAAGGACTGAATAGAACATGACACGTAAGAGGAGAGCCAATCCCCACAGACTGGAACAGAACAGAACAGAACGGAGCATTTTTAGACTTCCTATTGGTACCCACAGTGTACTTTTCTAAACGGCCTAGCAGTACCCACGGTGAACTTTCAAATTTTTTGAAAAGTACACTGTGGGTACTGATAGACCGTTTAGAAAAGTCCACCGTGGGTACCAATAGAAAGTTTAGAACGGAATAGAACAGGACCAGTCGCAACAGAATAGAACTGTATGGAACAGGACAGTATACAACACCACAAAAATAAGATAAAAAATGGAATAGAATGGGACAGAATAGAACAGAACAGTAGAGAACAGCACGACACAGAACGGAACAGAACAGCACAGTATAGCACAGAATAGAACAGAACAGCACAGCACGGCGTAGCAGAACACGGCACAGCACAGCAGAGAAGGGAACAGAATAGAACAGAACAGATAAGGAGAGAACACAACAGAATAGAACACCACAGAAATGAAATAAAGAATAGAACTGAACAGAACAGAACGGATCAAGAAAAAGGACTGAATAGAACATGACACATAAGAGGAGAACCAATCCCCACAGAATGGAACAGAACAGAACAGAACGGAGCATTTTTAGACTTCCTATTGGTACCCACAGTGTACTTTTCTAAACGGCCTAGCAGTACCCACGGTGAACTTTCAAATTTTTTGAAAACTACACTGTGGGTACTGATAGACCGTTTAGAAAAGTCCATCGTGGGTACCAATAAAAAGTTTAGAACGGAATAGAACAGGACCAGTCGCAACAGAATAGAACTGTATGGAACAGGACAGTATACAACACCACAAAAATAAGATAAAAAATGGAATAGAATGGAACAGAATAGAACAGAACAGTAGAGAACAGCACGACACAGAACGGAACAGAACAGCACAGTATAGCACAGAATAGAACAGAACAGCACAGCACGGCGTAGCAGAACACGGCACAGCACAGCAGAGAAGGGAACAGAATAGAACAGAACAGATAAGGAGAGAACACAACAGAATAGAACACCACAGAAATGAAATAAAGAATAGAACTGAACAGAACAGAACGGATCAAGAAAAAGGACTGAATAGAACATGACACATAAGAGGAGAACCAATCCCCACAGAATGGAACAGAACAGAACTGAACGGAGCATTTTTAGACTTCCTATTGGTACCCACAGTGTACTTTTCTAAACGGCCTAGCAGTACCCACGGTGAACTTTCAAATTTTTTGAAAACTACACTGTGGGTACTGATAGACCGTTTAGAAAAGTCCTTCGTGGGTACCAATAAAAAGTTTAGAACGGAATAGAACAGGACCAGTCGCAACAGAATAGAACTGTATGGAACAGGACAGTATACAACACCACAAAAATAAGATAAAAAATGGAATAGAATGGAACAGAATAGAACAGAACAGTAGAGTACAGCACGACACAGAACGGAACAGAACAGCACAGTATAGCACAGAATAGAACAGAACAGCACAGCACGGCGTAGCAGAACACGGCACAGCACAGCAGAGAAGGGAACAGAATAGAACAGAACAGCACAGCACGGCGTAGCAGAACACGGCACAGCACAGCAGAGAAGGGAACAGAATAGAACAGAACAGATAAGGAGAGAACACAACAGAATAGAACACCACAGAAATGAAATAAAGAATAGAACTGAACAGAACAGAACGGATCAAGAAAAAGGACTGAATAGAACATGACACATAAGAGGAGAACCAATCCCCACAGAATGGAACAGAACAGAACAGAACGGAGCATTTTTAGACTTCCTATTGGTACCCACAGTGTACTTTTCTAAACGGCCTAGCAGTACCCACGGTGAACTTTCAAATTTTTTGAAAACTACACTGTGGGTACTGATAGACCGTTTAGAAAAGTCCATCGTGGGTACCAATAAAAAGTTTAGAATGGAATAGAACAGGACCAGTCGCAACAGAATAGAACTGTATGGAACAGGACAGTATACAACACCACAAAAATAAGATAAAAAATGGAATAGAATGGAACAGAATAGAACAGAACAGTAGAGAACAGCACGACACAGAACGGAACAGAACAGCACAGTATAGCACAGAATAGAACAGAATAGCACAGCACGGCGTTGCAGAACATGGCACAGCACAGCAGAGAAGGGAACAGAATAGAACAGAACAGATAAGGAGAGAACACAACAGAATAGAACACCACAGAAATGAAATAAAGAATAGAACCGAACAGAACAGAACGGATCAAGAAAAAGGACTGAATAGAACATGACACATAAGAGGAGAACCAATCCCCACAGAATGGAACAGAACAGAACAGAAGGGAGCATTTTTAGTCTTCCTATTGGTACCCACAGTGTACTTTTCTAAACGGCCTAGCAGTACCCACGGTGAACTTTCAAATTTTTTGAAAAGTACACTGTGGGTACTGATAGACCGTTTAGAAAAGTCCATTGTGGGTACCAATAAAAAGTTTAGAACGGAATAGAACAGGACCAGTCGCAACAGAATAGAACTGTATGGAACAGGACAGTATACAACACCACAAAAATAAGATAAAAAATGGAATAGAATGGAACAGAATAGAACAGAACAGTAGAGTACAGCACGACACAGAACGGAACAGAACAGCACAGTATAGCACAGAATAGAACAGAACAGCACAGCACGGCGTAGCAGAACACGGCACAGCACAGCAGAGAAGGGAACAGAATAGAACAGAACAGATAAGGAGAGACCACAACAGAATAGAACACCACAGAAATGAAATAAAGAATAGAACTGAACAGAACAGAACGGATCAAGAAAAAGGACTGAATATAACATGACACATAAGAGGAGAACCAATCCCCACAGAATGGAACAGAACAGAACAGAACGGAGCATTTTTAGACTTCCTATTGGTACCCATGGTGTACTTTTCTAAACGGCCTAGCAGTACCCACGGTGAACTTTCAAATTTTTTGAAAAGTACACTGTGGGTACTGATAGACCGTTTAGAAAAGTCCACCGTGGGTACCAATAGAAAGTTTAGAACGGAATAGAACAGGACCAGTCGCAACAGAATAGAACTGTATGGAACAGGACAGTATACAACACCACAAAAATAAGATAAAAAATGGAATAGAATGGAACAGAATAGAACAGAACAGTAGAGAACAGCACGACACAGAACGGAACAGAACAGCACAGTATAGCACGGAATAGAACAGAACAGCACAGCACCGCGTAGCACAACACGGCACAGCACAGCAGAGAGGGGAACAGAATAGAACAGAACAGATAAGGAGGGAACAGAACAGAATAGAACACCACAGAAATGAAATAAGCCATAGAACTGAACAGAACAGAACTGACCAAGAAAAAGGACTGAATAGAACATGACACGTAAGAGGAGAGCCAATCCCCACAGAATGGAACAGAACAGAACAGAACGGAGCATTTTTAGACTTCCTATTGGTACCCACGGTGTACTTTTCTAAACGGCCTAGCAGTACCCACGGTGAACTTTCAAATTTTTTGAAAACTACACTGTGGGTACTGATAGACCGTTTAGAAAAGTCCATCGTGGGTACCAATAAAAAGTTTAGAACGGAATAGAACAGGACCAGTCCAAACAGAATAGAACTGTATGGAACAGGACAGTATACAACACCACAAAAATGAGATAAAAAATGGAATAGAATGGAACAGAATAGAACAGAACAGTAGAGAACAGCACGACACAGAACGGAACAGAACAGCACAGTATAGCACAGAATAGAACAGAACAGCACAGCACGGCGTAGCAGAACACGGCACAGCACAGCAGAGAGGGGAACAGAATAGAACAGAACAGATAAGATAAGGAACAGAACAGAATAGAACACCACAGAAATGAAATAAGCCATAGAACTGAACAGAACAGAACGGACCAAGAAAAAGGACTGAATAGAACATGACACGTAAGAGGCGAGCCAATCCCCACAGAATGGAACAGAACAGAACAGAACGGAGCATTTTTAGACTTCCTATTGGTACCCACGGTGTACTTTTCTAAACGGCCTAGCAGTACCCACGGTGAACTTTCAAATTTTTTGAAAAGTACACTGTGGGTACTGATAGACCGTTTAGAAAAGTCCACCGTGGGTACCAATAGACAGTTTAGAACGGAATAGAACAGGACCAGTCGCAACAGAATAGAACTGTACGGAACAGGACAGTATAGAACACCACAAAAATGAGATAAAAAATGGAATAGAACGGAACAGAACAGAACAGAGCAGTCGAGAACAGCACGACACGGAACGGAACAGAACAGCACAGTATAGCACGGAATAGAACAGAACAGCACAGCACCGTGTAGCACAACACGGCACAGCACAGCAGAGAGGGGAACAGAATAGAACAGAACAGATAAGGAGGGAACAGAACAGAATAGAACACCACAGAAATGAAATAAGCCATAGAACTGAACAGAACAGAACGGACCAATAAAAAGGACTGAATAGAACATGACACGTAAGAGGAGAGCCAATCCCCACAGAATGGAACAGAACAGAACAGAACGGAGCATTTTTAGACTTCCTATTGGTACCCACGGTGTACTTTTCTAAACGGCCTAGCAGTACCCACGGTGAACTTTCAAATTTTTTGAAAAGTACACTGTGAGTGTCGTCATGAAAAAGTCTGTCAGGCTCCAACAAAAGGACCTGAGCAGAATAATTGGATGATCACTGGCAGAATAGAACTGTACGGAACAGGACAGTATAGAACACCACAAAAATGAGATAAAAAATGGAATAGAACGGAACAGAATTAGAACAGAGCAGTAGAGAACAGCACGACACAGAACGGAACAGAACAGCACAGTATAGCACGGAATAGAACAGAACAGCACAGCACGGCGTAGCAGAACACGGCACAGCACAGCAGAGAAGGGAACAGAATAGAACAGAACAGATAAGGAGAGAACACAACAGAATAGAACACTACAGAAATGAAATAAAGAATAGAACTGAACAGAACAGAACGGACAAAGAAAAAGGACTGAATAGAACATGACACATAAGAGGAGAACCAATCCCCACAGAATGGAACAGAACAGAACAGAACGGAGCATTTTGGGCTTCCTATTGGTACCCACGGTGTACTTTCTAAACTGACACAAGCAGTACCACGGTGAACTTTCAAATTTTTGAAAAGTACACTGTGGGTACTGATGAACCGTTTAGAAAAGATCCACCGTGAGGTATGAACGAAAGTTTAGAACGAATAGAACAGGACCAGTCGCAACAGAATAAACTGTACCGGAACAGGACAGTATAGGAACACCACAAAAATGAGATAAAAAATGGAATAGAACGGAACAGAACAGAACAGAGCAGTAGAGAACAGCGAGACACGGAACGGAACAGAACAGCACAGTATAGCACGGACTAGAACAGAACAGCACAGCACCGCGTAGCACAACACGGCACAGCACAGCAGAGAGGGGAACAGAATAGAACAGAACAGATAAGATAAGGAACAGAACAGAATAGAACACCACAGAAATGAAATAAGCCATAGAACTGAACAGAACAGAACGGACCAAGAAAAAGGACTGAATAGAACATGACACGTAAGAGGAGAGCCAATCCCCACAGAATGGAACAGAACAGAACAAAACGGAGCATTTTTAGACTTCCTATTGGTACCCACGGTGTACTTTTCTAAACGGCCTATCAGTACCCACGGTGAACTTTCAAATTTTTTGAAAAGTACACTGTGGGTACTGATAGACCGTTTAGAAAAGTCCACCGTGGGTACCAATAGAAAGTTTAGAACGGAATAGAACAGGACCAGTCGCAACAGAATAGAACTGTACGGAACAGGACAGTATAGAACACCACAAAAATGAGATAAAAAATGGAATAGAACGGACCAGAACAGAACAGAGCAGTAGAGAACAGCACGACACGGAACGGAACAGAACAGCACAGTATAGCACGGAATAGAACAGAACAGCACAGCACCGCGTAGCACAACACGGCACAGCACAGCAGAGAGGGGAACAGAATAGAACAGAACAGATAAGGAGGGAACAGAACAGAATAGAACACCACAGAAATGAAATAAGCCATAGAACTGAACAGAACAGAACGGACCAAGAAAATGGACTGAATAGAACATGACACGTAAGAGGAGAGCCAATCCCCACAGAATGGAACAGAACAGAACAGAACGGAGCATTTTTAGACTTCCTATTGGTACCCACGGTGTACTTTTCTAAACGGCCTAGCAGTACCCACGGTGAACTTTCAAATTTTTTGAAAAGTACACTGTGGGTTCTGATAGACCGTTTAGAAAAGTCCACCGTGGGTACCAATAGAAAGTTTAGAACGGAATAGAACAGGACCAGTCGCAACAGAATAGAACTGTACGGAACAGGACAGTATAGAACACCACAAAAATGAGATAAAAAATGGAATAGAACGGAACAGAACAGAACAGAGCAGTAGAGAACAGCACGACACGGAACGGAACGGAACAGCACAATATAGCACGGAATAGAACAGAACAGCACAGCACCGCGTAGCACAACACGGCACAAACAGCAGAGAGAACAGAATAGAACAGAACAGATAAGGAGGGAGACAGAACAGAATAGAACACCACAGAAATGAAATAAGCCATAAGAACTGAACAGAACAGAACGGACCAAGAAAAAGGACTGAATAGAACATGACACGTAAGAGGAGAGCCAATCCCACAGAATGGAACAGAACAGAACAAAGAACGGAGCATTTTTAGACTTTTTATTGGTACCCACGGTGTACTTTTCTAAACGGCCTAGCAGTACCCACGGTGAACTTTCAAATTTTTGAAGAGTACTGTGAATAGACCGTTTAGAAAAGTCCACCGTGGTATAATAGAAGTTTAGAACGGAATAGAACAGGACCAGTCACCAACAGAATAGAACTGTACGGAACAGGACAGTATAGAACACCACAAAAATGAGATAAAAATGGAATAGAACGGAACAGAACAGAACAGAGCAGTAGAGAACAGCACGACACGGAACGGAACAGAACAACGCACAGTATAGCACGGAATAGAACAGAACAGCACAGCACCGCGTAGCACAACACGGCACAGCACAGCAGAGAGGGGAACAGAATAGAACAGAACAGATAAGATAAGGAACAGAACAGAATAGAACACCACAGAAATGAAATAAGCCATAGAACTGAACAGAACAGAACGGACCAAGAAAAAGGACTGAATAGAACATGACACGTAAGAGGAGAACCAATCCCCACAGAATGGAACAGAACAGAACAGAACGGAGCATTTTTAGACTTCCTATTGGTACCCACAGTGTACTTTTCTAAACGGCCTAGCAGTATCCACGGTGAACTTTCAAATTTTTTGAAAAGTACACTGTGGGTACTGATAGACCGTTTAGAAAAGTCCACCGTGGGTACCAATAGAAAGTTTAGAACGGAATAGAACAGGACCAGTCGCAACAGAATAGAACTGTACGGAACAGGACAGTATAGAACACCACAAAAATGAGATAAAAAATGGAATAGAACGGAACAGAACAGAACAGAGCAGTAGAGAACAGCACGACACGGAACGGAACAGAACAGCACAGTATAGCACGGAATAGAACAGAACAGCACAGCACCGCGTAGCACAACACGGCACAGCACAGAAATGAAATAAGCCATAGAACTGAACAGAACAGAACGGACCAAGAAAAAGGACTGAATAGAACATGACACGTAAGAGGAGAGCCAATCCCCACAGAATGGAACAGAACAGAACAGAACGGAGCATTTTTAGACTTCCTATTGGTACCCATGGTGTACTTTTCTAAACGGCCTAGCAGTACCCACGGTGAACTTTCAAATTTTTTGACAAGTACACTGTGGGTACTGATAGACCGTTTAGAAAAGTCCACCGTGGGTACCAATAGAAAGTTTAGAACGGAATAGAACAGGACCAGTCGCAACAGAATAGAACTGTACGGAACAGGACAGTATAGAACACCACAAAAATGAGATAAAAAATGGAATAGAACGCAACAGAACAGAACAGAGCAGTAGAGAACAGCACGACACGGAACGGAACAGAACAGCACAGTATAGCACGGAATAGAACAGAACAGCACAGCACCGCGTAGCACAACACGGCACAGCACAGCAGAGAGGGGAACAGAATAGAACAGAACAGATAAGATAAGGAACAGAACAGAATAGAACACCACAGAAATGAAATAAGCCATAGAACTGAACAGAACAGAACGGACCAAGAAAAAGGACTGAATAGAACATGACACGTAAGAGGAGAGCCAATCCCCACAGAATGGAACAGAACAGAACAGAACGGAGCATTTTTAGACTTCCTATTGGTACCCACAGTGTACTTTTCTAAACGGCCTAGCAGTACCCACGGTGAACTTTCAAATTTTTTGAAAAGTACACTGTGGGTACTGATAGACCGTTTAGAAAAGTCCACCGTGGGTACCAATAGAAAGTTTAGAACGGAATAGAACAGGACCAGTCGCAACAGAATAGAACTGTACGGAACAGGACAGTATAGAACACCACAAAAATGAGATAAAAAATGGAATAGAACGGAACAGAACAGAACAGAGCAGTAGAGAACAGCACGACACGGAACGGAACAGAACAGCACAGTATAGCACGGAATAGAACAGAACAGCACAGCACCGCGTAGCACAACACGGCACAGCACAGCAGAGAGGGGAACAGAATAGAACAGAACAGATAAGGAGGGAACAGAACAGAATAGAACACCACAGAAATGAAATAAGCCATAGAACTGAACAGAACAGAACGGACCAAGAAAAAGGACTGAATAGAACATGACACGTAAGAGGAGAGCCAATCCCCACAGAATGGAACAGAACAGAACAGAACGGAGCATTTTTAGACTTCCTATTGGTACCCACGGTGTACTTTTCTAAACGGCCTATCAGTACCCACGGTGAACTTTCAAATTTTTTGAAAAGTACACTGTGGGTACTGAGAGACCGTTTAGAAAAGTCCACCGTGGGTACCAATAGAAAGTTTAGAACGGAATAGAACAGGACCAGTCGCAACAGAATATAACTGTACGGAACAGGACAGTATAGAACACCACAAAAATGAGATAAAAAATGGAATAGAACGGAACAGAACAGAACAGAGCAGTAGAGAACAGCACGACACGGAACGGAACAGAACAGCACAGTATAGCACGGAATAGAACAGAACAGCACAGCACTGCGTAGCACAACACGGCACAGCACAGCAGAGAGGGGAACAGAATAGAACAGAACAGATAAGGAGGGAACAGAACAGAATAGAACACCACAGAAATGAAATAAGCCATAGAACTGAACAGAACAGAACGGACCAAGAAAAAGGACTGAATAGAACATGACACGTAAGAGGAGAGCCAATCCCCACAGAATGGAACAGAACAGAACAGAACGGAGCATTTTTAGACTTCCTATTGGTACCCACGGTGTACTTTTCTAAACGGCCTAGCAGCACCCACGGTGAACTTTCAAATTTTTTGAAAAGTACACTGTGGGTACTGATAGACCGTTTAGAAAAGTCCACCGTGGGTACCAATAGAAAGTTTAGAACGGAATAGAACAGGACCAGTCGCAACAGAATAGAACTGTACGGAACAGGACAGTATAGAACACCACAAAAATGAGATAAAAAATGGAATAGAACGGAACAGAACAGAACAGAGCAGTAGAGAACAGCACGACACGGACCGGAACAGAACAGCACAGTATAGCACGGAATAGAACAGAACAGCACAGCA
>VIBL01000541.1:0-50579 GCA_008271625.1 Lutraria rhynchaena
TAGAACGGAACAGAACAGAACAGAGCAGTAGAGAACAGCTCGACACGGAACGGAACAGAACAGCACAGTATAGCACGGAATAGAACAGAACAGCACAGCACCGCGTAGCACAACACGGCACAGCACAGCAGAGAGGGGAACAGAATAGAACAGAACAGATAAGGAGGGAACAGAACAGAATAGAACCCCACAGAAATGAAATAAGCCATAGAACTGAACAGAACAGAACGGACCAAGAAAAAGGACTGAATAGAACATGACACGTAAGAGGAGAGCCAATCCCCACAGAATGGAACAGAACAGAACAGAACGGAGCATTTTTAGACTCCCTATTGGTACCCACGGTGTACTTTTCTAAACGGCCTAGCAGTACCCACGGTGAACTTTCAAATTTTTTGAAAAGTACACTGTGGGTACTGCTAGACCGTTTAGAAAAGTCCACCGTGGGTACCAATAGAAAGTTTAGAACGGAATAGAACAGGACCAGTCGCAACAGAATAGAACTGTACGGAACAGGACAGTATAGAACACCACAAAAATGAGATAAAAAATGGAATAGAACGGAACAGAACAGAACAGAGCAGTAGAGAACAGCACGACACGGAACGGAACAGAACAGCACAGTATAGCACGGAATAGAACAGAACAGCACAGCACCGCGTAGCACAACACGGCACAGCACAGCAGAGAGGGGAACAGAATAGAACAGAACAGATAAGGAGGGAACAGAACAGAATAGAACACCCACAGAAATGAAATAAGCCATAGAACTGAACAGAACAGAACGGACCAAGAAAAAGGACTGAATAGAACATGACACGTAAGAGGAGAGCCAATCCCCACAGAATGGAACAGAACAGAACAGAACGGAGCATTTTTAGACTTCCTATTGGTACCCACGGTGTACTTTTCTAAACGGCCTAGCAGTACCCACGGTGAACTTTCAAATTTTTTGAAAAGTACACTGTGGGTACTGATAGACCGTTTAGAAAAGTCCACCGTGGGTACCAATAGAAAGTTTAGAACGGAATAGAACAGGACCAGTCGCAACAGAATAGAACTGTACGGAACAGGACAGTATAGAACACCACAAAAATGAGATAAAAAATGGAATAGAACGGAACAGAACAGAACAGAGCAGTAGAGAACAGCACGACACGGAACGGAACAGAACAGCACAGTATAGCACGGAATAGAACAGAACAGCACAGCACCGCGTAGCACAACACGGCACAGCACAGCAGAGAGGGGAACAGAATAGAACAGAACAGATAAGGAGGGAACAGAACAGAATAGAACACCACAGAAATGAAATAAGCCATAGAACTGAACAGAACAGAACGGACCAAGAAAAAGGTCTGAATAGAACATGACACGTAAGAGGAGAGCCAATCCCCACAGAATGGAACAGAACAGAACAGAACGGAGCATTTTTAGACTTCCTATTGGTACCCACGGTGTACTTTTCTAAACGGCCTAGCAGTACCCACGGTGAACTTTCAAATTTTTTGAAAAGTACACTGTGGGTACTGATAGACCGTTTAGAAAAGTCCACCGTGGGTACCAATAGAAAGTTTAGAACGGAATAGAACAGGACCAGTCGCAACAGAATAGAACTGTACGGAACAGGACAGTATAGAACACCACAAAAATGAGATAAAAAATGGAATAGAACGGAACAGAACAGAACAGAGCAGTAGAGAACAGCACGACACGGAACGGAACAGAACAGCACAGTATAGCACGGAATAGAACAGAACAGCACAGCACCGCGTAGCACAACACGGCACAGCACAGCAGAGAGGGGAACAGAATAGAACAGAACAGATAAGGAGGGAACAGAACAGAATAGAACACCACAGAAATGAAATAAGCCATAGAACTGAACAGAACAGAACGGACCAAGAAAAAGGACTGAATAGAACATGACACGTAAGAGGAGAGCCAATCCCCACAGAATGGAACAGAACAGAACAGAACGGAGCATTTTTAGACTTCCTATTGGTACCCACGGTGTACTTTTCTAAACGGCCTAGCAGTACCCACGGTGAACTTTCAAATTTTTTGAAAAGTACACTGTGGGTACTGATAGACCGTTTAGAAAAGTCCACCGTGGGTACCAATAGAAAGTTTAGAACGGAATAGAACAGGACCAGTCGCAACAGAATAGAACTGTACGGAACAGGACAGTATAGAACACCACAAAAATGAGATAAAAAATGGAATAGAACGGAACAGAACAGAACAGAGCAGTAGAGAACAGCACGATACAGAACGGAACAGTCTTCGAGAACAGTCTTCTCTGTATACATAGTTCATAATTACTGCCCTATATATATGAAAAATACTTAATATAATACTTGCCATTATCATTTTCATTGTTAGAATAAATAATTACTATCTTGTATCCAATACAATTATACAATGAGTCATTGCTGGTTAATGTCTTATTTACACAAAAGAAAGGTTTAGAAAAAAAATAGAAAAGTGCTAGCCTCATTCATTTCAGAACCATTAATCTGTAAGTGACCCAGAGCTAGATCTACAATGATTTGGAACTACAGAGACTGTAGGAATTAGAGGTTGTAGGTAATTTCTTATTTAGTTTATCCCGTTCTATAGAACTTCAGCTTGATTTTTACAAACTACATTCAGGATATCCATTGGGCTGATTTACGTGTGCGCTCAAGTCAGCCATGAAACATGTGAAATTGTCAGAAGTCTATTTACTTACTCCCATATTTTACACAAAATGAAGCATGACATGTACAGTAAAATTTACCTCGCTACCCGATATTCGAATACGATCTGTATATCCATATTCACAATACATTTTATGACAACGCTTATTTACGATAAACGACCACGAATTGTTTTTTTTTCACAATCTTCAGAATTAACACGAGGGTAAACAGCCGGAACAACTATCTCCGCATGCGCAATCGATGTCATTTGTGACGGATAAAAAATTTATTAGACGAAAATAAAATTACTAGTTATTTCCCATTATTAATGCATTTAGGACGCGAAATGAACGAAATCGTTTATTAAGTGCTTTTTTTTAATTAATGAGGTATCAATGCGATAACTTTACACCTGTGTAGAACAAAGTTTATTTCAAATGGGTCATCTGAGGTCCAAAAGTAGGTCACCAGGTCAAATCATAGAGAAACCTTGTTAACGCTCTAGAGGTCACAGTATTGATTGGATTTTCCTCAAACTTTGTCAGAATGTTTGTATTAATGATAAAATGAAGTTGCAATCCCTACTTCCCCACCCCATTCCCCCTTTCCCATCGACACCGAGGGACGATAGAAACGTAGACGCAAAGCGTCTTATCAAGAAGGCCTGTAGAGACCAACTTGAGTCCCATATTTTTTTCTATCTTTTATACGACCGAGTCAACACTAGGAAAATCTTTACAAATTTGAATAATAATATACTTCAGGGGTGATTTCATGTGTATTAATATCCTTTTAGCACCAAATCAATTAAAAAAATCACTGGCGCTTCACTTTGTAATTGACAATCTGTTGGCAAAATCTGGTAATATTTGAACCATAAATTCAATTAATATTAATGAAAATGTGAAATCTTAGGTGTTGTTTTACCTCTCCATAGTCAATACGTGTACCCCCGGGGCATAATATATACACTCCGAACAAATACGGGTCTGTTATTAATGCATTTCACACCTTGCAGCAGTCATAATGGTTATCGTTTAATCAAACTATAAACACCGTAGCATATGTAACGTTGTATTTAAGCTAAAAAGCTGCATTTTCTTCTTCCATTTCTATCATACTCTCGAAAATAAATAAATCTGAAGCAAGTTTCATATCTAAATCAAAAGAACATCCACTGACCATTTCAAAAATATATTTAGTATTGTGGCACCAACAATCGACTTACATAGAACGTGGTTCATTTAATATAGACAAATTTCAATTTCAAATCGTTCAACTAAAAGTTTAAAAAGCACCATTTTTATACACCAATATCATTGAAGGAAAAGTCATTCTATTCACTGAGAAGCACACATATTTTTACCAAAATACACATAATATTACTTAAGATAGAATAGTTACCTCCCTTAGATTTACGAAACTTGCTTAGTATAAAACAGGCAAAATATTTAATAGCCAGCAGGGTCGTTATATGCAAGGTACTGTGTTTTTTCGGTACCATGTTTGTTTAACACTACGTAACTCTTCAAGAAATCGCTCAAATTTCTAATAACTGCGCCCAATTGTATAAACATATGTTAACTTTAACCACTGGGTTAAATCAGAGTTTTGGTTAAAATTGTGGTTAAATGTTCCCTTAGCTGTTGTAGAAAATTTTGTTCTGGTGTCTACAGATAGCTAATGCATTATACTACGATTAAGGCCTAATTGTTCCACTCGATTTATTTCATTCAAATACCATATCAATGCTTGATGGAACAATCATTAATTTTAAATAAACTTTGTTCTACACGGGTGTAAAGTTATCGCATTGATACCTCATTAATTAAAAAAAGCACTTAATGAACGATTTGTTAATTTCGAGTTCTAAGTGCATTTATTACGGAAAATACGGTAATAACTAGTTATTTTATTTTCGTCTTATAGAATTTCTATCCACCACAAATGAGATCGATTGCGCATGCGCAGATAGTAGATCCGGCTGCTTCCCCTCCTGTTGTTTCAGAAGATTGTGAAAAAAAAAAATCGTGGTCGTTTATCGTAAATAAGCGGTGTCTTATAATGTATTGTGAATATGGATATACAGATCGTATTCGAATATCGGGTAGCGAGGTAAATTTTGCTGTAACGTTACATATCATGCTTCATTTTGTATAAAATATGGGAGTAAGTAAATAGACTTCTGACAATTTCATGGCTGACTTGAGCGCGCACGTAAATCAGCGCAATGGATATCCTGACTATAGTTTGTAGAAATCGAGCTAAACTTCTAATGCAGAACGGGATAAACTATATAAAAAATTGCATCTTCTTGTAATTTCCTGGAAGCTTCGCATGGAATAGGGGCTGCTGATGGAATAGGTGGTATATTCCAAATTTTTAGGTCATTGTAATAGGAGGCAGAAAATAAAGTTCCCGATGCGGGGCTCGAACCCGCGACCTTCTGCTTGCAAGTCAGCTGCTCTACCAACTGAGCTAATCGGGCAGACAGACATACAAACTACTATAAACACATATATTATATATACAACACTGTTACATTCCTCCTTCCTTTAATCAATTATTATGCGACAACCACAGGTTCTTTAAGCTAACCCAGCCTTTGCTTCACCCTAGCTCTAGGATTCCAAGGCTAGCCACACACTCACGGCACCAATGTAATAGGAGGCAGAAAATAAAGTTCCCGATGCGGGGCTCGAACCCGCGACCTTCTGCTTGCAAGTCAGCTGCTCTACCAACTGAGCTAATCGGGCAGACAGACATACAAACTACTATAAACACATATATTATATATACAACACTGTTACATCATTAACACTTTATCCCTTGTAACCCAATTATCGGTGAATACTAAATACCAGTGATTCTTTAAATAGCCATAACATACACGCATGCACAACTTACCGTTGGCAACAAATGCTGCGCTTTGTTTATCTTGGTTCGCGCCGTCTGTCATTGCAGAAACAGAGTTAGAATGTCATTTTTGAGGGTGAATAAGAATTAAAATTAGTTTAATTTAAAGAAAATGAAAAAAAATATTCATGATTCAATCAAAAGATTTCATATTATGTTGTTTTTCTTTGAAAAAAATGGATTTGTTTCACAGCCATCAGCAGGTGCTTGCTTCCGTTATAAAGATACTATGTTGAACTTCCTACCAATATTTTTCCTATCCAAAATGTAACTAAATAGAAAACTATGCATGGAAACAAAACAGGAAGTTTACAGGACACTATAAAAAGCGCCCAGCTATTGTTTTTAAAATATCCAAAGTTGAAAGTGTTGCATTTAAAACAATTACCTTATATATAACTCATTTATATAGTTTGGAAGTTTAACCCAGTACAATAAAATGTGTGCTACATGATGACGTCATGTGACATTGGGAGATTTTTACTTGATCACCGGTATTTAGTATATTCGAGGAAATAGTGATGTCACTGTACAGCATTGTATTCATTGGGTTGCATGCACTAGATTAATGGAGATTTTGTACATTTGGCTGTTAACGTCTGAAAAAGAGACATGTACTGATAAATCACTATATTTATTTTTGGGGAGTGATTTGTTTTCTTTTTTCAATTTCCGGTCTAAATTTAGCATCACCGGTATTTAGTATCACCAGGATATATGTAGTAAAACATGCATTTAGACATTGTGTTTAAATTCCATCAACTACAATTTGTTTGATGTTTATTCTTTTTGAAATTATTGCTTGCAGTGAGTCGTATGACATGAATAGTACTATAGATGACATTTTTGTGCGGAGTGTATATTGAGAATGTCATTCCTCTAACGCAGATTGTTTGCTCATTTGTGTGGTATGCACTAAAAACAATAATAATTAAGAAAATCAACATAATTATAAATACCAAGCATTTTTTGTTTGTTTAAAAGAGAATTTGCATATGAAAGATTTAATGGAAAAATATGCAACAGTGCAAATAGAATTTGTTTTATTTAGAAAATTGGAAAATATTAATTTCATAATTGGGTTACATTTAAATATTTTTTTAATTATTCACAATCTGCTAACTTATATACATCAAGTGTTTATAAATAATGCTTATTATATTAGGTATTGTACTTAACAACAAAATTACATACTAAACAATCAGCGTAAAGACATGTGACGACGAAGTTGGGGAATGACATAAGTGTTAGAGAAATGACAAAAACTTGTTCAGTCTAACATTTAATTAACTCATTCGCAAATGTCATGAACTTCCAAGTTAAACAAAAGTATGAACTTTTGAAAAGTTATAGAGAATATGTAATGCATTAAGCAAAAATCCATTTCTTGTAACCAGTGTCTATCCTAAGTATTCTTCTATTTTGGTCCAAATCATTTCATGAATTTTCATGTCTTTTTGTCACAGCCTGAAGTGGGCCTTGCAACATTGTAATTACATTTTCCTTTTTGTACCACAATATGTCATCTATCATGGGCAAAAAGAATTTGTTAATTCCTATCTTGCGCATGACTTTAACATTAATTTTCGTCGTCCTGTATAATGCCCGGATAGGCTATGCCAATATACAGAACAACACAAGTGTGGTTGATGAGGTTTTCTGTTACTTCTATCAGTTGAATGAGACCAGTATGAGTATCCTGTTATAAAAATGATTTGATTACATTTAACAAATAATTAAGATATGATCTAAAGATTCACACAGTTGCTTGAAAGATGCGTGCTCTATGTACAGTAGAAACTCGTAATATCGAAGTTCACGGAACTTCGTAAAATTATTTGATATAAACAAACTGCGATATGTAAATAATCGAAGAAATTTGATAACTGGTTTTACTTTTCAGAGTGATCATTTTGTGTATGGGATAGGGACGAACACTGTCTTTATACTTTCAATGTAAAACATGCAACATTTACATAAAAATGAATTAAAAAGTTACAAATTTATTTACACGGACTGATCTTATAATTGCCAGCAGAAACACCGATGTTTTTACATAATTGTCATTGATTAAATATCGATTTCGAAGTTCAATACAAAATAATTTGATCAGATGAGAAATTAAATAGGCATTTGTTGCAGGTAAAGGTGTGAAAATTTCTTTTGTTAAAGGGCAACTTAATTGGTCAGACATGGATGGTCACTATATAGTTGAAAATCGATGTTCCAGACAAAAAAGTCTACTTTGATATACAAAAATATCGAGATTAACGATTTCGAAATAAGTGTCGTTTTTGATTTGTGAAAAGAAGGATAAGATTCAGGACTTTATAATTATTTATCATTTATCAAGTGGGAATTCGATATGAGCGAGTTCGATATAATGAGTTTCTACTATATATACAAACCTTCACTGAATTTGTTGCATTACTGGAGGTGATGCTGTCCAGGGGTGGGTTATGTGGCTGCTGTGTAGCTGTTGAGACTTCACTGTCAATATGAAATCATAGAAACGGGATTAATAGAAATAGAGTTTGCATGTACGGCACAGTGACAGCATAATTATATAGCGCCTTACTTACATAAACGAAAGCATACAATGCCATTTTGAGAAATGGTCCCTAGGCCTAAAAAAGGTTTGTTTCCGGTTACATACCCCCAAAATATTGGTTGGTTAGTATTTTTTTTTTCATTTTATTTTTTTACATATATCGACATGAGAATATTTGCGCCGTAATATCAATGAGTTGTGAAAATTACAAATATCACTACGATTTGGACGCCGTACAAACTTACGAACCGGCAGGTAAAATATTGAGTTGGCCGGGTAACTGGAAACAAATTTTTTTAATGCGTTTACCTTTCTGTCAAATACTGTTTCTACAGGGCTGTAACACTTGCATATTTTGGGATGCTTGCAGAAGCAAGAAAGGACTCTTGACGAAACTACATTAGATTTGTTTACCAGGAGCTGAAAATAAAGACATATAAGATGTAATATTAATAACATGAAAGTTGGTATGTGAATAGGTGGCAATGTGAAGATTATGCAGATCATTTTGTTTTCTCCCAGTGGTAAAATTGTAGTTACCATAGTAACGGAATTAGTAAAAATACCCACAAAAAAATTGATTCAGTCATAACTTTTTGTGTCAGTTACACAGATTGATTAACATATTGAGTCAAGGCAGAGCCGGTAGGGGACTTTATGTGTTATGTGTTACATGTTGTTATTGCCATTGTTGTTGCTGTTGTGACTGATGGAGTTAGTGTTGTTGTGTTTTATTTTGTAGTGGCTATCATAATACAATACCTGATGTATTTTCATTGTCTCAGGAATAGGACTCAAGCTTGGAATCATTTCTTCCATAGCAGATATTTCTGTCACAAGGAACAGTTTAACACTTGTTGTTGATGACTCGAGTCCATTACACAGATCTTTCGTACATGTTTTGTCCTTTTCCTGTACATGTATCATCTTGTCAGCCTGCCGTTTTATTGCCAAACCAATGCCATCAGCTGGTCACTTCCCATGCCCTGCCTCCAGGAAATACCAGGATGCTCTGACGAATCCAAATTTTTTACCTGTGCTGAGAGCAGGAAGAAATTTTGTTTGTTGCGGTTGTGGGTGATGAAATGATCTGCTTTTAAGGAACAATCATGTTTTGTTTGTGGTGTTTTAATACAGGTGATAAATGGGCCCGAATGGCAGGGGGTCCATGATTGAGACAATCTGATATAGTGCAAAATGGGTAGCACACTGTGCCAACATATGCTACTCCTGTGTGTAAGCTGATTTGTCTTTTCGATAACTCAAAATGGATACTTTGTATCTCTGATGAATATTTGCAGTTGTAGTTCACCGAAAATCAATATGCATCATAATTTCTTCATGATTGATATTTTCTCACAAGTAACGCAGCATCTTGTACTGGTGTCGAAAATAAAAAACATGCCTCATGAACCTATTAAGTTCTTTGTTTATTCCAATGGCTAGTGTCTGTAAAGTTCCTTGGTCAGTTTCTTTCACAGTCATTTTTTTTATTTTATGTACACCTTCTATTTTAGAAACACTTTCAACCCTTCTGTTATTCCACATGGACCATTTTACTTGTTTCGCTTCATACTCATGATTGACTGAGACCTCTTTGTCCTTGCAGTCTGAGTGCTCTCTATACATACAGCTCTTATTTTCGTCACTGCAAGTTATGCTTTTTACAAGGTAATCAACATTGCTGTTTTGTATAAGATTTTCTCGTTTGGCAATATCAAGCTTCATTCTGATGTTTTCATGTATTTTACAAAGACATGTCTCATGATCTTTTGACGTTGCATGCAAAATGTTAAAAGGCTTTAACTTGCAGAAAAGGCTGTAGGATATTTTCCGGTCATGCTTATATTTAATGTGTAGTGTTTTCAGATCATCATTAAGAAGTCTAATTTGTTGCTTGTACTTGTGTTTAAAGACGATTTCTGCATTTTGTTTTATTCAAGGAAAAGTGATCATTTTTTCATATTTTATAGAAAAAAGTATAACAAATCCAAAAATGGAAAGAAAAACAGGGGTCACCAAACTCGTTTTCGAGATAACAGCTCATACTTTGTGTAGATGTGCAGCTGTTTTTTTAAGATTTGCTGTGTACAAAGAGCTTATCGCTAAACACATACTATTACTGTTATATCATGATAAAATCATGGTCAAACATACTGTTTTTACATGTAAGTATTCATTTGGCATATATTGTGTTAATTTAACACAATTTATACCAGAAATGATTTAATTCTGTCATACTATGTTCTTATTTTCAACTGCATGCATGAAAAAATGGGTTGCAATTTCGACAAAAAAAATATTATTTTTCATCTTTTATTCCCCCTTTTCCGATATTCTTCCAACAAAACTTTCTAATTTTGATATATATCTTAGAACAATATGTCTAATAAACATATTTCAGTAATAAAAACATTAGGTTACCGAGCTAATTTCAGTCTCAACTCTGAAATTCAGTTATATTGTCAAAAATAGTCGACAAATATGATTAATATCAAAAATATGCGAACTGGTTTAATGAAGAAAAATTATGACTTACACATACAGAGGTAACTCTCACAAATACTTAAATAATCTTCATTAATGAAATATGATGCAGATAAGCGATAATTGTATCTCAATGATATGGTTTTACTTAGCTTCCAAGTCAGGGGGTGGGGTAATCTCGCCATTCTGCGATGTGTTTGTGGCATCAGCACCCAATTGCTGCGATTTCAGTGCTAACTGTAGCCTCTTCGTCCGTGCAACCTCGTACCCACTCGCAAATTTACCCTTCATGCGATATTGCTGCGACATTATAGGTTGCGTATTTCTTCAAGTGTTTCTTCCGTGAAAAGCTTTATTGTCTCCCTTATGTGCAGAAATGTTGCACGTTACGAACTACCGAAATTGTCTTTAAGCTGTCTAATATTTGTTTATCTTTCTGTCATTTCCATTGTTGATTTGTTCTCCACTTTGTTTTGGTAATTCTTGTGCTGACATTTCTCCTACAAGCTTGACGCTGCCATCCAGTTTTCTCTTTTCATATTTTGTCGAAGCTTCTCTTGTTTGTCGGGGTCTGCAAGTTGCTTTGCTCTCTATCTGGCATACTTCTCTGCATTAGAAAGTACCATTGCTGCTTTTTCATCCTGATCAAATATTTGAGTACCAGTACCTCGTTAGCTAGATCTAGATCTTCTTTTAGTTTAGAGACTGAAATAGATTTATTTAAGAATAGAATAATTACTAAATTAGTTTCGATGTAATATTAAACATTTGTTCTTTAGAAATATATATAGTGGTTTTAATTTATTTTATATCAAAATGAGCAAAAACAAGCTCTTCAGTTTTTACATCAAGTCTCATTGAATGTTAAATTTTAATGATTTATAAAATGTACATTTTTTATGGTTAAACCATGGGGGGTGCGGGGGGGGGGGTCAGGTGTGCGAACCCCCCTGGAATTTCGAAATTTCATTTTATTCTATGACTTTATCTTGTTGCTAAATATCTGTACTAGTGGCGATTTCTTAGCGCACTGTCCAAAGCTAAATCTAATACCCGGTTTCTGTTTTAGTAATTAAGGCCTTATCCAAAAGTCTAATTTTGTTGTACATGCTTACTTTTTAGATAACTACATCAAGCATGATTTTATTTATTTAATATTTTACTACATTTGAATTTTTTATTATTATTATATTCAATTGGAATTTTTAAAGCACTTTGTTTCATAAAAAGGGTTCTCTTTGATCACATAGGGCTAGGGACACACACTAGAGTACTAAATTATAAAATAATCATCAATATTTTTTGGTAAAATATAAGATCGTATCACATTTCTCTGATGTTTTTTGTAAAACATTATTGGTAGCATTGGTATTTTCAGTTTAAATAATTAAAATGTAAAATAAAATTGTATAATGTGTTCATATAAGAAGGGACAGCGCGATCATGCAAAAATTAGAATGAACCAGGCGCCGCGTTCAGACGTGCAGCAGATACTCTGGTGAATTTAAAAGGGTTAGACATCTCAAGCTCTGACTTTGTACGGTTGGTCCCGTCTTCGACTTCCATCAAGTTGTTTAAAATTAATGAAACAACGATTGACGCCATCCAGAAGTTACTTCCAGGCTGACTGAATTCCATTGCTGGCACCATGAAACTTTGTCAGGTAAATTTGGTTTTATTTTCAATATTAATATATTGAATTCACCAAACACCATTATTCATAGTCCAACATGAACAAATTAAATTAAAATTTTATGATTGTTGTATTAACAGCCAACCAAGAACTTAATGACTTAAGAAAGAACTTATTCGGTACTTTTTAGCTCACCAGAACGGAAGGTTCAGGGTGAGCTGTTAGGATGGGTAGGTGGATGCTCCGGCGTCTGTCGTCTGGCGTCAACGATGGTCTTCTCCTCAGAAACTGCCAGTTGGATTTACTTCAAATTTGCTGTGCAGAAGCCTTTTGACGTTCTAACTGCAATTTGCTCATATTGTTCCCGTTGACCGCTTTTAGGGGTCACTAGAGCTAAAAATAGAAAAACCTTTAATCATCTTCTAATGAGCCAATGGATGGATCATCACCAAACTTGGTCTGTAGCATCCTTAGATGGTCCTTTCTCAAGTTTGCTCAAATAAATTTGGTCAGCCCCTTTTAGGGCCGCTAGAGCTAAAAATAGAAATACCTTAAAATGACTTTTCATGTTTCTATGGATGGATTATTACCAAAATTGGTTTTTAGCATCTTTAGATAGTGTTCTATCAGATTTGTGAAAAAAACATTGGTTGGCCCCTATCAGGGGCTGCTAGAGCTAACAAGAGCTTAGAAATACCTTAAAATGACTTCTTTTCATGAACCAGTGGTTGGATCATCAGCAAATTTGGTCTGTGGCATTCTTCAGTCATCATGAATATTCTTTTGTGGTATCCTTTGATGGTCCTTTATCAAGTTTATTATTGTTCTCCATTATTTGCCCACAAGTGTACCTTTATTATCTTTTTAGTAAGAAGTTAATTAATATTTATTCTGGTGAGCGATGCAGGGCCATCATGGCCCTCTTGTTACTGTTAAGTGTACTGTAGTGTAACTATGAACAAATATTCGCCATTTTCTGAAACTGGGGGGGGGGGGTCCGCGGGCCTGGACCGATTGTGATTTCAAAATTTTCCATGCCCTGATTCTGATGTAATGAACACTAATCTAAATGAAGATACTCCATTAGCAAAGCAGCATCGAATCTGATTCACAAAACAAATTTTAGGTACATAAATTTGACTTGATATTGTAGCTCCACTGAAACGATTTTTCATATTTGCATATATTTTCTCTATTTACACATTGCTGCAAATTACTAATTTAATGTATTATCATTAGTTACAGAAAGTGGTTGTTGTAGATGAAAGTTAACTTGGCATATGTATGGTGGTGGAGTATGATGGGCGCCCATTGCCGGGAGTCATGGTGGATGTAGATGAAGACGACATTGAGGTGAAGGTATGAGGTAAAGATTTAGAGTTTGAATTTTAGGTTCAGCCCTATTTGATGACAACTTTAACTGTGCTGATGCTATAATTGTATGGAATCAAGAAAAATGGGATTAGGCATGATTAATATTACTTCAGAGAGCTAGTTTCTTTTAGAATTGATTTAGAATGATTTAGAAAAATCAGACCTACTATTGTGCATTTGATAACCATAATTGAAATAATTAACTGTTAGAAAAAAAACCTTTGAGAAGATATACCTGTACATAATAAGTCTTTTCCTTCTTAAAGTTATGCATAGTCGCAATAGATACTTTTGGCCTATGCTGGACGACCAATGTTGGTATATGGCAGACAAAGTTATAACACTAGTACGAAAATGTGACAGCTAGACACTGTCAAAATCCATCAAAAACCTGGGAAATGATCGTTGATGAATTGGACATTTGAAACAAAACGACAGAAATTAATTATAAAGTTATAGAAAATGTATTTGAGTATTGCTTGTTAACAACATTTTTCAGTTTTCGATAAAAACATCATTTATTTTTGTACAAGCTTCAATTCATTTTTAAGCATAGTCCACTCCGTTACATATTGTCTTTACCGTTACATAATATCAGCTCCATTGCAGTGCATAAAATATCAAATTTGAGCCTAGATACAACTGTTACTTGTGGAAAATTCCTATGAATGAAAAAATGATGCGCAGTCAACATTTTAAAAGTAGTAGTTTATGAGAAAGTATTGGGAATTTCATTTATCCACTTCTTATATGAGTAAATTGTTGTACTGTTTGAAAAAAGTGTTATGATACCATATCTTAGAAATAATTTATAATAAAAGATTGGTTTCAAATGGTAACAGAATATCATAAACAGAAGAAATAATACATGAAAAAATTGTAAAGGCAAAAAATTTAATCATAAGGTAATTAATAAATTTACTAGCATAACGGAGATGACATTTCTAGCACACAAATAGTAAAAACTCAGAACAATAAAAGCCAAATCCACTTTCTGTAACTCTATCCAAGATCAAATTAACTTAATGGTAAAATAAATATTATGATTGTCTAAAATGTTAATAATTTCAGTATGTATGTTAATTCTGGAATGACTCCCATATCGAGTATTAAATGGTTTTGTTTATAAGATTTATCTATTGGAAATAAATCAGCATGGAAATCAGAAACTCGAAGGATGTGGCCATGCTACATTTACATTCGACTTTATTAGTATTCTAGAAATGACAGTTTGCAAGAAAATTTCCTCGTGTGTACACTTTTCGACCAATCTTTATCTTTTACTTACTCTTTAATTGTAGACAGTACAGCATTGGAACTTTACAGACAAGTAATTAGCAAGAAGAGAAGTCAGTGGTGATGATGGATTTGGTATGGTAAGCTTGCTTTTGGCTTTATTAAGATTCTAGAAATGACTGTTTGCTGCAGAATATGCCGCGTCAGCATTTTGCGACAAATGTTTGTTTTTCATTTCTTCCTTAAGCGTTGATAGTACAGGTCTGAAACATTACTGACAAGTAGTTGTCATGGACAGAAACCAGTGGCCAGGTCGACTTTGGCATGGCTTGGCTATTTTTGACAATATTGAGATTCTAGAAATGAGCGCTTGCAAAAAACTCAGTGTGAGTTGTTGAAAATTTTTAATATCTCTGCCATTATCCAAAATATGGCGCTGAAATTGCACGTGCAAGTAATGGAAATGCATAGAAATCAGAAACTTGAAGGATGTGGCCATGCTACATTTACATTCGACTTTATTAGTATTCTAGCAATGACAGTTTGCAAGAAAATTTCCTCGTGTGTACACTTTTCGACCAATCTTTATCTTTTACTTACTCTTTAATCGTAGACAGTACAGCATTGGAACTTTACAGACAAGTAATTAGCAAGAAGAGAAGTCAGTGGTGATGATGGATTTGGTATGGTAAGGTTGCTTTTGGCTTTATTAAGATTCTATAAATGACTGTTTGCTGCAGAATTTGCTGCGTCAGCATTTTGCAACAAATGTTTGTTTTTCATTTCTTCCTTAAGCGTTGATAGTACAGGTCTGAAACATTACTGACAAGTAGTTGGCATGAACAGAAACCAGTTGCCAGGTCGACTTTGGCATGGCTTCATTAGTTTTGACAGTATTGAGATTCTAGAAATGAGCGCTTGCAAAAAACTCAGTGTGAGTTGTTGGAAATTTTTAATTTTTAATATCTCTGCCATTATCCAGAATATGGCGCTGAAATTGCACATGTTAGTAATGGACATGCATAGAAATCAGAGGCACGAAAGATGTGGCCATGCTACATTTACATTCGACTTTATTAGAATTCTAGAAATGACACTTTTCGTCCAATCTTTATCTTTTGCTTACTCTTTAATTGTAGATAATACAGCATTGGAACTTTACAGACTAGTAATTGGCAAGAAGAGAAGTCAGTGGTGAGGATGGATTTGGTATGGTAAGGTTGCTTTTGGCTTTATTAAGATTCTAGAAATGACTGCGAAAAATATCTCTGAGTTTCGGAAAAATCTTTTAAAACTTTATGTTGACTATCTAACAGTGTGTTTCTGACACTGAACCTGAGATAAAGATGTGGTCGCAGACTGAACCAAGTATTTGGCTTCTGCAAGATCAGTGTTGTACTTATTTAAGTTTACTAAAACTAGCTTTGGGTTTTGCTATATGTTAGTTTATAAAATATTTTTATGTTGTGCAAATAGTGAGAACAGGAATCGAATAGAACTGTGTTGTTTGTCATATAGTATCCATGGACATTAGTTTAAGTTTTCATGATGCAAAATTTAGAATGAAATTTATAAAATGAATATTGCATTTTGTACTAAAATTATGGCATATTGCAGTATTTATTTTTTATTAGTTGTTAAATATTATGATGGGTTTATTTGTGTATGTCTATTTTTAATTTGTTAAAACGGTGTTGGTATTATTGCATGTTGACTTGTTTTTGTGGGATATTGTTACAAATAATTATTCATCTATAGATAGTTGAATTTATTCTAAAATAAGTAATTTTGTTAAATTTATATTATAATGAATTACATTTTATCTTCAGTTGCCATTTTGTTTAAGTATTTTACTTTAATACTGCTGCATAATTATCTTGTTTCATATATAGGATGAAGTTGGAACATGATGATGTCACGTCCGGTGGAACAAATCATATATTTTTGACGCTTAGAAAAAGATGGAGAAAAAATTTGTTAATTCTAATCGTTGGTGTGTAATGAGATTGGTAAGCTACACATATGTTTTTGTAAATCAGTGTGTGACCTAGGGAACGTAAAAGATGGTGTGCAACTGGCTACGACTTAGAGAGGCATTGTTTACATCTGTAAATACATTTCTTTTAATTTTGCCTGCAAGAAGAAATTTTTACTTGTAGATGAACATAAGTAATGAAAATGGATCTTCTACAGATTATTATCATATTGACTTTATTTATATTACGTGTATCTGCTGTACAAAATGATTGTTTTCATGAAGTGTACCGGTATCCGGATGTTGAAAGTTATCCGATTTTCTGCAGTTCAGTTGCTGCTATGACACATGGTCACCTTACATTTTATGAATACTTCATTGAGCTGAAAAGTAGTTCATCTTTTAAGAAGAATCCACTATTCTCTACTGTAAAAAGACATAATAACTTCATTCTAATTTGACTTTTTTATGTGGTGATGTCCATCCACACCCAGGTCCATCCGATTTTCATGATACTCGTCCAGATTCACGTACCTCTTCAGACAATGATTATGAAGTGTTTAAAAAACGAGGTCTTCATTTCATTCATGTTAATACTAGAAGTCTACGACCAAAACTGGATGAATTGCGTATGCTTGCACGTTGGACAAGAGCAGCCTGTGTTTGTGTTTACAAAAACCTGGTTGGATGAAATCTTTTCTGACGATGGGATAAATATTGATAACTACTGTTTACAGCGTAAAGATAGAAACCGTCAGGGTGGGGGAACCTGCAGTGACATTTCTTTCAACACGCGTAGTGATCTTATAAGCCACTTGGATTGAAATTCTTTTACCTAAAACCAGGTCTATTTTGTGCGGTGTTCTATGTAGACCTCCAAAACATATGGATTTTTATACTATGCTTGATAGTGTCTGTTCTTCATGTAGTGATTTTACAGGACTTGAAACTATTTTATTAGTTGATCTCAATACTGATGTTTTATCACAAAAATCAAGCACTTTGCTTTTAGCTTTCAAGTCATTTATTGACATGTTTGATTTTACACAACTTATCTGTGATTGTACGGGAATGTGTAACAAAAGTGTCACGGCCATTGATATAATTTTAGTTTCTGACCAGGATAGAATTTCTCAGTCAGGGGTTATCAAAACATGTTTTTGGTGACCACTGTTCAATATTTTGCACTAGGAAAATTATCAAAATCCCTACAGGTGCTCACAACACTGTAATGGTACGTTCTTTGAAAAAATATAACAAAGGCCTGAAGGTAGATGAAAATATTTGTTTTGATAATAATATCATAGCAGAAACTTTTAATTATTTTTACTGTTGCAGCAAAATTTGTAGGAAATGGTATGGTAAAATTTTTATACACAGATTTTATGCTGACAAAGGGGTTATTTTAAACAACTTTTCGTTTTCATTTGTATCTGAATACGAAGTGTATAAATACTTAACAAAACACAGTACAAATAAGGCGTTTTGTTAAAGATGGTGCATCCATTATAGCTAGTCATTTGGCTCATATTGTAAATTTGTCATTGGTACAAGCTGTGGTGCCTGATGATCTAAAAATGGCTAGGGTTGTCCCTCTTTACAAAAAAAGTGACCAAACACATGTTGGCAACTACAGACCTGTTTCAGTTTTAAGCATTGTGTCTAAAATTTTCGAGAGAGTTGTATATGATCAAGTGGAGTCTTATTTCAAGGAAATGGGTTATTTTATCAATTTCTGTCAGGTTTAGAAGTGGATTTTCTACTGATACATGCTTGATTCATTTAACTGATTATATAAGACTTGAAATGAATAAAGGCAACATTGTAGGTGTGATAATTTTAGATTTACAAAAAGCATTTGATACAGTTGACCACTCTATTCTTCACATAAAACTTCAATCATCAGGTCTAGGAAATGATATCCTTAAATGGTTCAGGTCTTATCTTTCTGATAGACAGCTGCTGGTGGATGTGGCTGGTACTCATTCTACCACTGCTTCCATAACTTGCGATGTCCCCCAAGGGTCCATATTGGTCCACTTTTATTTTTAATATATGTAAATGACATGTCTGCAGTCATAAATAATAAGCTACTGCTATATGCTGATGACTCTAGTATCCTTGTATCTGGTAAGAAAAAGTCTGAAGTTGAAGGGAAATTATCTTACGATATGAATCTTATAAGTGATTGGTTAATTGACAATAAACTGTCGCTGCACCTCGGTAAGACTGAGTCTATTCTGTTTGGGTCCAGATATAAATCAAGATCAGACCGTAACCTCCAGGTCACATGTAATGACACAGTTATTAAGCCTGTATCCTCTGTATTTAGGTGCAACACTGGATCAAAACCTATCATTTGAGGTCATGGCTCATAGCATTCTCCAAAAGGCCAATGCAAGGTTACAGTTTCTTTACAGATAAAGGTATTACCTTACTCAGTACACTAAAAAATTATTGATCATGTCCTTGATACAGTGTCATTTTGATTATTCATGCTCAAAGTGGTACCATGGATTAACACAGGTTTTGAAAAATAAGCTGCAAACTACGCAGAATAGACTTATGAGATTTGTGCTGGTTTTAAACTGTAGATCACAGATTATGTTATGTCATGTTTTTAAAGTCAAACTTGGTTTAGTCCCAGCCTATATGGGAGATCACTTTATTTCTCAGGATACCATTCATGGTTATAGCACGCGGCTTTGTGACAAGTGCGCCTTTTTAGTCCCTAAGGTTAAAGATTTTGGGTTAAAATCATTTTGCTTTTTAGGTTGTTCATTGTGGAACAGATTACCAGCTAGTATTACTCATATTAAAACTTTGACTGCTTTCAAACTTGCTGTGAAACAGTATTTTTTAGATAACTTGAGCTAAATTAGATTTTATCATATGTTAATTGTACTCAGGATACATTTTGACATGGTTCATACAGTATTTTAATAATAAAATTTATACAATTTTTATACTGATCTAGCATACATTTTAACTGCTTTGACAATACTGAGATTATCCTTAAATCTGTGATATATTTAATAATTAAGTGATGACAAGCTTACAGGTGATACTTGTGATTAAGGCTGCTCATTGTAAATATAATTCTAAGTCAAAATGTGATACTTATGATTAAGGGTGCTCATTGTAAATATAATTCTAAGTCAAAATGTGATACTTATGATTAAGGGTGCTCATTGTAAATATAATTCTAAGTCAATATGTGATAAAAAAACTATGTGATAATCATTATTCATTGTGATTTTATTGTGATAATTGCAAATGTACTAATCATTGCCTATATAAGTCATGCCATCATTACTAAGGAACCACTATGGAAATAAGGGTTTATCCTTTCCTGTGTCATCCCTGGTGTTGATGTGCATGTCATGGTGTTTTTACTCATGCTGTGTTATGTTAAGTATCACTACATGTTGTTTTATTGCCATGTATGTGCTATATGCCAAAATAAATAACATTTTATAAGAATTGTAAAATGTTTTAATTACAAACTATTGTTACTACAACGGGAGATAATCTTAGCAATAATTTAGCTAATGGCTATTCCCAAATTCTCACGCGATATAAAACTTGCTATTTGGCTGTTACAACGATAAAATTAACTGGCCTTTTGTCTAATCAGATTATATTTCAAGCGCGGCTTGATGAAGACAAAAATTTACCTGTGCAGTAAAAGAGTTTAACCACCGCCACCCCACCTGCCGACCAATATTAGTTATGTTCTTATTCTATTCTTGAAATATCAACCATATGCTACTTGCTTTGGTTTTAAGGCCTTTTTAGGCACGACTTTCTTTATGTAAATGTTAATTTATGATAAACTTTTTAGACACCACCTTCTTTATGTAAATGTTAATTTATGTTAAAATGTTTATGTCATGGCTGGGATAATGGCACCCTTCTCATCATAATTAGAAGATTATTTTCAGTAAATGGATATAGTGCAATTACCCCAGCCAACATAATTTTAGTCTTTTTTTAATGATCTTTTATACATGTTTTTCCGTCATTTATTATATACTAAATAAATGACATTTACACATAATCTGAGCTTATTGTTGTGTATTTTATGTTTTGAATAAATTTCCAGTTGCATAAAGAACAAGCACAGGAAAAGACACAATTTAATCATGAATAATTGTGGATATAAATCTTATTTTCATTTTTTTTATTCAGAGCTGACGTGTACTTCCTGTTCCAAATGTAGATCCAAAGCCTTCTTGTTCATCCTTCTCACTCCTTTGTAGCATTACTATTTATAGTATTAACAAGAATACCACATTTTTATTATCTTTACTATATAAAACTTATGTTAACCTTACTATATATATTTAGCTTTTAGTTAGACACTTGGGTTAGGGTTAGGGTTTGGGTTAGGGTTAGGGTTTAGTTAGTTAGACTTGCTGAAACTCTAAATATGGAGTTGTTCCTTTTTGAATGTAGAATATTACTGTTGATAAATTCACAATACAGTATTTTGTTGAATGTAATTGTTCAAGATGTAGATGAGTTTTTATGTACACAAATAAATGATGAAATAAGTTTAGTGCCTTTATTTTGTTGTTGTTGTTTTTACACCATTTTGTGTTGAAGCACTGTTTGTAAAACAAGTAAGACCACAGAAAACCAAGGACTCTACACTACACTGAGTAAGGAAAGGAGAAAATGCTTTGGTGTAATCAAAGACCTGTACATGTACTTCAGTGTAGTGTTTTTTGTGTAATAGAAATAGTAATTTTCATTGAAGAATATAAAAATATGTAAAAAAGCAGTCATGTTTAAAACTTCATGACCAAAAAATTAGGGTAGACAGGTAAAAAAGCTTCTATTTTTTCTAAGCATATTTTGCAAACATTTTCTGTGAAAAATTGACAAAAATATTAATTTTCCTCCATATGTGAAGTTGCTGGCTCCTTGTGGAAGGTAAGTTAATACTGGTTGGAATCTTGTGGAGGGTAAGTTAATACTGGTTGGAATATAATCCAGGAACTCTGGTTAGGTGAACTAGCTGTCGTATATAACTAAAAAATTGTTGAAAAATGGCGTTAAACCCAGTGGCAAAAAACATACAATAGCAGTAACTGACCAAAAAAAACCAATACACAATGGCAATGTCCAATCTTGTTCGACATATCATAACTGATGTGATAGTAAAAGAAACATAAGCACTAAAATCTCTATTTTAACTGTGATTAGGTTCAACAGAATTTCCATGCATGATACATGATATATAGTGACTGGAAATTTAAGTTCACAAAAAATGTTACATCACATGCATCATTGGACTCCTAATTACAACGAATTGATGGCAGGATCCCAGTTCAATCCTGTAATGGTGGACAGCCCCAGGTGTAACACATGTACAGTTTGGCTGAACCATGCAAGTTTCAAACAAAGGATGATCTTCAGGAATCAGAACACCACCACATAAATACAAAAATTTACCATTCCTTCAAATAAGGAAGCAAGCTACAGATTCGTTGTTTTCATCAACAGCTCTACGTAACTTAGGTAAGTCAAAAGACAGACAACAGATATACAGAAATAGAATACCAGCCTAATACTTTGTCAATAATGCAACATGATGTTTAGTGAAAAGTGAGTGGTATAGTAAATCTAAGTATTAATGAATGGATCTAGTTGTTTGCAACATCTATATTTTCCAGAGAAAAAATGTTTATTCAATACATCGTTTATACTTCATTGACTGGGTTTGAATATTGGAACATTAATAAATTGTATATTTTGTTACACTGTCCGTCCTATCCCTTGGGTGTCCCGGATCCGGTGACCGTGTTTTATACAATGCCGTAGTGATCATCACAGCTTATAATTGTTACGGCGCCTATCATGGCGTGACAGCACGAGTTTTTTCAGTAAATTTGGGCAGATGTAAATTAACGTGAACAAGAAGATAGATTTGGGGAGAATTTGTTGAATACCTCGAAAATAATGACCAGGTGTGTGCAAAAGCAGAGCAAACGTTTGAGAGCTGTGAAACGAACCGCTGGCGCCATAATTTGCCGAAGTGAATCATATGATACTGAAAAAGTTGGCAGCCATTACTAGTTTTAATTGCATTGTAAGTATGCTATGTCTTTGGCAGCAAATATATGAGTTCAGGTGCTTCGTAGGAAATTTTTAGAAGATTTTTTGTGTGTGTTCATGTATTCAATATTATTCCAATCTAATAACATTTTACGCAGAGATTGGAAACTAGAGCGAAATTCAATGGTAGGATGGTCTACGCTGGTACCGCGGTACTTAATTTTGACGATAAATTACGATAATTGAAAGAATTATGTTGGCTTTTGTTTGTAGTGAAAGGAAATAATTACATTAATATGCTCAGTGAATGATCAAAGCCACCCATGAAATACATCGTTAAACATGATCAGCAGATTAGTTGTTTATTTGTGCCCTACTATGATAACATCCATAGACTACTACTGCAGCATATGAGTCCAGGAAGTGACCCAGTCTGATCACATAATGTTGTATAATCAGCTTCAGCTGACATTAATCTTTTATGACCCAGCTATATTGTTTAAGTTATATAAAACTATAATTCAGTGTAAATTGAGCTGATGAAAAGGGTAAGCAGTTTATGAACTTGTAAAAATCTGGGGAAAACTTCATAAGAGCTCAGGGCGTTGGGTTTTGACCCAGATTCATCTGCTGTTTTTCTTCTTAAATCATTGTGATAAATATCAGAATTATCTTCAAAATATTTTTTCATTTAATGACACTAGCCTCTATTGATTTAGCTACTGTCGACTCTCGTTACGTCGATTTCGCTTAGCACGATTTTTCATTAGCACGACCTAATTTCAAAAGTCCCGAATTTTGCCCTTCTTTATTCATATTAAAATCGGCGTTTAACACGAACTTACCTCTCGATTTTTTTCGTCACGTCCATCTAAATTATCCAGTCCCGTTCCACGTATCTCCACATAAATCAATAGTTTAACTCAATGCGTTTGAAATTTGACCAAGCTCGCTGTTTTTCACACCTTTTATCAATTACAACAATGGATAAAGATCAGTTGAAAATTTGTTTGTCATCATTTATTCCAGGGTGGAAAACTTTGTGACTAAGACTCATTTAGTTAGTGTATGTTCAAAGAGACAAACCAACATATTGGACTTTTTTAAGAAGAAGTGATTACGTACATTGTCAGGTTTTTTTTTGCTATATAACTGTAGCCGCTAAACGGCTACTTCCCCACCTGAAAAAAATTCCCCTCGGGCCGAAAAATTCCCCTCAGGCGAAAAAATCCCTTTGGGCCGAAAAATTCTCATTTGCTTGTTTGTTTTCTTTCAAAAACTCGTATTTTTTAAAAAAAATCGCCGATGTTCACAAACACTGGATCCATTTCCGTTTCTGGAGATAGTGTAAAAGCCAGGACCGGGTCTAATCTGCGGGTCCCGAACCTGCGGTCATATAGTTACAAAATTTGCTTTTTTATTATAACCAATAAACGATATTTACGCACTGAATTACGATGTCACGATCGCGGGTTTGACAGTTTGATCAAGGGAAGTAACCACTGCGTCATCCTGGTTGTTCCGAACTTTACACCATCTTCGATTTACTTTCGTTTGATCGCACAACAGTAGATGTTTCACAAAAAATAGAGATATCTGACTCTTCAGGAACCAAAGAAATATCACCATACTTCAAAAACTTCATAGAAACCACAAATTGTATGCTATTGATATCGTTTTATTAACCTAGCTTCCAAGTGGGTGGGTGGGGTAATCGCGCCATTCATTCGTTTATATGGGTCGTTTCTAATGACGTTTTTGAGGCATAAGGACCCAGTTGTTGCGATTTTCGTGCGGTTTGTAATCTGTGTGCTCGTTCTACCATGTGCCCTTTCGTAAATCTCCATTTACACAAAGTTGCTGAGGCATTGTTGTTGTTGCTTTAATTTTTAGCAGATTTACTCGTAACAAAACTGTACAGGAGCTATATTTAACTCAGATGATCACTAAAAGGGGTCAAAAGGCATAATATGAGCAATTTGTAGTTAGAACATCAAAAAAATATGTGTCACACAAACTGATCTACTTGTTGATATGTTTAAGGGTTTCAAAGCTAGGAAGACAACTATCTGAAGTGTTGTTTTTTAAGTTTTCATTGTTTATTTTCAAGTTTTGTTAATACAAGGGTTTTTCCCCAAAATGCAATTTTCGTGCATTTTTTTTCCCCTCCCGAAAGGCCAGGCCTTTTCCCCAAAATCAAAAAAAACCCTTGATTGTTGATGATAGATAGATTGAGATTTAAGATAATATTGTATATATTGTATAACATTGAGTGCTATAGCAAATAAAATTTATAAATTATCATAATCTTCTGTTGTTAATTTGGTTATTTGTTTATTTATTAATTACAAACATATAAACGTCACGACGTGCTATTCACACAACACACCGGTAGACGATAAAGTACAACATGTAGCACACACGCAAGGAAGTGGATCATAATTGTCGATTTTTAGCTCGATTTTCGTTAGCTCGATGTATTTTTCCCAGTCCCACGAAAATCAAGCAAACGAGAGTCGACTGTAGTTAATTATGAAAATTATATTTTTAGCTCAGCCTGAGCACGTAGTGTTCAGTGAGCTCTCGTGATCAGTCAATCTATTCTGACATGCATCGTCCGTTGTCCACACCTGGGGTTGTTAACACTCTAGAGGTCACAGTTTTGATTGAATCTTCATGAAACCTTGTCAGAATGTTTGTCTTAATGAAGGTCAAACCTTAGGAAATCCATGCAAGTTGCAATCTTTTCTCAGGTGAATGAAGCAGGACCATCTTGGCTGTCTTGTTTTTATTTTTATTTTGTTAATGAATGAATATTCATTTCTATTTTAACTTGTAATTTACAGGAGTAGCCGCATTGAGATCAGACATCTTCAACTATTGTCCATGAAGTTGGTTACAACATTAATGTGGATCATTGAAGATCATACTGCAGGAAAGGAATGTTAATGGATAGTTATCAGAAGCAGATGGATGGAAGGTGTTTGTATTTTTTGGTTTGTTTTACATTTCATTTCTTCTGTATAGTTTAAGGCTTCACTTGGTGCAGAATGGCATCCAGGCTGAAAATCCTCTAATCACTAGTGTGTACACACTGGAGGATGGAGGATCTGAGTTTGGCATTGAAACCATATGTTTTAATGTTATTCTCCAAAGCACCAGGTGGATGGTAGGTGTTTGTATTTTTTGTTCCCACATCTCACACTAAAGTTCTCCGAACTCACACTTAGGTTTCCCTCACTCATACTTAGGTCCCCTCATCTTGCACTAAGGTTCCCCCAACTTGCACTGAGGCCCCCTATCTCACACTAAGGTTCCCCTTACTTGCACTTGGATTTCTGTATCTGGCACTGAGGTTCCCCCAGCTTGCACTACAGCCCCCCTAACTCACATTCAGGTTCCTCTGACTCATGCAAAGGTTCCCCTAGCCCACATTCATTTTCCTCTTACCCACACTAACGTTCCTGTAAGTCTCACCAACGTTTCTGTATTTCACACTTAGACTCTCTCAGTTCATACTAAGGTTCCCCTCACTCAGATTCGGTGTCCTCTAACTCTCCTCAAAGTTTCTCCAGCTCATATTTGGGTTCCCCTGGATCACATGAGGGTTCACATGGCTCGCATTGAGGTTCCTGTAGCTTACACTGATGTTCTTGTATTTCACACTGAGGCTTCCCAAGCTCACGCTTAGGTTCCCCTAACTGGCATTCAGGGTACACAAACTTTCTTTTGGGTTGTCCTAATTCACATTTGGATTGCCCTAACTCGCAGGAAGGATCTTGTTACTTACATCAAGGTTCACATAGCTTGCACTTAGGTTGCTTTCACTTGCACTTAGGTTCTCTCAGATTGCATTCAGGTACCCCTAGCTTACATTAAGACTCCCATATCTCATATTGATGTTATCCGAAACTCTTAATGGCAGAATGGCATCCAGTCTGAAAGTCCTCAAAATTACCAGTGTGTGCACACTGGAGGATTGAGGATCTGAGTTTGGCATTGAAACCTTATGTAGAAATTGTGCGATGATCAGTTGCGCCCTCTGGTCAAAGTGCGGTATCTACGTATTGTGTCTTAACCCATTCCCGCTGGACTACGACTTTTTGTTGTCTATCGATAGCCGCTCAACTACGCATATTTACGCGTCTGGTTTAAAGTGCGTATTTAGCCATTAAAAACTAATATTCGAACCTTAAAACAAACCTATACATAAATAATAAACATTCGCGAAACCAACAAGCAAAAAAAAATGTGTAGTTGCTATTTAAACTTTTGTCGTAATTTACCTTTAAAAAGTGTTAGTCCATAATACGAAACACATTTATTTTGCACTGTCCTTTAATTCTCCACAAATAATCAATACTTGTTTCCACTGATGAAAATTATGTCACAAACGTTTCAAGCAGACAAAACATTGACCTATATTTACTTTTGCACTAGAAAGCACCCGTCAAGGTCGTTGTCAAAAATAAACGTCCAATGAAAAGTCGATAATTCATTGATCATGCGGGAATTCCCCATACAACATGTGTTGTGGGTCGGTGATTATTTCTGAGGTCGACAGTCATAAAGACGACTTCCCGTGTATATTCCGGGGTCATAAAACTTGGTGACTACTTGGTCGGTGATTATTTCTGGGGTCGACAATCATAAAGACGACTTCCCGTGTATATTCTGGGGCCATAAAATTTGGTGACACTTGGTGACACGTTACGTAAGTATATGTAATTGTTAATTGAAATGTATTTATGGTGTTGATTGGAAAAAATGTAGCCAATAGAAACTGATTGTTATAAATTCGGACGAAAATCCCGATTCCAACCAGTTCGTGTGAGAACACCAAAAGCTTCAGTTGTCTATAATTTTATTAGATACGTAATTTACGTAATTTTTTAATTATGGCATATCTTTTTGATAGTGATTCAGATGAGTCTGATTTTTCTGGCTTTGAGTCTGATGACTTATTGTCTGACGTTGAGATTCCTTTGCTCCATGAGGAATCCTCAGATGATGATAATGATGATATTCCTAATCATGAATGGACTGAAAATTTCACTAGGCCAACGGTGTGTTTCTTTAAAAATACTTAAATAATTTCTTTACAAATTCAAGAATTTAACATTTTATTGTTGTACATAAATTAATATTCATGGATAGTAGAATAAGATATCTACTAATGATTTGAATAGAGAAATGAACTATGATATTGTCTAAAAGTCATGTCAGTAATTTTCAATAAATAAATAAAATAAAATAAATAAATAAAATAAATGAATAAGAATATTCATTGTTATCATTGATGTGAAAATATTAGGAAAAAAATGCTTCATAAAAAATACAACAGTAGTCTGTGTGCTCATAGGAGAAACTGAAGTTACTGTTACTGTGATTTGTTGATAAAATGATTCATTATTGTGATTTCTTATTTTTTGTCATTTTTATCTTTCAGATTGATGATTTTGTTGAAAGATCCAGACCAAATATTCCTGCGGACTTCAACACTGAAACATCAACTCCTTTGGACTACTTCTGGTTGATGTTTCCAATTGAGTTGATTACGGCTATAGTTAGGTACACTAACGGGTATGCCACTTGGAGGCAGACCAGAGAAGGTCCAGATCCTTACTGGACTGAGGTTCCGGAGCCTGAGATGCGCGCCTTCTTGGCCATTAATGTGTTAATGGGGGTGAACAAGCTACCGCAGCTTGATATGTATTGGTCTACGGACCCACTCATTGGAAATAGCGGAATACAGAACACTGTGACCAGCAGCAGATTCTCTAAGATCAGCCAATATTTTCATGTGAGTGATCGTGCACAGGAACGTGAACGTGGACAAAATGGATATGATAAGTTGTGTAAAGTGTGTGAAGTGATGGACACGTTGTGTCGGACATTTAGAACGGCATATACTCTTTCTAGGGAAGCTTCAATTGATGAGGCTATGATCCGATATACTGGGCGCTTATCTTTCCGCCAGTACATGCCTGCCAAGCCCATCAAACGTGGAATGAAAGTATGGATGTTGTGTAATGCAAAGTCTGCATTTTTATCCAGGTTTGAAGTGTACTTAGGAAGAGAGAACAATCAAACAGAGAACGGACTTGGATTTAATGTAGTGTCTAGGATAACTGATCACATTCTCAATAGTAATAGGTGGCTATTCTTCGACAATTTCTTTACTGGATTACCTCTCCTGCAAAGTTTGTTACAAAATGGATTATATGCTTGTGGTACAGTGAGAATCAACCGACTTGGATTCCCAACTGCATTGAAGAAACCTAGTGATGTGTATGAACGTGGTGACATGAAAGTTATGCAGTTGGGAAACACCAATGTTACTGCTAGTGTATGGAAAGACAAGAAACTAGTGCATCATTTATCAACACTAAGTGACCCGTCAGATGTTCGAGATGCCAGACGCAGTGTTAGGGACAGTGTTTTGAATGTACGCCAGCCTCATAGTGTATGGTCATATAACAAGTTTATGGATGGTGTTGATTTACATGACCAGTTACGAATGAACTATAGTGTTGGCCGGAATGGGAAAAAGTGGTGGCGGTACCTGTTTTGGTTCATGTTTAATTGTGCTGTGGTTAACAGTTTTATACTTTATAAGGAAGCTACGCACAGAGTTATGAGCAAAAAGAGGTACGGTCATATTGACTTCAGGTTGGAACTTGTGCAACAATTGACTGGTGGATATTCTAAGAGAAAAAGACCTTTACGGGATACTTTGATGCAGATACCTATGAATCAGGAAAATAGTGGTGCTCATGTGAACATTAGACTGCCAGGTCAGCGTACAACTTGCAAGTTACACCAGCGTATCCACAACAAAAGGAAGGAAACTGTATATGGATGCGCTGTGTGTAATGTGCATTTGTGCAAAGATGGTTGTCATCTAATGTATCATTCACATGATCAGTAGATACATGCATCAGTGTGACTACAGGTTAGAATCCTGGAAAATTCTGACTGCATCCATCCTTGCAAGTAATGGTTAGATCCCAGGAAAATTTCAAGTGTATGCACCAATGTATTAAGTACTGGTTAGATCCCAGGAAAATTGTAAGTTTATGTATCTCTGTATCAGTTGGTCAGTTTACAGGAAAATTGTGTTTGTGTATAAGTACTGGTTAGGTCCCAGGAACATTATTTCAATCACTTTATAGGGAATATCTTCCATCATTGTTTGCATAGCAAGTTTGGATTGTAATAAGTACTGTTTGATCCCAGGAAATTTTTTAGTGTCCGTGTATAAGTACTGGTTAGGTCCCAGGAAAATTTCTAGTGTCTGTGTATAAGTACTGGTTAGGTCCCAGGAACATCTGGCGTACATTCATTTATTCAGTTGGATGAGGAGATACATCAGTGTTAGTGTTATTCATTTATTCAGTCGGATGAGGAGATACTTCAGTGTTATTTATTTAAATTTATTAAATTTATCCTATTATTTTTAAAAATTATAGTTGACTGATGTGAAAATTATTTTTAAAACAATGGATTTCAAAGAATAAAATATTTCAACATAAGAACATCACATTCATCAAAAATAAGTGACAATACATACTGTTACTTTTTTAACTGTTTGCTTTTTTAATATAATCATTTAATATTTATGAAATTATTATTGAATGACATTTGTTTTATCTTCTGTGTATTTGTTGAATTACTGTTTATTTGTTATAGTCTTCATATCAACTGGAAATAACATTATTTATCACTGAAAATCATATTTTGTCCTGTTTATTTCTCCATAAAATCACATTGGATTTAAATACTCACAAAAAAAATGTACCATAAGAAAGGAAATTTAATTCTCTACAAACTTTACATTCATCATAAAATGATTAAACCAATGATTTATTACAGTAAATTCAGTTTAAACACAATAGGTATCAGATTTACATATTTTCCCAATAAACCCTGATGGTACAGTGTACACAGCTGATTTCTTATCTAATGGTTACTGATAAGCCATATACTGATAGCACTGTATGAATATGTTATCTGATTTAAGTTATCTCTAAGTGGTAATGGGTTAATGTCATTCTCAAAAGCATTGTGAGCCGCTCAGTAGCGCCCCTGATCGGAATGCAGTGTTTAGAAAGCCTAAGAGTTTTGGGTGACATTGATGTGAGGTGTGTGAACCATGATGTGAGTGACGGGTACCTGAGTGTGACTTGAGGGGATCTGAGTGTGAGCGAGAGTGACTTAAGTGCGAGTTGTGGGGACTTAAGTGTGAGTGGCAGGGTCGCTTTTGTGAGTTAGGGTAGCTTGAATGCGAGTTGGGGGAATCTGGAAGAGGGCAAGTGTATCCTGAGTGCGATTTGGTGGAATCTGTTTGTTTGGGAGGACTTAATGTGAGATACAGGAACGTTGGTGTGAGTTGTGGGAAACCTAATGTGGGTCATGGGAACTTTTTTGTGGTTTGGGGGGCCTGGATGTGAGTCAGGGGAGCCTTGGATAGAGTTGGGGGGGGCACTGAGTTTGGGTAGGGGGAGCCTTGGTGTGAGTTGGGGGGGGGGTCTGGGTGCAAGATACGGGGGGGCATTGTTGGGAGTTGCAGGAGCGTTGATGTGGGTTGGAGAGGCCGAATGTGAGTTGGGAGAGCCATTGTGTGAGTTGGGGGGGTCTGGATGTGAGGTAGGGAGGCCACGGTGTGAGTTGGGGGAACCTTGGTGTGATTTATGGGAGTCTGGGTGTGAGTGAGGGGAGCCATGGTGTGAGGTAGGGGGACATTGGTGTGGGATGTGGGTGTTTTTTTTTATTCTTGTCAGTCATTTTATTCTTGTTTTCTTTATATTTATTACAGTGTGACTTATTGTCACTGGAGTTTAACGCCAGTTCACCTAACCAGTTTTCCTGGACTGTATACTAGCCAGTACTAACTTACCTTTCAACAAGTAGCTGGCAACTTCTCCACAAGGAGGAAAATCAACATTTTTGTCAAAAATAATTTGTATAAAGAATGATCTATTTATGTTGTAGGCTATTTTGTTATATTTTAATTAATGTCTTACTTTATTTATAGGATTATTTTTGTTATTGTTTTTTTTATCCTATCTGTCAATATTTTTTGAGTTTATTTTCACTTAAGTAAATTAAAATACATTTTAGGTGTAGGTTATTTTGTTATATATTTGATTAATATCTTACTTTTTTGATAGGATATAACCTTATGTAGAAATGGTATGATGATCAGTTGCGCCTGCTGGTCAAAGTGCAGTATCTACGTATTTTGTCTTAATGTATTATTTTTTAATCATATCAGTTAATATTGTTTTACAGTTTATTATCACTTAAGTAAATTAGAATACATTTTAGGTCTAGGTTATTTTGTTATATTTTTTATTAATGTCTTACTTTTTTGATAGGATATAACCTTATGTAGAAATTGTACGATGATCAGTTGCACCTGCTGGTCAAAGTGCGTTATCTACGTATTTTGTCTTAATGTATTATTTTTTAATCTTATCAGTTAATATTTTTTTACAGTTTATTATCACTTATGTAAATTAGAATACATTTTAGGTGTAGGTTATTTTAATATTTTTTTTTAATTAATGTCTTACTTTTTGATAAAATATTTTTTGTTATTGTCTTTTAATCTTCTGAGTCAATATTTTTTTAGTTTATTATCACTTAGGTAAATTAGAGTACATTTTAAGTGTAGGTTATTTTGTTATATTATTTAATTAATATCTTACTTTTTTGGATAGGATAATTTCTTATTATTTCTTATTTATTTCAGTTGTTATTTACTAATGTATAATTTGTTTGTTTTTATGTGACATATTGTCACTGGGGTTTAACGCCTGTTCACGTAACCAGTTTTCCTGGACTGTATACTAGCCAGTACTAACTTACCTTTCAACAAGGAGCTGGCAACTTCTCCACATAAGGAGGAAAATCAACATTTTTGTCCAAAATAATTTGTATAAAGAATGATCTATTTATGTTGTAGGCTATTTTGTTACATTTTAATTAATGTCTTACTTTATTTATAGGATAATTTTTGTTATTGTTTTTTATCTTATTTGTCAATATTTTTTTAGTTTATTTTCACTTAAGTAAATTAGAATACGTTTTAGATGTAGGTTATTTTGTTATATTTTTGATTAATATTTTATTTTTTTGATAGGATATAACCTTATGTGGAAATGGTATGATGATCAGTTGCACCCGCTGGTCAAAGTGCAGTATCTACGTATTGTGTCTTAATGTATTATTTTTTAATCAGTTAATATTTTTTTACAGTTTATTATCACTTAAGTAAATTAGAATACATTTTAGGTGTAGGTTATTTTGTTATATTTTTGATTAATATCTTACTTTTTTGATAGGATAATTTTTGTTATTATTTTTTAATCTTATCAGTCAATAATTTTTTTACAGTTTATGATCACTTATTATGAGAATACATTTTAGGTGTAGGTTATTTTGTTACTTTTTTATTAATATCTTTCTTTTTGGATAGGATAATTTGTTATTATTTCTTATTTATTTCAGTTGTTATTGACTTATGTGTAATTTGTTTGTTTTTATGTGACATATTGTCACTGGGGTTTAACGCCTGTTCACCTAACCAGATTTCCTGGACTGTATACCAACCGGTACTAATTTACCCTTCTACAAGGAGCTGGCAACTTCTCTTATGGAGTAAATTGACATTTTTGTCAAAAATAACTTATGTAAAGAATAGTATTTTAGATGTAGGTTATTTTGTTATTTTTTAAATAATTGTTTAACTTTATTTTTTTATTTTAGTTTCCTGATTTTTTAAATTTTTATTTTTTTAAGATCATTGTTTCCCTGGCTGATAATGCAGTGCAATGAACTATCATCAAATTGGAACCATTCTTTTTTAAGAATGTATAAAAGGTGAGTGTCATAATCATTTTTTACATAAGTACATCGTTACAACAGATAACATACTAGATATGTGTACAAGAATTTTTGTAATGTCTTATACAAAAATCAAATCAGAGAAAGTCTCAGAAAATATATGTACTAGTGATATGTTTGCATTCTTAGCTTGATTTCATGTGACAGAAGCTTGTTGATTGCTACTAAATTATTTTGCTGTACTTTTTATGAACCTCATAGAAACACCCATTGATTCCTGCCGTTTGTTAACGTAACATGATTTAAGCACCTGTATATCTACGTATTTTCTTTTTCTCTGCAACATATTTCAACTGATCTAGAAAACATGTAGGGATCTCATAAGATTTTGTGCCTGAATCTGTTTTGCATTTTAGACCCGAAGTTGATCAAATTTGAATGGGACCCATTTTTGCCATTTTTACTCAAAGTTGGACTTCGAATGTTGGGGCCAAACTGAGATTTTCCACATTTATTTGTCTGACTCCATTTTGCATTTTAGACCCAAAATCAATCAAATTTGAATGGGGCCCATTTTTGCAATTTTTACTTTAAGTTGGACATCGAATGTTGGCCAAACTGAGATTTTCAGCATTTATTTGTTGAAATCCATTTTGCATTTTAGACCCAAAATTGTTCAAATTTGAATGGGGCCCATTTTTGCAATTTTTACTCAAAGTTGGACTTCGAATGTTGGGCCAAACTGAGGTTTTCCACATTTATTTGTCTGACTCCATTTTGCATTTTAGACCCAAAATCAATCAAATTTGAATGGGGCCCATTTTTGCAATTTTTACTCAAAGTTGGACATCGAATGTTGGGCAAACTGAGATTTTCCACATTTATTTGTCTGACTCCATTTTGCATTTTAGACCAAAATCAATCAAATTTGAATGGGGCCCATTTTTGCAATTTTTACTTTAAGTTGGACTTCGAATGTTGGGCCAAACTGAGATTTTCCACATTTATTTGTCAGAATCTATTTTGCATTTTAGACCCAACATTGTTCGAATTTGAATGGGGCCCATTTTTGCAATTTTTACTCAAAGTTGGACTTCGAATGTTGGGCCAAACTGAGATTTTCCAAATTCATTTGTCTGAATCTGTTTTTCATTTTAGACCCAAAGTCAATCAAATTTGAATGGGGCCCATTTTTGCAATTTTTACTCAAAGTTAGACTTCAAAATTGTACATACAATTTCAATTTTGATGCCAATAAACTGGAAATCTAAAGAGATTCTTTACTTGTTCCATTTTATCTTTTGTATTTATACCATTCATATAAAATATGGAGAATGTCAAGTAAATAATTCAGAAAGATGCCAACATTATATCTTTTCTTTCATGGCAGTAAACTTATTCATTATTCTTAATGTGTCGTAAGTTTTCTAATGGTTGTCTAGCATCACAATAATTACATTGATTTTCTTCTCAATACTTTCAATTAAGATTTTACTTATAGACTAACTATTCCAAAAAAATTTTAAAAATCATGATATGAAGGTCAGTTGCTTTAATGTTGTCATGAACTGAGTGAAAAATATGACTACTCTATAATTTTATGTAAAACTGCAGAAGATATTTAACACGGTATCCACTAAAACACTGTGTGAACACATGAGGATCACTAATGTACTTACGAAGATATTTCACCTGACTATGTCCGGCAATAAGAGCCATTTTGACACAACAATTCAATTCACAAACAAACGCAAACAAAAAAATATAAAGTTCCCAAACTATACAGTAATTATAAACAGAAAAAACACACAAGTAGTACTTTTCTTTTAAAGCGGTTGTAACGCACATACAGGTTGAAGCTCATTTGTTGTTATGATCATGTGACAACTTTTTCTGTATTTTTTTCTGAGATGATGAGTAAATATTTTGATTGGTTAAACTAAATGATAGATAAAGGTGAAAATGTATCTTGCAATCATAACCGTCATCAAATGGTCGGTATTTTTTTCTTAAGTGACTACTTCAAAGGACAGACTAACTGATTTAAAGATGTGACAACATGATTAAAGAATCAATTATCATTATTATTGATGTTGATTGATCACACTGATGTGGAATCTGTCACACTTCAATAAACCAATTAGCGCTACCCATTCCGGGATTTGACAGTAAGATGTTGGTACCAATGATAAGTAATATGCATTTGAATGTTTATATTTCTCATGCTTTTCTCAATTGGATTTGTATATTATTGCTATCTTGTTTATTTTCATTTGTAAATTGTCTATTCCAGGTCACCGTTAGACCAGTTTCTACTGTATATATAATATATCCATTACATATTGAACTTGGTATTGACAGGTTTCTTTTTAAATTTCAGAAGTACATGTGGCAGTGAAAAATTGCAATTTAAACTGTGTTAGATGCTATTTACAGAACCTTGTAAAAATGATTAATTCATTACAATGTAAGTACTGTATAAGTTTATGATAACTTATTTGCTTTTACTGTTCAGATTTTTAAAATGTCTGCTACTTTGTATTTTAAAAACATTGACGTATACTTACCTGGTGTGATTTTGAGAATTGAAATTCATTAAAGTAATCCATGACCTTAGATAAGCCACATACTAAAAGTAGAAAATGAGTGTAATGTTCAACAACCTATCATCTATTAGTTTTAAATTGTAGTTTCGATTCTCTCTTCTCTCACTTTTCATGTAAGTTTCTATATTTTAAAATCATGTTAACCATGGTTTCTCTTTCTGTCATATTTTTTTCAGGACATTGAAGGGAAAAAATCAGAGAATGAGCACACTTTTATTATTTTAATGTATTGAAGTTTTGATATTTTTATCCTATAACCAAGTTTCATAATGTTTGTAGTATATTAGACTTACTTGTAAAATCAGACATTGTTTGTTGATTTCAGCTCTACAAATGGCAGAGAGGACTGTTATTTTCAGGTGTTACTTACAGAATCTAGTATTAAGTTGAAGCTGTCAGTACAGTGTGAGTACTTTTTATGATATTCGTTTACTTTGTTCTGTTCATAATCTGAAAATCTGTATATGCTACTTTTATTCTAAAAACATGCATATAAGATGAAATTTCAAGACATGCAATTTATTTTAAACAGTCTATGAACTTAGACTCAGCTAAAAGAAAACAATAAGTGTGAAAATAAAGAATAGATTGTCTTTCCAACAGCATGTAAGACATAATTTTGAGACTTTAAATTAATTTTATGTAGTCTTTGACCTGTGATAAAATCCCCTTTTAAAGTAAAACAATAAGTATGATTATTTTTTCAACAGCATATTGTTTGTTTGTGTCTTCATCTTAACCATGTTGTCTCTTTCTTTCATGTTTTTTTTCAGGACATCAAACAGAAATCTCCAGTTTATATAACCATAATCAGCACACTAATATTATTTTAATATATTGAAATTATCATCAAATTTATGGCTTTTTCTTATGTACATATATTGTATATCATACTAGACTGACAAGTAAATAGTGACTTTTGGTTTATTTTTATTTTAGCTGTGAAGAAAGTTGATTGAAACAGTGTTGGGATACTACTCACAGAATGTAGTAAACTTGACAAGTAAGTTCTCAATTTATTATAAATCAGTTACTTAAACTTGGGACTATTAATAATTAATAAAATATTAATTAATATATAATTTTAGTATACTGATACATTAAATACTGGTCTAATTTAAGACTAGGACTATTACAGTACAGGCCCCAAGCTTACAAAACTCAAGAACAAAATACAAACTGGAAGGGTAAGTTAGTACTGGTTAGTAGGTCCAGAAAAACTGGTTAGGTGAACTGGTTGCCATACATAACTGAAAATTGTTGAAAAAAGGAGTTAAACGCCAGTGACAATATGTCACATAAAAAGAAAAAAAAAAAAAACTGCAAGTTTTAAGGTTTTGATAATTGGTGTGCAGCATTGTCTTGTTGTCCTCTTCTAGGATTGTTCAGATTACGCTTGCTGGGTTGAAATTGGTTCTGTCCCTTTAGTCACTTGTTTACCAAATTCAATTTATTCCATTAGTCATTCAGATAAGTAATATAGGGCTTACATCAAGGCTTACTTGTTTATGCAGACTACGCCTGTAATTCAGACATTGTAATGAGGCAATAGTCTACATCTTACTTGTCCTTAGTATTATTTTTGTGCAAAGAGAAAGTTTATTTGTACTTATTTTTATACTCATTCAGTGTCATTGATAACACATAGGTTGTTTTGTATTTCCAGGCATCATTTTGGACTTCCGTTTCAAGTGTTCACCAAAGCCAGTCATACATTATGTTGAAAGATCACTCCCAACTCAGCCATTTAGAAGATACAGTCTGATATTTGTTTATATACATATACACACCAGGCTGTCATTTCATAGGTTCATCAGAACTAAGACTTTTTAAACTCTGAATCATGCCATTTATATACAATTTAAATTGATTTAACAGCCACCTATGAATTCAGGCTGCAATTTCTACAGTGCACACATTTTTTGACTTGATTGACCAAATAAACCTCTAAATAAAGAACACCTGAGTATTAAGTCTACATTGCTTCTCTCCCTTTGTTCTAAGTTTTACTGTGTGTAACACAGATAATCAACAATTTTGCAAGAAAACTTGAGAACATTTAATGGATATGATATCATTACCAGTGAGAAGTGGCATCATTCTTGAAGTTCAAAAAGTTCAACTAAGCTCAAATATGTCTTTGAAATGACATCCTAACGCCATGTATTGAACATTTCATGTCTAAAATAGGATATTATCAGGCACATTCGAACTTTTGTACACAAGTTTCTGCTTTGTTAACAAGCAGTCATTCCCCAAGCTTTAATTTTTTGTTTAATTCCTATTCCTGTCATATAGTTTGAATTTTCTTTGCTTAATATCTTTGATCTTAGCTTCTTAAAAATCCTTTAAGATCGCAGCTGTTTTAACATTTTTTTCATACATGTACCCAGAAATTGTATCGTCATTTATGTGTTGTCTGATGATTTTTGATGTCAAATATGAACCAGATAAGTTTTGAAGTTGTATTTGTTTATGATGTATTAGATAAGATTTTCATATTGTACTCTCCATATTACTATTATTATAATTATGCATACCATTACTTTGCACTTATCACATATATTGTAATCTTGATTTTTTATAGTAAGACTGCTGACTGTTCCTTGTTTGGTTTTGTGTATTTCTGTCCTTTAGTCTGTGCATTTTTTTGTCAAAGTGACTTTTAAAGATATTTTTTCTCCAAGTTTATAAAGTGTTCAAATCAAAATATTCATTTGTTGTAATATGCTGTAATGATGGATTGATTTTTTATACAGCATGAAGTAATCATACATATATGCTGGACTGTTTTTCCTCAATTCTACTGTTTTTATATTTTAAAAGCAGTTCCTTTGTGCTATCAGTTTTGCCCACCATTTGCATTTTTTATTATCAGGGGAGACAATTGACAATTACTATGTTTCATAAACGTGTAAGGGCCCTTTGTATACTTGCTGTTATGATTAATTGTTATTTTTATGTCTAATTGATTCATTGTTGATACTAATAGGTGTATTAGCCCCAAATTTTCTGAAGTTAATTGATAACATAATGAAAAATATTTACTGATTTGATAATACATTTATTTTGACTCCAACTACTGTTAATGTCTGAAGTTCAGGTTAAAGTGAGAATTCAGTTTGCAAAATAAGAATAACTTTTAGTATGATCTATTAAGTGTTTTTCATATTTTACACATGTTCAAGTCTTGAATCCTTACGTAAAATAAGGCAAATGAAATTTGAATTGTGTACTGTACATCTTCGGGGTATTTTATGCTAAATTCATTATGAAAATGTGTGAGACTTTATGATGTGGAAAAAATTGCTCTTTCTACTGACCTTATGGTCTCAAGACAATTTTTTTCTTGCCAATATTTTCATTATGTCCGCACTTCACTGTTTATAACAGATGTGCAAAACCAAAGTAACTTTTTTTTTAGAAGTTTGTTCCATATGAACTGCATCTCCGAACTACAGAAAAATTCTGTTGTCCTACTGATCTATTTTTTTAGGGAGGGGGATTTTTGTGGAAAGAATTATCAATGTTTTTGGTCTAATGTGAATAAAATGTTCTTTGTTTTATTGTTATTCCACATGTTGTAAATACTTGGAATAAAAATATATAATCTGTAATTTTAATTAACACCAAACAGTGTACATGTATTGTCAGGGTTTTGAGATTTGATCATGTATGTATCCTAATCTCAAACTGACTATATTTTGAACCATTTCTTGTTTGAATATGCCTGAATTTGTCCATAATTTCATGTAATTGTTAACATTAAGGCCATCCTCACAAAAATGTTGGTTTGTGTTAACTCGACCCAAAACCATTAACAGTGGGAAGGCAGATAGTCAGAAATTTTTAACATCATATACATGTATATTTTTTGCTTGTACTGAAAATGAAAAGCTGGAATGATTTTTGTTGAAATAGATCAATAATATTTGGGATAGGGATGGATTTTTAATGCCATGTGTGGAACTGCTAACCAACATTTTTTAATGATGGCCTAATAATGTACATAATTCCGTTTTCATGTGTTTTATTGTGTTTTTAATGAGTATATTCCAATACCAGCCAGAATCTGATCTTTGCAACTGTATACTTGTGTATGGCCTGGCGTGGGATTTGAGTTCTGTGGGTCAAGGTCACCTGTACAAAAATAGGAAAATGGTTCAAAACCTGATTTGGTGGCAATGCAGTAGTTGTTTTTTTAATGGTTTTAACTTTTACATCAACTGTTTGAACTTGACAATTTTTATTTTCGATTCTTTCTCATGAAATTGCAAAGAATAAAAAAACAACAAGTATTCAGTAAAGAGATCAGTGTCTTGTTTTGAAATTGGAGACAATGTATTACACTTGTTTTATGTACATGCTTCTCACAATAAAATTAATAAACATTAGTAGTAGATTTTAAAAATAAATGTATGCATTAAAACATGGTAATAGTGACTTCTTGGGAACCTAAATAATTACTAGCTTAAATCCATGTTAATGACATTAAGAAGGGTTTGTTCAGAAAAATGAATGCTTCACTTTGCCTGATTCTTTACTTAAATCAAAGTTCTCTATAACCATGTTTTACTGTATACTGTGTTCAATCATCAAATCTCTTGATTAATCCTGCAAGGTAAATCAAAGGTGGGGTCAGGAAATCATCTCAAACCACAATCTGACACCTGTCCAGCTTACCCTACCTGAAATTTACTTTACACTATGAACAACACATCAGTAACATGATCACAATATATAGTCGAACTTGTGAACAAAGGCCACCCTCAGGAAAGACAAAATGTGGCCTTTATTGACAGATAGTCTTTATTTAGAGGGCGGTTCTTAAATAATCAGTGACGGTTTTAAAGAAGGGCCTTTATTCACAGGGTGGTCTTTATTTGGAGGTGGTCTCAAACACAGATTTGACTATATACGTTATGTATACAAATATGGAAAATTGACATCAAAACACTGCAACAGAAAATACATTACAAACTTCTTCAAATTTAATCATTTTGATACAATTTATATTAAAAGTTTTAAAAATTTTAAAATCTTTCAACTGGTTAAACAGTACATAAGTATTATTATTCTAAACAGGTAAATTTCTAACAGCAAGTCCAACATACAAAAATCTTACAAAGTACCAGAATTCTGAGAAAAAGCATATATTGCAGACATTTACCTTGAACAGCTGACAATCCAATGTAACATTTTATATTATAAACTAAGGTTAACAATATTTTAAAGCTAAAACATTGCTGTCCTAGCAAACAAATAACAATGAAACAAGCGCCTGACCTTGGACAATCTGTGACCTTCTGTGATACACAGTAATGAAATGAAATTATTTCCTAAAAACGTTAAACTACAGAAAAACTATCCAGCAAATTAATTAAAAACAACAATTTCCTGTCATTATACATCAAAATTAAATCATAAAATCTTCTTACAAGCTAATAATCCAGAAATTAATCCAACAAACTATATTGTAAACTTTGGTCAGCCATGTTCACTTATGATAAGCCAATCGAAACAGCTTTTACAGATCAGATGATCATGTGACATGACATAACCAATGAAAATGGCTGTTACAATGCCTCTTGATTGCCTATAGTAAATTTATATATGAAATTTTGAGTCAAGATTAATGTGTGGGCTTGTGGCGCAGTGGATAAGCTGTCTGACTGTCAATCCGGAGGTCGTGAGTTCAAGCCCCACCAGAGGTAGGTGAAAATCTATATACATATAAATAATTGTATGAATTGTATAAAATTGTAATATGTATGTAACTAACCCTACTAACATACTAACATGCAAAGTAACATGAGCACCACTAACATACTAACAGGAGCACTAGTAACACCCTAACCTGACTCACAACATAACATGTACACCACTCACACTGTAACAAGGAAGCAAAGCAAGTAATACAACCAGTAATTACAATTTTTAAAATTTTATTTTTTTATTTTTTTTTTCTTGAAATGCGCTTGTGGTTCTCCTATACTGTTTACCATGACAATCAGAAGAAAGTATGTTAAGAAAAAAATAAAAAGAAAAATTGTACCATATGGTCAAAGGGAGGTAATTATTACCTCCCTTTGACAATAAGATACAATTTTTCGTTAATTTTTTTTCTTTTTTTTTTCTTTTTTACCAATTTTTCTTCTGATTGTTATGGTAACAGTATAGGAGAACCACAAGCACATTTCCAAAAAGAATGAAATTAAAAAATAGAAAAAAAAATAATTAAAAATCTAACATTGTCCAAAAAAATTTCTTTGGTTTTGTGAAAAAGGCCATTTACACAAAGTTGGCCTTTAAAGAAGGGGCAATTTGGAGTTTATTTGGCCTATTTTATGTAAAACCTCTTATTAAACGCCATCTGGGATTGATTTTATCCATTTTATAAATAAAAAATAAATCATGAGAAAAAAATATTTATATTGTACACAATATTCTTTCATTTGCAATGGTAACAGTAAAAAAGAGGACTACTGGTACATTTCCGAAACAAGCCAAAAATTAAACTCAAATTTTTTTTTCAAGTAAGTTTTTTTCCAAGTAAAGGTAAGTTTTACAGATCACAGTCTACTGGTGTTTAAAAATATATGAAAATGTTAAAAAATTGTGACATGAAAATATATAAAAAATACAATTTTGAATGAAATAGATCTTCATAAACAAATGTTCAAATTTACAACACAGGAAAACGTTCAAGGAGCGTTGTGCCAATAAAATCTGAAACTCATACAAATGTCCTTGACATTTAGGCCAGTCTGACCAGTCATGCAATTTTCAGACATGAAGAAATCAATAGCATCGCTTCATTGTTATTATTTGAACAAAGTGGCACAGGCACTGACCAACTTGCAGACAGTATACACCATCTAGTCAGTTGCACAAAAAACATAAAAAATGAATTTAAGTCATATACAATCTACTTACAAGATATAAATCCAAACAGTAATCCAGCACATGTTATATGTAAACTCTGATCAGCCATATTTGTTTTGGAAAAATTACTCAGCTAATCAAAATAGCTTTTACATACCAGAGGTCATGTGACATGACACGTGACAGTCACTAGTAAATTTATATATGAAATCTTTTGTGAGGTTAGATGTGAGAACTTGTGGTGTAGTGGATAAGATGCCTGACTGATAACCTGGAGGTCGTGAGTTCAAGTCCCACTGGAGGTAAGTAAAATTATTATTCTAAAAATTGTTGATTATGAATTGTTTAAAATGTATATATGTACAAAAACCAATTAACATATACAAACAACTATACATAATTTTTTTTTCATTTTAGCAAATTAAAATATATAAAATAAATTAAAAAAAAAATAACTGCAAAATTTGGATATATGCAATTTGTCGACTTGAATTTTAGATTAAGTCTTCAGTAGAATGTTACAAATTTTTTGAACAGTTTTCCAAACCTGCATGTTAAAAATTTACAAAAGGAAATTCATAATCATTTAATTGTAATTAAGTTGGTTCACGGGTGTGCTTATATATCAAATAAAAAAATCTGAAAGTAAAACATACACATATTTTGGACTCAATTGAATGTGATGTTCAAGGCAGCAAAAAGCCTGTACAGTGCAACCTCTCCAGAGCGACCCTCTCTTGAGCAACAACCTCCCTGCAACAACAATAAGCTTTTTCCCCAATGTACGATTTGACTATTTATTTAACCTCTCTAGAGTAGCAACCTCTTAACAATGACATCATGATGCTTCTCCCAAAAGCTGCTGCTATGGAGAGGTTGCATTGTATTGTTATATCTATTTCATTCATGCAAAAAATTTAAAGGTTAGATGTGAGAACTTGTGGTGTAGTGGATAAGGTGCCTGACTAATAACCAGGAGGTCGCGAGTTCAAGTCCCACTGGGGGTAAGTCAAATTATTTATATCTAAAAATCGTTGTTTATGAATTGTATAAAATGTATATACATAAACTAAACACTTCTAACACAACTATGCACATATAATGTTTCATTTACCAGGGAAAAAAAATTAAAATAATAAAAAAATTTGATTAGAAAATATTAACTTTTCAGACACCTTTAAGTAGGATTTTGTCTTTTTGAGTTTTAGATTATGTTTTAAACAGAAGTTACAAATTTGTAAAATTGAACTGATTTGAACCATTTTCCCATGGGGAAATAATTTTATAATTGTTGTTTACAAGTTGTAAAAGAAGATAGTTAAATGAGTGGTTATTTGTTAAATGAAGTGTTCTTTCACAACTGTTTGTATATTTGGTAAGATTAACAGAAACAAAGGGACTCCTAAAATGCATGTTGTATTATGTAATCTATAACATTGTCAAAGTACAGTGTTTTTGGTGCAAGAAGGCCACATCTAAAATATTGTTTTGTTTTTATTTTTAAGTGACTTATTGTCACTGGGGTTTAACGCTGTTTTTCAACAATTTTTCAGTTGTATACGTTATCTCTGCAGATCAGACACTTATTTCAATGATATGTGTTTGCTAAGATAACTGTTTTAAAGATAAAAATTACTTGTTTTAGGTATCTATGGTCAGATATTTGAGATAAATCTCAGAAAAATTTACCATACAAAAAATAGTCATGTTCAGGGTTACCTGACTGAAAAAGTTTGGCCAGGTAGGTGGAAAAATTTCAGTAACTTTTTTTAAACATAACTTTAGTATGACTTGTTCCAAGATATTATCATACAATGGATTTTGCGATTGGAAACTTAGGTCTATGCCAATAATTGGGTTAGTCAGGTAACTGTAAACAAAACTATTTTTTTCCTGGCCTAAATACCAGAAATAGAGGAAAAGTTACAAATATTTTATTGCAGTTGCTTTTGCAACAGTTGCACTAAGAACTTTATTTTGGATAAACAAGAGTGCCAAACAGTCACAAAACATGCATGTAAAAGCTTTCTAGTTCTGGACAGGGTGCAAACTGATCAACTGATAGAGCAGACAATGGTCTATTTCATCACCAAGTTTGTTGAATCAGGAGCCATGATTCAAAAGCCATAAAAAAAAATCTGGCATTTAATTCAAGGTTTATTTAGAGCTAAAGAGTGGCTATAGTTCATGATTTGTTTGTTTTGTATGTTTTTATGTGACTTATTGTCAGTGGGGTTTAATGCCGTTTTTAAACAATTTTTAAGTTATAGACAGCAACCAGTTCACCAAACTTACCCTTCCACAAGGAGCTGGCAACTTCTCCACATATGGAGGAAAATTGACATTTTTGTCAAATTTTCACAGAAGGGTATGACCTGCGGCAACTGGGATTCGAACCCGGATCTCCTGGTTACAAGTCAAGCACACTAACCACTGGACCATGGCCACAGCCTTATAGTCCATGAAGAAGCCTTCATTCACAGGTGACTTTTAACTTGGTACAACATTAACTGTATCCTGTATCTCAAAAGTGAGAAAAAGGAGAATCCCTGAACCAATGAATGCAATTTATACAATAATATGAATGAAATAACCTTTGAACTCTAATTGCCAATGAAATGCAGACTTCTTAATCATGAGACAAGTATCAGTATAAAAATATGAACACTAATTGCCACTGAAATGCAGACTTCCTAATCATGAGACAAGTATCAGCATAGAAATAGAGTAGACTCTACTTACATTAAAAATACATGGAAAAAGTAATTTGAACTGAACCTTTGAAATTAATTAAAAGTAAATTAATTGAATTACATTTGATTCATACATTGTAAAAAATAAATCCAGCTCTTATAACAGGGGTTGTCTCAGTGTAATATTCTGTTAATTTCAGGCCAAAGAAAAAAAATCAATCAGTTTCTATTTCCAGTATTACAAGTCAAGTATGTTTAAATGATATTCAAAAAATATTCATTGATTAATTGATGAATAGGACTAATACAAATCCTAATGCATTTTCTCAAAGGAAGATTCATTAAACTATATTCACAATGAAAAAAATCATTCAAAATTTGAACAAAAAAACATTTTTTTGAAGAATGTTGAACAAAATTTACTTAATATAAAAAAATATTGTTTTCACAGAGGACAGACAAAAAAGTATAAATGGAACAAGAAATACATGTTTCCATGAACTACGTGCTTAGGTGAGCTAAAGAGCAGGAAATAACTGTAGGAAAATATTGAACAAGAAATAAACAATTTTATGTAAAAAAAACAATACCAGTAACCAAAGTGAATATAGAGATTTAAGAAATTTAGATAAAAAACTAAGTGTATTGTGCATAAGCCAGACTGGTAATATCTTGTGTTAAACTGTAGGCTTACCACTAAATTGTACTGCATAGAATTAACTATTTTAGCCTTTACTATCAATAGTGTATACATAATATATGATACAGAATATATTTCAAAGATGGCATACTTTTTTGACACACAAAAAAAATTTAAATTCAATTTAATTTCAATCAAAATATGTAATGGAGATTAAATTCTATTGCAAAAGTGATGAAATTTATTGATCCATTGTACTTATGGACATTTTAAAAGATCATACGCTATGTAAATAATATTAGCATCACAATGCATGTTAGAATATATAAAACAACAAAATAGTTAATGACCTGGCACAATTGAGACCTATTGCATACACTTGGAAATTATTCCCAACTTACTGTAGAGAAAACTCTAAAATTCCTTGTTGATAAATACATAGATTACCAAGCAATGTCCAAGGTAACAGCAATTCCAACAACGGCATACTAATATTAAATGTTCTAACAAGTAGCTGGCCTACAATAAATATTCACAAAGGAAACATATCCATATATAATAGGGGTGTTTGTTTGTTTTGCTTTAATGTGACATGTTGTCACTGGGGATTGACGCCATTTTTCAATAATTTTTCAGTTATATACAGCGACCAGTTCACCCAACCAGATTTCCTGGACTGTATACTAACCAGTCCTAACTTACTCTTCCACAAGGAGCCAGCAACTTCTCCACATATGTAGGAAAATTTGTCAAATTTTCATGGAAGGGTATAACCTGTCTCAACCGAGATTTAAACCCGGATCTTCGGGTTACAAGTCCAGCGCAATAACCACTGGACCACAGCCGAAGCATAATACGGGTGTAACAATAGGGTAAAAAGCTGTATCGCAATATGTTGCATTATGCAGAACCCGTATTATATATATATATACTACTGGGAATAAATATATTTAAATCAGATTAATCCATGTATATTGTTCAATGATATAAGAGAATTATATCAGGATTATGATAACTCAGCTTAAGACCTTGTTTGTTGATCCAAATGACCTCGATGAAGTTTTAACATAAGTTATTTTTTTGCAACTGAATTGGTGCCACTTATTTCAACAGCATATCCTTGTCCATTTAGAGCGCAACAATAGTTTTTGAATTATCATATTAATTACCTTGGCATTGTGGGCAAAGTTGCCTTCATTCAATAGTCTCTGGAGCTCCTTTTTTCGTCTTTTTGATGATATTTCAAGTTTCTTTATTTCCTGAACTTTTGGCTCATTGCTGTGTACAGCAAATAAGTGTTTAGACATCTTTGAGGTATACTTTCCATGACAAAACAAGCAGTATGCTGTTTTGGAATAATTTCTTTTTCCACTTTTCTCCTCATATGATTCAACATGGACTGAAATCAGAACAAACATGTAGAGTGAAAAAGTAGCAAATGATGTTCCCAACTGTTCATCAATTTGCAACATACTGATAATATGATGAAATTCTATTGCTTAATAATAGTGATCATTCCAATAATAAGTAAGACATTGAAGATTTTTAGACTTGTTCTCAAAGGTGAGCAATGCAAAGCAAATACGAACACTTGCCTTTTTTGAAAAACAAGTTATTACTCATTAACTATTAATGTCAAGAGTTTGGACCAACACTTCTGACTGTCTCTATCAACATAAAGACTACAGGATTTATTAAATTTTCATTTTGTTATATTTCTTCTGATCTGACACAAACTATAAAAAAACATTGCAATAAACAATGGTTAAAATAGATTTCATGAGACATACCATGATTTGAATCTATAAAGGACAGTAAAATTATACATACTATTACGAAAAAACCATTCTGATTGCTCATGTGCTGATGTTTCCGGAGCTTCACTTTCCTCAGTTGCGTGATTTTGCTCTTTGCTTGTAAGATCCCTACAAAGAAAAATTCTTTAACCCTCTTGTCTATTTTGAATATCAGGAAGGTAATAATGGCAAGACTATATCACTCTAAAGTAAAGAGATGCAGGGCTTGTCATTCTTTGCCATGGTAATGTTACATAGTAGAAACAGTGACCTCCACTATTCATCATTATCTCATTACTATGTCATAAGTCCACATTCACATGTCTCTCTTTAGTGATATGACAAATGCAACTTCCTTTGTACACTAAGGACTTACTTCTTGATATTATATTTACTTTCCAACAGATATCCCTGAATCTGCTCATTTTTCCTTACACTGATCTGTCTCAAGATCAATCTCATTAATATATCTTACAGGTAAATGACAAAAAAAGTCTTATTTCATTGACAAATTTAATCAGGTAACCTAAGTCTCTACTGAAAATTAAAAATTTTGCTCAAGTGAAATAAAAATAACTAGGTCAGGTAATTAAAAAAAACTCACCTGTTATCCACATTCCTCTCAAGAACAACAGCTGAGAGAGGGAACACATCACTCATATCATCACCATCTTCTCCATTAATTGAGCTTTCATCATCATCTTCTTGACTGTCTGAGCTGTCTGGAACATCTGAAATATTAAACGAGATATTCACTTTTTAGATAACTAAATAAGCTAAAGGTATGCTGATTTTTCAATTTACAGATTATACACTGCTGGTAAAATGTCCTTTCAACAGCAAATAAAATATTGTGTTTATTCTTTACTAATGAGCCTTTATAAGAACCATTGTCACATAATTTGCAGTAGATTACTGAAATTAAACAGTGGATAATGTTCTTATAATTCCATCATGAAAATTATTGAATAAAATTTTCATTGTAGCCAAACTATATTTGGATGAATGATAAAATATATATTGTTACAACTGAAATTTTTGGGGGAAAATCTCAGCTATCATCAAACATCTACATAATAACTGACACATCATCAAAAATATTACCTAAATATAAAGTTACCTAAAATATAACTTAAAAATGTAAAAAGAAAATAATTATTTCTACTTCAATATTTTGAAGTTATTTCAATATTTGCAAGACATTGTTTCCTATTGCAGTATATTCAAATCCAGTATTGATGGTGTTCTAAGAACATGCAGGTAGTAGAATAACTTACATTCTGACCCTGATGATTCAAAGTGTTCAAAGTCATCATCTGTATCAACTTCAAATTCTTTAATCTCATCTCCCTCTTCCGCTACCTTCTGCTTGATTCTGGTATTTGGTTCTACACAAGCTACAGGTCTTTGCATACCTATATATGATGATAAAAATTAACATTTCTAGCAAATGTTTCCATTTAAAGATGGCCATTATGGCCCTGAAGCATTCACATGAAAAACTAATATGCACAGGTAATTCTTGTTTCTTAGTTTGACACAGAAAATTTCATTTAAAGTTTCAACCAAATAAACTATGAATAAAGTAGCTCCAAAAAGTATGCTTGCTTAAATTCTCAAAATGCTCAAAAGCATTGTAAGGCTTTTCCTAGAACAAGTCTTAGTGTCTATAAAAACATGACATGAAAATTACCTTTATTTCCAAATTGATTTTCTTGGTCATTTTCATTCTCATTTATTTTGTCTTTGATCTCAGATTTTTCTTTGGCCTCCACTTCAATGTGATTATCTTTTTCTGGATCACTTTTCTTCTTTTTGGTTTCATCCTTTCCAGAAATGTGTTTATCTTTGTTTTCTTCTTTTTCAAAAGCAAGTTCCTCATCAGTACTCTCCTTGTCAAGTTCATTCACCAGTACAGTTTTAACAGACACAAAAATTGGTTTCTCTTCTACCTTATCTGATTTATTGGTCAGTACTAAATTAGCTTCATGTAAGCTTGCTTTATACAAGTCCACTTCATTGTCAGACTCAAATTCACTGTCACATATATTTTCTTTGACTTTCTTTTCTTTTGACTCATACACAGATGTTTTGGTTTTTGTATCCCTCTCATCAGCATAAGCCAAAGATCCGTCATTTGTTTTTTCAAATTTTTTTCCCAGACTGTCATTGAATAAATTAGTTTCTAC
>VIBL01000444.1:0-158199 GCA_008271625.1 Lutraria rhynchaena
ATATTCTACACCACTTTCACCAAACAGAGCGTCTAAAAGCCACCTAACCTTTAACCAACCATCAATAGAACACTCAGCAAAAAGGAGAGAAAAATTATTATGCAGACACGCAAATTTCATGATAGATTTTGTCTACATAATCGGACCCACTGAGGTTTTTGCGAAGGAATCAAGTGATACGTCAGTGCACTACTAAAGGTTATACGTACATATAACTGATATCTTAGCAGGCCTCATGCCAAATCACCTCCCCAGTATGTAAACATACCGTCGCCCGGAAGGCATTCAACATGTGGCAGCCTAACGGCTGTTACACTGAACATAACGCAATCATCCCACAAGCTGAGTGCTCAGAAAATAATTAATCTAAATTTGACTCTTAGACGATGTCGAGATCCGGAGGATAAGTTTATGTGAACCTAGCCATGCTTAAAATGAATGAATGGAGAGATTACTTTCCTTGTCTGCAAATTAGCATTCATCTGATAGATTTTCACATGAACCAGAAAGAAAGATAAAAAGGCCTTACCATTTTCAATGTGCTACCTGATTCCAAAGGGAATCCACATAACACCATCTTCCCATAGTGTCCACGTCATCTTCTTGTAGTATCCTCTGTTGACTGAGGGACTCTACATTACAATGTAGAGTCCCTGGTTGACCTCGCAAATAGAAGAAAAGGAAAACCGTTAGAAAGTTCTTAAAACAGGATAAATAAGCATTTCAGAATTTCAAAAGAGAACAGTGTTCACATGAATCTATGGACCAGAAAACACAGAACTTACAAACGAAGGAGAAAAAGTAACGGCACCAGCCTTTTCCTACTCTCCTATTCAATTCATAGTGGCATCAGTCCACATATTCTACACCACTTTCACCAAACAAAGCGTCTAAAAGCCACCTAACCTTTAACCAACCATCTATAGAACACTCAGCAAAAAGGAGAGAAGTATTATTATGCAGACACGCAAATTTCATTATAGATTTTGTCTACATAATCGGACCCACAGAGGTTTTTTCGCAGGAATCAAGTGATACGCCAGTGCACTCAAGGTTATACGTACATATAACTTACTGAGGCCTCATGCCAAATCACCTCCCCAGTATGTAAACATACCGTCGCCCGGAAGGCATTCAACATGTGGCAGCCTAACGGCTGAACATAACGCAATCATCCCACTAGCTGAGTGCTCAGAAAATAATTAAGCCAAATTTGACTCTTAGGCGATGTCGAGATCCGGAGGATAAGTTTATGTGAACCTAGCCATGCTTAAAATGAATGAGTGGAGAGATTACTTTCCTTGTCCGCAAATTAGCATTCATCTGATAGATTTTCACATGAACCAGAAAGAAAGATAAAGGACCTTACCATTTTCAATGTGCTACCTGATTCCAAAGGGAATCCACATAACACCATCTTCCCATAGTATCCACGTCATCTTCTTGTAGTATCCTCTGTTGACTGAGGGACTCTACATTACAATGTAGAGTCCCTGGTTGACCTCGCAAATAGAAGAAAAGGAGAACCGTTAGAAAGTTCTTAAAACAGGATAAATAAGCATTTCAGAATTTCAAAAGAGAGCAGTGTTCACATGAATCTATGGACCAGAAAACACAGAACTTACAAACGAAGGAGAAAAAGTAACGGCACCAGCCTTTTCCTACTCTCCTATTCAATTCATAGCGGCATCAGACCACATATTCTACACCACTTTCACCAAACAGAGCGTCTAAAAGCCACCTAACCTTCAACCAACCATCTATAGAACACTCAGCAAAAAAGAGAGAAGAATTATTATGCAGACACGCAAATTTCATTATAGATTTTGTCTACATAATCGGACCCACTGAGGTTTTTGCGCAGGAATCAAGTGATACGCCAGTGCACTCAAGGTTATACGTACATATAACTTACTGAGGCCTCATGCCAAATCACCTCCCCAGTATGTAAACATACCGTCGCCCGGAAGGCATTCAACATGCAGCCTAACGGCTGTTACACTGAACATAACGCAATCATCCCACAAGCTGAGTGCTCAGAAAATAATTAATCTAAATTTGACTCTTAGACGATGTCGAGATCCGGAGGATAAGTTTATGTGAACCTAGCCATGCTTAAAATGAATGAATGGAGAGATTACTTTCCTTGTCTGCAAATTAGCATTCATCTGATAGATTTTCACATGAACCAGAAAGAAAGATAAAAGACCTTACCATTTTCAATGTGCTACCTGGTTCCAAAGGGAATCCACATGACACCATCTTCCCATAGTATCCACGTCATCTTCTTGTAGAATCCTCTGTTGACTGAGGGACTCTACATTACAATGTAGAGTCCCTGGTTGACCTCGCAAATAGAAGAAAAGGAAAACCGTTAGAAAGTTCTTAAAACAGGATAAATAAGCATTTCAGAATTTCAAAAGAGAGCAGTGTTCACATGAATCTATGGACCAGAAAACACAGAACTTACAAACGAAGGAGAAAAAGTAACGGCACCAGCCTTTTCCTACTCTCCTATTCAATTCATAGTGGCATCAGTCCACATATTCTACACCACTTTCACCAAACAAAGCGTCTAAAAGCCACCTAACCTTTAACCAACCATCTATAGAACACTCAGCAAAAAGGAGAGAAGAATTATTATGCAGACACGCAAATTTCATTATAGATTTTGTCTACATAATCGGACCCACTGAGGTTTTTGCGCAGGAATCATGTGATACGCCAGTACACTTAAGGTTATATGTACATATAACTTACTGATAAGTGGGCAGGCCTCATGCCAAATCACCTCCCCAGTATGTAAACATACCGTCGCCCGGAAGGCATTCAACATGTGGCAGCCTAACGGCTGTTACACTGAACATAACGCAATCATCCCACTAGCTGAGCTGCTCAGAAAATAATTAATCTAAATTTGACTCTTAGACGATGTCGAGATCCGGAGGATAAGTTTACGTGAACCTAGCCATGCTTAAAATGAATGAATGGAGAGATTACTTTCCTTGTCTGCAAATTAGCATTCATCTGATAGATTTTCACATGAACCAGAAAGAAAGATAAAAAGCCTTACCATTTTCAATGTGCTACCTGGTTCCAAAGGGAATCCACATAACACCATCTTCCCATAGTATCCACGTCATCTTCTTGTAGTATCCTCTGTTGACTGAGGGACTCTACATTACAATGTAGAGTCCCTGGTTGACCTCGCAAATAGAAGAAAAGGAAAACCGTTAGAAAGTTCTTAAAACAGGATAAATAAGCATTTCAGAATTTCAAAAGAGAGCAGTGTTCACATGAATCTATGGACCAGAAAACACAGAACTTACAAACGAAGGAGAAAAAGTAACGGCACCAGCCTTTTCCTACTCTCCTATTCAATTCATAGTGGCATCAGTCCACATATTCTACACCACTTTCACCAAACAAAGCGTCTAAAAGCCACCTAACCTTTAACCAACCATCTATAGAACACTCAGCAAAAAGGAGAGAAGAATTATTATGCAGACACGCAAATTTCATTATAGATTTTGTCTACATAATCGGACCCACAGAGGTTTTTGCGCAGGAATCAAGTGATACGTCAGTGCACTACTAAAGGTTATACGTACATATAACTGATATCTTAGCAGGCCTCATGCCAAATCACCTCCCCAGTATGTAAACATACCGTCGCCCGGAAGGCATTCAACATGTGGCAGCCTAACGGCTGTTACACTGAACATAACGCAATCATCCCACAAGCTGAGTGCTCAGAAAATAATTAATCTAAATTTGACTCTTAGACGATGTCGAGATCCGGAGGATAAGTTTATGTGAACCTAGCCATGCTTAAAATGAATGAATGGAGAGATTACTTTCCTTGTCTGCAAATTAGCATTCATCTGATAGATTTTCACATGAACCAGAAAGAAAGATAAAAGACCTTACCATTTTCAATGTGCTACCTGGTTCCAAAGGGAATCCACATGACACCATCTTCCCATAGTATCCACGTCATCTTCTTGTAGTATCCTCTGTTGACTGAGGGACTCTACATTACAATGTAGAGTCCCTGGATGACCTCGCAAATAGAAGAAAAGGAAAACCGTTAGAAAGTTCTTAAAACAGGATAAATAAGCATTTCAGAATTTCAAAAGAGAGTAGTGTTCACATGAATCTATGGACCAGAAAACACAGAACTTACAAACAAAGGAGAAAAAGTAACGGCACCAGCCTTTTCCTACTCTCCTATTCAATTCATAGTGGCATCAGTCCACATATTCTACACCACTTTCACCAAACAAAGCGTCTAAAAGCCACCTAACCTTTAACCAACCATCTATAGAACACTCAGCAAAAAGGAGAGAAAGAATTATTATGCAGACACGCAAATTTCATTATAGATTTTGTCTACATAATCGGACCCACAGAGGTTTTTGCGCAGGAATCAAGTGATACGCCAGGTACTAAAGGTTATATGTACATATAACATAGCCTCAAAATCACCTCCCCAGTATGTAAACATACCGTCGCCCGGAAGGCATTCAACATGTGGCAGCCTAACGGCTGTTACACTGAACATAACGCAATCATCCCACAAGCTGAGTGCTCAGAAAATAATTAATCTAAATTTGACTCTTAGACGATGTCGAGATCCGGAGGATAAGTTTATGTGAACCTAGCCATGCTTAAAATGAATGAATGGAGAGATTACTTTCCTTGTCCGCAAATTAGCATTCATCTGATAGATTTTCACATGAACCAGAAAGAAAGATAAAAAGACCTTACCATTTTCAATGTGCTACCTGATTCCAAAGGGAATCCACATAACACCATCTTCCCATAGTATCCACGTCATCTTCTTGTAGTATCCTCTGTTGACTGAGGGACTCTACATTACAATGTAGAGTCCCTGGTTGACCTCGCAAATAGAAGAAAAGGAAAACCGTTAGAAAGTTCTTAAAACAGGATAAATAAGCATTTCAGAATTTCAAAAGAGAACAGTGTTCACATGAATCTATGGACCAGAAAACACAGAACTTGCAAACGAAGGAGAAAAAGTAACGGCACCAGCCTTTTCCTACTCTCCTATTCAATTCATAGTGGCATCAGTCCACATATTCTACACCACTTTCACCAAACAAAGCGTCTAAAAGCCACCTAACCTTTAACCAACCATCTATAGAACACTCAGCAAAAAGGAGAGAAGAATTATTATGCAGACACGCAAATTTCATTATAGATTTTGTCTACATAATCGGACCCACAGAGGTTTTTGCGCAGGAATCAAGTGATACGCCAGTGCACTAAAGGTTATATGTACATATAACTTACTGAGACCTCATGCCAAATCACCTCCCCAGTATGTAAACATACCGTCGCCCGGAAGGCATTCAACATGTGGCAGCCTAACGGCTGACACTGATAACGCAATCATCCCACTAGCTGAGTGCTCAGAAAATAATTAAGCCAAATTTGACTCTTAGACGATGTCGAGATCCGGAGGATAAGTTTATGTGAACCTAGCCATGCTTAAAATGAATGAATGGAGAGATTACTTTCCTTGTCTGCAAATTAGCATTCATCTGATAGATTTTCACATGAACCAGAAAGAAAGATAAAAGCCTTACCATTTTCAATGTGCTACCTGGTTCCAAAGGGAATCCACATAACACCATCTTCCCATAGTATCCACGTCATCTTCTTGTAGTATCCTCTGTTGACTGAGGGACTCTACATTACAATGTAGAGTCCCTGGTTGACCTCGCAAATAGAAGAAAAGGAAAACCGTTAGAAAGTTCTTAAAACAGGATAAATAAGCATTTCAGAATTTCAAAAGAGAGCAGTGTTCACATGAATCTATGGACCAGAAAACACAGAACTTACAAACGAAGGAGAAAAAGTAACGGCACCAGCCTTTTCCTACTCTCCTATTCAATTCATAGTGGCATCAGTCCACATATTCTACACCACTTTCACCAAACAAAGCGTCTAAAAGCCACCTAACCTTTAACCAACCATCTATAGAACACTCAGCAAAAAGGAGAGAAGAATTATTATGCAGACACGCAAATTTCATTATAGATTTTGTCTACATAATCGGACCCACAGAGGTTTTTGCGCAGGAATCAAGTGATACGCCAGTGTACTAAAGGTTATATGTACATATAACATAGACCTCATGCCAAATCACCTCCCCAGTATGTAAACATACCGTCGCCCGGAAGGCATTCAACATGTGGCAGCCTAACGGCTGTTACACTGAACATAACGCAATCATCCCACAAGCTGAGTGCTCAGAAAATAATTAATCTAAATTTGACTCTTAGACGATGTCGAGATCCGGAGGATAAGTTTACGTGAACCTAGCCATGCTTAAAATGAATGAATGGAGAGATTACTTTCCTTGTCTGCAAATTAGCATTCATCTGATAGATTTTCACATGAACCAGAAAGAAAGATAAAAGACCTTACCATTTTCAATGTGCTACCTGGTTCCAAAGGGAATCCACATAACACCATCTTCCCATAGTATCCACGTCATCTTCTTGTAGTATCCTCTGTTGACTGAGGGACTCTACATTACAATGTAGAGTCCCTGGTTGACCTCGCAAATAGAAGAAAAGCAAAACCGTTAGAAAGTTCTTAAAACAGGATAAATAAGCATTTCAGAATTTCAAAAGAGAGCAGTGTTCACATGAATCTATGGACCAGAAAACACAGAACTTACAAACGAAGGAGAAAAAGTAACGGCACCAGCCTTTTCCTACTCTCCTATTCAATTCATAGTGGCATCAGTCCACATATTCTACACCACTTTCACCAAACAAAGCGTCTAAAAGCCACCTAACCTTTAACCAACCATCTATAGAACACTCAGCAAAAAGGAGAGAAGAATTATTATGCAGACACGCAAATTTCATTATAGATTTTGTCTACATTATCGGACCCACAGAGGTTTTTGCGCAGGAATCAAGTGATACGCCAGTGTACTAAAGGTTATATGTACATATAACATAGACCTCATGCCAAATCACCTCCCCAGTATGTAAACATACCGTCGCCCGGAAGGCATTCAACATGTGGCAGCCTAACGGCTGTTACACTGAACATAACGCAATCATCCCACAAGCTGAGTGCTCAGAAAATAATTAATCTAAATTTGACTCTTAGACGATGTCGAGATCCGGAGGATAAGTTTATGTGAACCTAGCCATGCTTAAAATGAATGAATGGAGAGATTACTTTCCTTGTCCGCAAATTATCATTCATCTGATAGATTTTCATATGAACCAGAAAGAAAGATAAAAAGACCTTACCATTTACAATGTGCCACCTGGTTCCAAAGGGAATCCACATAACACCATATTTCCATAGTATCTACATCGTTCCATCTTCCAATAGTATCCACATTGTTCATCAGTTGACTTCAGAAAAAATGAAAAGCTATTAGAATGTTATCAAAAACAGGATAAATATACATTGTCATTAGTTCAGAACTGAGTTTGTTAGCTCATTTATTCATCAAACTTGCAATAGAATCATTTGGTGCATTATGACACTTGTTCTATCTTATGGCAAAAGCAATGAATATTCAAAGTAAGTCCTTTTATGGCAAATGATGAAGAATAGAGATGAATGTGTGTAATAGTGTTGCAAGTGTTTGTGTGTGAAGCATATGTAAACATGAGGAAGACAAATGGTTCTTATAAATAAACGCTAACATAAAAACAAAACTAGACTCAAACCAACAGTTCAAAAAATTACCATTCCAAGTATTTCTAGCAGCAGGAAATATCCAAAGAAATGTTACTATCTAATAAAATGGCATCATAAATATTCAGAATGCAGCCACACCTTCCAGAAAATACATCATTCACAAATGAATAATAAAAAGTACCCCAAAACTATAGTTTCTGTTTCTCCAATTTTGTTTGTTTTTAACCAAATGAAATGGAAAAAATAAAGTGATGTACTTAATTTTCAGTTTAAACAAAATTGCTGAATGATGCTAGGTTCTCTTACTTCAAATATCGTCCCTTCATTGTCCCTCTTTCTGCATGTCCTCAGACTTTTTGTTTACACCATCTTTGGTCTTAAGGCTTGTGAAGCTTACAACTACATGTACATGCATTATTTCTCTTTCTCTTTGTGACCTTATCAGGAAAAAAAACAGACGTACATTCTCAAAGGAAATACAAGTATTACAGTGCACGTTTAATTGATATCTGTCCAAGAATTCTTGTATTAATAAAATCACAGGCACCGGTCAATGTGGTAAATTTAATTAAACTCTGTTTAAGAGAGGATATATAAGACAGTGTTCATCGGATGAAAAAATAAATGTCATACATTGAGTACATTGTAACACATATGCATACCTTTAGAATTATTGTGTTTCTTCCATATTAAGGTTTCTTTGACTGACCCTAATCATCATCACCCTTTAATAAAAATGAAACAAGTAATTGGACAGGGTGTCACAGAAATCGGCGAATTATCTAATACATGCAAACATGATAAAATAATTCAAATACATATTGAAATAAAATTTATATCATTCTTTAGATATTTAATTGATGTAATTTATTTCATTTTCAGATTAATAATAATGATTTTATGGTCATTTACTGGCTGACTTTCAAGCAGAAGGTCTCGTGTTCGAGCCCCGCATCGGGAACTTTATTTTTTCTTCCTATTACATTAATATCAATAAATGAAAAACATATTCACGAAATAAAGCAACGAATAAAATTTCTCAAATAAATATTGCAAAATATTACATACCGTGTTGTTGAAAAAAAATGTATATTTCCTTCAAGAAAAAATGTCCTTTCGTAGTGCTTTACCGGTCACTACTGCGGATGCCCGCGGAAATTTTAGCGTAATCCAATCAAAACTAACCATACATTTGAATGTCTCAATACAATAACTAACACGCGATATCATTGGTTAAATTTGTATTTCATTAATCCCTTAATTGCTACAATGAAACGTTCACCTAAGTATACACTTTTCGTGTAAATCAACCCTTCTGATAGCTCGTGTGTAAACACATCAGTAGCAACGACAACAACAACAGTTATGTGCATGTATACCGGCTCTGTAATCACAATAAAACAACTGACGACCAAAACTGTTCGTATCCAAGTTAAAATATTTATAACGAAATGACTTTTATCCGAGTTAGATATAAAGTAATTTCATTCTCAATTCGAGAAGTTAATTTATAAGATATAAACAATTACATCCTTACCCTGTGAGTGTCCATATACTGTATCGAAATGTATTAAGATGACACGGTAATTTATACAAAAATTGGTACGAATGCACGAAAATTTCATGAATCGGGAAATACTACTTCGAGCGTAAGTCAAGCTTGACTGACTCAACTCAGGCCAAAGTATTTTTTTACAATAATGGCAAAAATTATGGTTTGTTCCAATAGCTACGCTCGCTAATGACATTCAAATGGTCTTAATGTTTCGTGCAAAATGACTTTTTTCCTGATTTTCAAAATTAAAATACTTATTTCATTTCATAGTAATCATATTAGAAAGTAAAAACAAGGCATATATATGAAAGATATTAAGTATTTCTGTTGTGTCTAAACAACCGTTCATTTTATTTTTCAATTAATTTTCTGCCAATAACCCAGCCTCATGAAACTGCTTTGTAAGCATTAAAGTAGCGTAAGTGCCTACAAACGTAAAAAAGGCTAAAAAGACAGTTTAAGTCACTAACAATAATTAAATATCTTACTATCATACCAAGCAACAGAAAATCGATCCGAATAAGCAAAAATAATGTTTTATCGCGATAAAAACTGCACACCCATATCGACTCCACTTTATCAGCGAGGACGATCAGGAAGGCGGCGCAGTAAGGGGCTCCTTAAGAGCAAACTTTTATCAATCGATATTAAATTTGGTATCGCTTGCCTTATGTTAACATAAGTATTTAAAATTCGTCAGATTATCAATATCAAGCGGATTAAAATGGGAAATAGAAAAAACAAGGCTAAGCAAGGTGTTAGAGTGTGCTCAAAAAAGTGAAAAATGTAGTTAGAAGTCTCTTTCTCGCGGAAGTTGTTTTACGAATGCTGAAGATAACGAACTGCATAAATCTGTATCCAGTAAAAAAACTTGACCATAGTGACGTCACATGTTGTTAAAATGGAAAATTTATGGCGGAAAAATACGCAATAGATATATAACTGCAACAATCATTGAATTTGCAAGAAACGTGTGAATTCATTAACACTTGGTCGATTGTGCTACTAGCATCTAATGTACTTTTAATATAAAATATATGATGAAATAACTGATCCGAAATAGTAATCTTATTGAAGTGTGATATCGATATCATACTGTAACGCCTTGCTAATTATGCTATCAATATGGGTCAATTTAGACCTTATATATGTCGCATCACATATTCCTTTATGTTTTGGCGGGAGATGTAATAAACAGCAATATGGTATGCAGATACTTCATGCACATTTCAATAAAACGCACACGATAAAAATCCGATCTGTCAAAGATCGTTACCCCGTTAATGTTATGGCGTACCATTTATACAAGTTTACTTAAATTTATATATTCCAGAGTCAGTTAGGTTTCAAATACAATTAAACACAAGTTATAAAACCACAGTATATTTAAATTGTCGGTAAATTAATACAGGAAGACTGAGTCGACGAAATTTTATTTTTGATATTTCATTTATGTAATCTATAAAATAAAGTTATTTGAACGTGAACTCTTATTAAGCAACTCTGTACATTTTGGTAAAATATTGAAAACTATCAAACAAACAATAGGATGAAAAACAGTAACGTATTATGGACATTGGGCGTGCATGTTTTTCAAGAATCTTATTTTATTCTGTTATATATATCCAATCACCTTTAAATATTAGTATGTTTTAAATTTAATACATTAAGCCATACCAAATTGCGTCTATGTTTAGCGTAACATTGAGGTTCAAAAACCTATCTAGCTATCCGGAAAAAAAAACAAGTGCCTCGGGAAAAAACACAAATTTCTTACTGAATTGCCGCAAAATATTAGCTTCTATCATAAATTCAAACAGTCACTTAGTAAGAATAAGTATGTTTCATTTCTAAAATCAAAATAAAAGCATAATATTGACAGATTTTAAAGATTGGCAGGCGTATCGATACAAAGCAAATCGTTCCAGCATGTAATGATCCAATAAAGATATTTCAAATTATCAAATATTCAACATTACGATATGTTTTTTTATTTGATTCAGGTGATCAAAACCTTTCCGTCCGCGGACGCTAAACATACCGTTGAGAGCCTCTCGGTTGACGTGAAATCTGATGTACTGTGTATTGCATTGGTACGATATCATACTATTTTGACAAATAATTCGTAATTTTCTGCCCAGATATGTTTTTATTTTGTTCTCTTTTTTCAAGACTACTGTTTTTTGTTATGGCTTTAACAATAAAAGCCCTGCATTTCGACACTACATCTGTGTTTGTTATTTTTATTCAAAACATACAAGCTTCACCAGTCTCCATCACCATGAGTCAAATAAATGTATTTTATGTTTTATATAAAATGTTTTATTTGCGAACTGTGTGATGTCCTTTCTTATCTTTATTGACCAGATGCCCTACGTGTATTTTTAGAGACCGAGCGCCCAACGTGAGTTGATTATAAAGCACGCAGGGGCCTCCTCGCGCATGCGCTTCAGACCTTCCTGCTTCCGAACGCGTTATACGCAATTTATATTACAACAACTTTTTAGAGATTTACCTCCACCTCCCTTCCTCCTCCTCTGTACTAATTACTTACATTTAATTCTTGTAGTGTTTCTACGTCTTTTTCATGCAGGTTTTCACCTGTTAATATCTGTTTGTTAGGCGGTTTTTTCTGCCCAGATATGTTTTTATTTTGTTCTTTTTTTTCAAGACTACTGTTTTTTGTTATGGCTTTAACAATAAAAACCCTGCATTTCGACACTACATCTGTGTTTGTTATTTTTATTCAAAACATGCAAGCTTCACCAGTCTCCATCACCATGAGTCAAATAATTCGTAATTAAACTCTTTAGTCATCAAAAATGGTGGGCGGTTTCACCAATTGATCCGCTAACGATGAACGAATTTGATTGGTATCACATTTTAATTGGTTGTATTAATTTATAGAATAATTGTTAATTACACGAGGTGATAATGATCTGACACATTTATTGTTAATTTCTCGCTTAGAAAAAAAACGCAGTGGGTGCTATTTTTTAACAAAGATTGCCGCCTTATTTGAGGATGGATTTCAAAGCGGTTTTTCGGCATTTTGTAGCGGAAATGCTTATCTGGGGAACCGCGTCTCAGAATTTTGATATTTATTTTCGTTTTTTATCTATGACGTATTACGTAATTGTAAGCAGGGTTCAGGCTACGGAATTTCTTTTAAGTCAAATATCAATTGAACGGAGGACGCTATCAAAAATCTGAGACACACTTCCCTGCACGATACCACGATTGCTATTGTAATGCTAGTTGTTGTAATATATCCTTATATACACAGTAGTGATCGTTGTTCAAAAAATATGAAAATTACGTGCGATATTGCTTTATAAAAGACCGACCAAGTGCAATATTTGTTTCAAATCACTTGTAATAGACTCTGTATAGTGGGTTTATTTATTTATACAATTATGGTTAACTTTTTAAAACTATAAATTAGTGAAATTTGATGTTACCATATAGCCACTTACGCTACATTAATTTCAGTAAATCCTCAACAAAATAGCGGTCTCAATTTTCGTCATGCCACACCCAATATCGAGAATTACAAAACCAAGGGAATTCTCGTGGAATTCATGACAAAAATATCGTACGACACTCAATTTATCCTAACACATACTGAGGCTCGTGCACGTGGATTTATGAAAAATACCACTTGAATCAAGGTTACAAAAACATTAAATTACTTGTTGCTGAAGCGAGTTAAATATAAATTACATGAAAATGCCAGATTCAAAATGCGAACAATAATGCCCCATCTTTGCAAAACAAGATACAACACTTAAGTTGAAAATATAAGAATAAAAAGCTGATGTAATAATTTCCCTTCTTTACGTTGGTTAAAATTTGAGCCTGGCTATGCACTTTGTGACTCACTAGATTGTATGGAAATATGGAAACAAAAAAAAAAACAGGTCCGAATCATGTCGTTATAATGATTTGGCCTTAATTAATGAGATAGTTGCTACGTGGCGTATCACGGTGCTAACATATGATATTGTTTGTTCCTCCTATCCCACCTTTTTACCGGCCGTAGATCAATCCGATGATAAAACTAGAGTTGTTACTGCGCAGGTTGGTGGGGGTGTTGGGATGGTCATCGTTACTTGTGTGGTCACTGTCTTCGCAGTAAAATGCAGCAAGAAGACGAGGTATTCTTTCATTTTCGAAAAAAAAATCTATCAGATTCGCTGTCATCCGTCAAAACTTTTCATAATGACCACTAGTAAATAAAAACCACTTAATTATACAATGCATGGTCAAAAGTTTTCGGGAATTTCCCGAAACCTCCGGCTTTTCCTATTTCTGGACCATACTCTTTTGTATTGTTTCTGCGGCATCAATATTAAGATTTCCCTTTTTTTGAAATTTTTCAATTTCTGTGGGTACAGCTAGGCCGTTTAAAAATGTTCTGTTCTGCTGTGATCGGTTCTATTATTAACTGTTCTGTTCTATTCAGTTCTTTCATTTTCTGATCTGTTTTGTTCTGTTCTGTTCTATTTTTTATTTTATTTTTGTGGTGTTCTATTCTGTTCTGTTCTGTCCTTATCTGTTCTGTTCTATTATGTTGTGATCTATTCTGTTCTGTTCTTATCTGTTTTGTTCTATTCTGTTCTATGTTTTATGTTATTTTTGTTGTGTTGTGTTGTGTTATGCTGTGCTGTCTGTGCTGTGCTGTGCTGTGCTCTGTTCTGTTCTGCTGTGATCTGTTCTGATCTTGTCTGTTCTGTTCTATTATGTTCAGTTCTTATCTGTTCTGTTTTGTTCTGCACTGCACTGCACTGCACTGCACTGCACTACACTGCTCTGCTCTGTTCTGTTCTGTTCTGTTCTGTGCCGTACCGTGCCGTGCTATTCCTATTAGTTCTGTTCTGTTCTAAACTAAACAGGAAAGAAGAGACTGTACAGAACGGAGCAGATAAAGACAAATCAGATCTCAACAGAACCCAAAGTACACACAGTGAACGTTTCTTACCTTCGTATCGGTACCAACAGTGTACTTTCCCAAAAATTTGAAAGTTTACTGTGGGTACCGATACGCCGTTAAGAAAAGTAATGGGTTACAATAATCAGATACCAGCATGTAAAATAAATTTAGAGGCTTTTGGCCTAATTTGTATATACCAGTCTACAAAATTTCCATAACATTTACTTTGAGTATGCCTAAGTTTGGCAGACGACATGTAAACAAAAACAAAGTTTATTGATACAAGTGATAATTTCTAATCAACTTTAGTAATTTTTGGGAGAAATTATTAAAATGATGTTATTACAATGAAACTTTCTGAGATTTGCCCTAGACTGACATTAAATTCCAAACCGATTTCGTACATTGACTCCAAACCGTTTTTTTTTTCAAAATGAAAAAGTAGTACTGGCTCCGCCCGCACTACCTGGGGCCGTCGTCATTGAATGCGATAAAACGCACGAATCCATTCGCTACTAATAGAGTATATAATGACATTCTCCTTCTGATTTGGTGGTGTTTAAAGAAGCATAGACGCTTAGGTATTGTTCGATTGGATTATTCACGTTATCTTTTAGCATTATTATCACATATAATTATGAGAAAAAGATGTTATGAGAGATTTGCTTATTTTGTCACCCCTTTTCGCGACTGTTTGAAATCTAGAAATTTAAATGATGTGCTGATTTAACTTTGATTTTGGTGTTCATCATTTTGATTTAACTACATGAATGGCATGATCAATTTATGTACCAATCATTACCTTTCTACAAAGTCTTGCCACGAAGGCTCCTATACGATGTAAATTGTATGCACATACCTATTTTTAGAATAAATTACGTATAAATTACAAAAATGGCATGTTTGTTGTATTTGTATATATTTGTAATTCAGTTTATTGATTTAAGTAAAGAAAATATTTTTATTTAAATCATAATTATAAGGTTAGCAAGGTTACTGTGTAGCAATTTGACTTAAGAATGTGTTTGGTCTCAATATTTAGACCAACTTGATAATAAGACTGGAAATCTATAGGGTATTGGGAAATCTGGAGAATCATCGTCAGTGAAGAACCAAATTTCATTTTGATTGCACTTCAATCAGTAATAACTATATTGCTTTTAAGATATATATATATATATATGTTGTTTTCTAGTGAATGTGATGCACTTGTCACTTTTTCTGTTTTGCATAGTCCCAAACTAGTAAAAGGGTTAGGACTCTGATGATGATATTTTACGTTTTCACATTCCTCGTTATGCTTGACAAATTTTCCCATTTGATCACCATTTTTGTTCACATAAGTGTGCCATGTGACTTGTACCCTTTACTGACTTATGTACAAAGAGCTCAAGTTAATTGTGTAATATTTCATTTTGTTGCATACATTAATAAAAGAATGAGAAACCTCAATTTTGCCAGGCTGCTGGTTTGCACCCAGTATTGAACATGCATCTAAATCATGTATGTGATTGCAGGCTCTTGAATTGCAGTGTATTACTAGTTAGATGAAGGCCATATTGCAGTTTTCCTCTTATGAGGTAGCCATGCAGACTCTAGATGAACACGAAAGGACAAATAATTGTAAATATGTTGTTGCAGCTAGGAAGAAAGGAAAGCCTCTTTCTCTAGGTACAGGATCTGTTACAGGTTCACAAATTACCTTTACATTTATTACTTAATACTTTGTTTTACAAATTTGAAGACTACCGAGGTCGTATACTTTGGTACTGTGCAAGTTATCTGGTCAAAACTGTGGATAAAATAAATTAGTAATCAAATAATCAGCTTTGGGTGGCCAATCATTAAATATTGTTTATGTGTCATTGAATGTAATTTTCGTAATAAGCACACATTATTTTTTATCAAAATGGTTGTAAAAGATGAAATGGTGGGTATATGCAGAAAAGATACATCTGCGGAACAAAATACACTGTTGTAATTTTCTGCTGAACAAAGTACACTGTTGTAATTTGAAATAACATATTGCTGATTTTCATCAAGAATTCTCAAATCATTTACTTGAAAATAGCTAAATCAGCAAATTTTAAACTAAATCAGCAAATTTTAAACACAATCCATTTATGATATACATTGTTCTTCCACAATATGTGCAATTTTTAAAAACAGTGTTTAGTTGTACTAATATATGAGAATGTCCAATTGTTAACACAGCAAAATATGATTATGTGTGGATATTTTGGTAAGGAGGGCGTAGAACTCTATAGCTACACAAGACTGTAGTATGTGTACAGCCTTAATAGATCTGGTCCTGTTATAATTTAAGAATGTTTTGATCTCTATTTAATTTCTTACTTCTATGGTATTGTTTATTGTTCAGTTCATATTGTTATATGCCTGTGAAGGTCTCATTAACCTATAACATGAGGCTCATTTATTCCCACTCCAAAGGATTGAAGAAAACAATCCCTGTATTTGTTTAAATTTTAAAATGACATTTTGTTGACACTGTTTGGAGCACATTAACATTAGAACAATTAAACTTATACAAATTTATACTTAAAACTTTTTTTTTTGAAAAATGGAAAACAGATGGCAAGTTGGATTTGTTGTAACTCGTACTTGTATCTTTTTATTTCTTTTATGCTGTAAGCAGCTGTATATACCTACTGTGAACACAGTTGTGGAGATCATTTGCAATGCTTTGTTGGATCTCCCAAGTCTTTTCACTGGCCAAGTTAGCTCCGTTGGTAGGGTCACTGACTTTTTAGCAGGTTCAAGTCCTACACTGGGCATGTGCCATTTCTCCACTTCATGGTAGATCTCTGTGATTAAGTGCCATGTCTGTGTTAAGAAAAATAGTTAGGAGCTAATGATACGTTATATCATTTGAAATGCAAATTTTATTTATTGTTACCTGATAGGCTTGTTGTAAAATTTGATATTTTTTTATCGTAGTTCATTACTTTCATTTCTTGTATGGTAGTCAAGGAGACTCTGATGGAACAGATGTGTTTACCTAGACTCATGAAGAAATTAATGCTGGAAAGGCTGTTGTGAACCTTTATAACAGTACTCTTCCAAGATAACTGATATTCTGAGGCAGCAGCAAGGACAAATGTTATGGAACTTGTAGAATACTTTTGGTGTAACCAAAAAAATTGTAAAGAAGGTTGAATTGGAACAAATGCTGCTGAAGTTTTCATGAGGTGGTCACTATTGCAGGAAGTTGTGTCTACGTAGATATGAACAGTACAAGAATACCGATGCCACTTGTTTGGAAAATTAAACCAGCAACACGTTAATACACGAGGTATTAAGAAGAAGAAGGAGCTGAAACATTTTTCCCTCATAACATTTAACTTGTATAGATACCGTATATAGGACATAATGCAGTATTTTACTTTGTTGCTTATATTTCATAAGGGAATTCGCCTTAATGCATTTGTGTATCTTCTCTTGTGTATGGCTTATGTGATTTATCAAACAGTAAGTCTGCTTAAGGGAGGGTGTACCTATAGCAGCCCTATGGTTTTCTTCCTTATTTTCCTATTTTCAGGACATACAAATAGCAGTTCACTGTTTGATTTATTAAAAACCTATCACAAGCTGATTACTATACACTGAGGCGGTATTTACAGTGTTCTGTATTACTTGTTTATGCTGTTTTTGTTACATTTTTAGCTCACCTGAGCATGTTGTGTTAATATTCTTGTGGTCACACTTTTGAGTGAATCTTCATCAGACCTGGTCAGAATGTTCATCTCAATGATATCTTAGACAAGTTTGAACATGGGTCATCTGGGTCAAAAACTAGGTCACCAGGTCAAATGATAGAAAAACCTTGTTAATGCACTAGGGGTCACAGTTTTGATAGGATCTTCATCAAACCTTGTGAAAATGATTGTTTTAATGATATCTTGGTTAAGTTTGAACATGGGTCATCTGGGATCAAAAACTGGGTCACCAGGTCAAATCATAAACCTTGTTAATGCTTTAGGGTTCACAGTTTTGATTGGATCTTCACCAAACATTGTCAAAATGATTGTCTCAATGATATCTTGTTTAAGTGTGAACGTGGGTCATCTAGGATTAAAAACTGGGTCACCAGGTCAAATCATAGAAAAACCCTGTTAACACTCTAGGAGTCACAGTTCTGATTGTAGGTTCACCAATCTTAGTCCAAATGCTTGTCTTAATGATATATTGGACAGGTTCGAAAATGGATCATCTTGGGTAAAAAACTAGGTCTTTAGGTCAAATCTTTGGAAAACCTTGTTAACCATCTATAGGTCACAGTTTTGATTGGAGGTTCACCAAACCTTGTCAAAATGATTGTCTTAATGATATCTTGGTTAAGTTTGATCATGGGTCACCTGGGATCAAAAACTAGGTTACCAGGTCAAATCGCAGGAAAACCATAAAAGTTGCAATCTTAACTCAGGTGAGCGAAAAAGGGCCATCTTGGCCCTCTTGTTCAAATGTATTTTTTATACAGAAGCCAGAACATTACATCATGCTGAACAAATCCACATGTCAAGAGTTTAGCCCATGTCTTTAGGTTATGATTGAAGGGGTATGTTAAATCATTTTCCTTCTAAAACCTGATATAGGAAACTACAGTTGTCTTTTTGCTTTTTCAAGATCACTTGATCTACTTAAGTGTTCTGTTTGGCTGTAACTTAAAGAATTCTGAAGGAATGCATGTGCAAAGAAAGAAGTACAGTATTTTTATAATTTTAAAAAGACATCAGTGTTTATGTAATTTATGAACATTGTCATATTTAAATCTTTCTTCTATAGATTTAATTTATTGCTATTGCATTTCTGTTGAAAGTTATGATTGAAATACACATGGATTATGAGCATTGTATATTACTTTATGACCTGGTCCATATTTCAGTAAATGGATTTTCATGACATTGTCAACTATGTTTCGGTGTATATTCATAATTGGTGAAACTGTTTGAAGTATATGTGTGCATTATTCTTCTTGACTGAAGATTTTACTTCCTTGGATGAATACGTTGTGAAATTCATTGATGAAAGAGGTGACATACCTGTCCCATTTAATGGTAGACCTTTCATCCAGTTGGGTTCAGAGATGAGGGAGTGCCATCAAGGACCCAGACGAAAGAAAAGGAAGATTGGAGTTATGATAGTTAATCAAGTTTATATTTACTATAAACATTGCTTATAACATTTGTTAACAAACAAACTTGAAATTTTTATCACAGTGTAACAGTTGTCACGATGATCAAGTAGAATCAAATAATCTTTCCAGACTCAAAAGTTGGCAACAATCGATTTTCATTCCAGAAAATCAATATTACTACTTTAAATTTCTTAAGGTTAGTTTAAATAAAAAGTAGACGGCTTAAAAAGGCAGTGTCTTATTTCCTATGGCAAACCATTGTTTAGTAAGAAATTAGCTTGGTTTATGCATGATTATGCTCAGTAAGAATATTTTTGATTATTTACTGATTTTAATCCATGAAATGTTTGATTCAGATTGATTATAATTTTGGTCCAATTTTCCATCACCAGCTGTAAGACTGGTAATTTGGTTGACGAACTAGTAGTGTATGTATTACATATTCAGCTCCAAAGATTATGTTCCCCATCCCACTGCCAAATGTTATCATGTCTTACGTTTTATAGGTAATGTCTGCTATTTATGTCATAATATTTGTTGTCACTCATTTTAATCAAGATACCGGCTTTGATTGTCAGGAAATGACTGATTTTCATTATGCACCTAAGCAGAGACTAGTACAAACTTCTAAGAAGGTTGGGTGCACTGCCAAAGTAAAATTTCGTTTTATGATGAAATTTCCTGCCTTTAAGGGCAATTGTTGTTTCCCTATACATAGTTTGAACATGCATTAATTAGCAAATTAGTTGATTGCATGTGTACGCAACATTTTTGTGAAGAAATCACAAAATAATATTAGATCTATATTTGGGTAATGCGTGTTTGTTTAAAATCATCAGTCACATAGAATATTTACGGATTTCTTTAAATTTTAGGTATGTTTTAGATGAAATATTTCAACATAATTGCATTAACACAATTTTGACAGACCTTATAAAATAGGTAGCTCTTTTTATTGCCATATTATATCATGCTCGATATAGCATGTATTTTGGTCAAACAATACCAATTACATTACTTTAAATGTAAATTGTACATTGCATTAATGACCCTTACATATCTTCTTACAGATATATAACTGATGTTTTGTTCTTACAGATAATAACATTATCAAACCATGCATGTACTGTTCACATATATAACTGATGTTTTGTTCTTATAGATAATAACTTTCTCAAACCATGCATGTACTGTTCACATATATAACTGATGTTTTGTTCTTACAGATAATAACTTTCTCAAACCATGCATGTTCTGTTCACATATATAACTGATGCTTTGTTCTTACAGATAATAACTTTCTCAAACCATGCATGTACTGTTCACATATATAACTGATGTTTTGTTCTTACAGATAATAACTTTCTCAAACCATGCATGTACTGTTCACATATATAACTGATGCTTTGTTCTTACAGATAATAACTTTCTCAAACCATGCATGTACTGTTCACATATATAACTGATGCTTTGTTCTTACAGATAATAACTTTCTCAAACCATGCTTATACTGTTCACATATGGAACTGATGTTTTGTTGCATTTATTTGCATACTGCCATTAAAAAAAAATCTGATAAGTGAACAATTATAAAACAATAATTGCATTTTGAATTATAGGTTTCAAATGTTTATTGATGAGCCAACAAGAATACAAAATGTTAAGATATACATCAACATCACCATTTTATTTACATTTTAACATCTGCTGTTGTGAAGATGACCAAACTGTAAACATCATGTATACATGATGCATTCATAATGTGTGATTTTTATTGAATGTACATAATCATATATTTTGTTAATTGTCTTCTTTCCATGTTTCTTATTGTACAACTAATGTATACAATTTTCCATGACTAAATATCTCCATACATGGGAATATAAAGATGTGGAATTGAATTGACCATATTGATGAGTCATACTAACAATCACTGAATGTATCTAACTGACAGAAGATAAACCGGTGTATAAATTGTTGTTAATATGATAAAGCAACAAATTTGAGTAATAACTTTATTGCTTCTAAAACAGTTAATAGCTAATTATACTAAGAGGGGAAACTGAAAATGGTTGAACGGTTGCGTCAAGCAGACTTGGCAGACATGGAGAAACTTTTGATTGTGTACATGAGATATTGTGGTCAACATCATGACCATGATTTAGGACAGGTAATGTGACTGATGTTATTGTATCACCATGGAATTTAGTTTAATTTTTGATAAAAAATGTATTCACACCATTGTATTTTTTTCATTTTAATGTTATAAGGTCTATAACAGAAAAGTATATCATTAGAAAAGTTTATAGTTCCAAACTTCACAGTAATTCATGTTACAACAAACATAAAACAGTACACTTGTACATCATAAATATATTTCTGTTCTGCATTAAGGGGATACTGTAATCTGTAATACACGGTGTCCGAGAAGAAAGGTAACACTTTCAGGAGCTAATAACTTTATTACTGTTAAAGCTATTGAATTTATGTCACATTTATTTTGTTGTAAATTCGTATGTCAAATGTCACTGTCTTATATAAACAATCAGCAACATGTGAAAATTTGAAATAATTCTTATGGTTGATTATTTTTATGGTTCGACTTATGAATTAATTTATGTTACTTTGTGTCAGCAAGATGATGCTCATTTATAGACTTCAGTCAGTGTATGTAATTATTCATGCAGCATTGTATGCTTGTGCATATGATACTCCATGTATAATTTTTGTGAATGACTTTACTAATTATAGAAATGAATGTTACATTGATGCAGGATGCTAGATTCATTCGACCCTCCACGAAACTGTTATTCATGAAATAAGGAGGTTGGTAAAAGAGGAGGGTGTGCGATCTGCTGATGAGGTTAAGACATTGCTTAAAGTATTCCTGAAAAAAGAACAAGATTCCTATGTCAAAAGTGGTAGCCTGAAACCGACAGTTCAGGACATACGTAATCATATGTACTTGGCATTACATGATAGGTATGCTTTAAACAAGGGGTGTTAATATGTTTGGAACGGCAAAATCAAGCAGACTAGATTGGTCGTTCCAGAACTATCTGAACACCCTTCGTTTATCGTTGACTCTTTATCTTTCCTGTTTCAGTATCCTGTGATGTATAAGTAGAATTTTTGTATGTCTGTCAAAAGAGGGTCATATCACTGGAACACCCTCGGCAGGTGGGCTTCATCCAAAATTATGACCCCCCCTCCCCCGTCTCTCAGTAAAGCAGTTAAATTAGATATTTATCAATCTTTGTGGAAATGTTTATGAGTATGATATGTTTGAAAGGTTGGAGAACCCCTCTCACATATTGCCCCAGGCACTTCTGATAACCGTCTTTGATTTGTTTGAAATAAGCCTTCTCTGCTTTCTTAAGTCAAACAGTTATAACAAAATTTTCACACAATTTGATGCAAATGTTTATGGACTTACTGTCTGGGCCAAGTGTGATGACCGCACAAATCACCTTAAGCTCATCTAGATTATGGCCCTTCCATTGTCCAAAAATGACCAAGTAAGTCTTGTCAGGTCATTAAGTCAAACAGTTTAATCAGATGTTCACCAAACTTGATGCAAATGTGTATGGGCATTACATCTTGGCCAAGTTCGGTGACAGCACAAATTACCCAGGCACTTATGAATTATTGCCCTTGCTTTCTTGAAAATTGGCTGTGTAGGTGGTATAGTACAACATCTCAACTCATGAACATGCATTAACCTCTATAAAAAAAGTTAACTGCAAATGGATAATTTTCTATGTTTGTTTTAATCCACCAAGTGTATCCCAATGTGTAACTTGTGGTATGTCAGGATGACATGTTGCCATAAATACTAGTACATCTGCCAATCTTGTATGGGTTATTGTAGCAGTACCCCAGGAGATATTCTTTCACTGCTTCAAAATAAAAAATGTCCAGTGGGGCAAGTAGGACGTATGTCTAAGTTTTAGTTGTTATTAAAAGGACTGATATGCCGTGTTTGCATGTTAGGAATTATGATAAAACTTAGCTTTTTTATTCTTCAGTAAAACTTTCTCTGAACTTAAGATAAATGATTGAATGTGGTGTTTATCTTTACAGATGATGACCAACAAAAACTGATCCAACCAATCCAAACATGACAAATGGCAAAGCCAGCAGACAGATTTTTATTTCATCCTGTGTAAGTTTTATTGTTCACTGTTGTGTTTTGAAAAGTACAGTGCTACACAATTATATCAGATAATTAGTGGCCACTGGCCTGTTGAAACTTACAACTGATATACCAGAATAACTATTTACATAATATTTATGTAGGTGCCCTCTAGTAATCACATCGTCTATTTGTCAACATTTCTTTGTGATGCCATAACTGAAAGACACAGGGCTTACATATTGCATATATACACAGTATACATTGTCAAGATGGTCCTGATATTTTCAATGTCACAAGACTTGGTGTTAAAATAGATGTAATACATGGCAGAATATAAACTTACCAGTGCGGTGGTTCAAACCCACGACTTGCTTGCAAGTCAGCTGTTCTACCACCTGAGCTAATCAGACTGACAGGCATACAAACTACAATAAACACATATATATATATACACACAGCCCTGTTAGATACTTTGTCAGTAGCACTAATATTGAAATTTCAAATGCTTTTTGAACACAAACTTAAGTAAATTGGCGACAAATATCTGATACATTGATGCATGCATTGACAATGTGTGTTAAGTGTTTCATTTTAACACATTGATTTATGACCTAATGTTATTTTTATGTGTTTTTATACACCAGTATACTGACTTCATTATTCACTCCCTATTGTTGATGTATGAAAATTCATCTTTATGTATACTTTCAATCAACTTGTTAGTTATTTTAGCAATCACTATGTTATTCTACGTTTTTTAATTATAGGAGTATTGATGATGATGGAAACCTATCAACTCTACTGTTTGTGCATCAAACAACATTACGAAGGAGACTTTTCTGTAGGTATGACCAGGAGATGGTGCTGATGGACTGTAGGTATGGCCAGGAGATGGTGCTGATGGACTGTAGGTATGGCCAGGAGATGGTGCTGATGGACTGTAGATATGGCTAGGAGATGGTGCTGATGGACTGTATAAGACCATGAAGTACAACCTTCCGTTGTATATTCTTTCAGTCATGACAAACACGGGGTACATGTTGGTTGGTTCGTTTATTGTGGGCCATGACAACAATGCTGATATTGGTGAGACATTACAGGTGATAAAATCCTGGAATCCTACCTGAAGTCCATAATCGTTCATGTGTGATTTAGACCAGAGGGAGATCAATGCTTTGGATAGTGTATTTGAAGGTAACATCATACATTAAAAGTAACGGGACTTTATAGGTTTGACACTTTGTTCTACAAACACATTTTTAATCTAAGCTTTGGATAATGTGCTTATAGAAGAATATGTTCTTATTTGAAGCAATTCTACAGAATAACAAAGAAATAAAACCAGCATTGGGTCAATATCCTCAGGTGTGTTTACCTGTGATGCATATGTTGCTATAGAATGTGAACACAACAATAAAACACCTAGAAATGAAAGAATATGCATTTACTGTAATAATGATACAGTGTAACTCCTGAAATCCAGAAACTTCTAAAATCTGAACAATTTTTAAGGTCCAGAAATTTATTCTTCTGTTTTCTATGTTATACAAACTTCCAAATTCCGAAAGTTCTGCATTCTGAAAGCAATTTTCACAAAATTTAGTTCATATTAATGCATTCGTTTTGCTATAAATGTGTTTAACATAATTAATGCAATGGATGTATTGAATTGAATATGTATGATGACTGTACATCACCTTGGAGATGCTCACCGTCAATTTTAAATATGTTTATTCAGACCTGTGTTCAATTACAACTAAATTATTCAAGAATTAACAAAAGAATAGGAGAACTTTTTTACAACTCCCGTAGAGTGTACCATCCTACCATTATGTCAGTACTTCAATGTACATCTACAGTTGCTTTGAATTTTCAGAAACCAGATGTATTTGGATTTCCTCAGATTTTTTCTATAACACTTTTAATGTATTATTTTGACGAAAGCAAAAATCCCACTGGGAACGATTAAGTTGTATATGTATACTAAATCCATGCAAAACTGATGTTTTTTATTTATTTTTAGTATATGGAATTATCTTATTATATATTGTATATTGATGATTTTGCACCAGTACAAATATCTTATTGATAATTCTGACCAATGAAGCTCTCTATTGATTTCATAAGGTTAGAGAAACTAACTTGATACATCATTGATGACTTATAATAGCATGTTAACAATATTTTCATGTTCATTTCTATTTATCTATTTATTATGGTGCAGGTGTCTCTGTGTTTACGTGCCTATTCCACCGTGAACAAGCCTGGAATAGGTGGCTCAGAAAAGATACAAATAATCAGGCAAACCTGAAGCATTGACATTGTAAGTACCTTTTATTGATTTTTAGTGCATTATGAAATAAATAAATGGTTGTTATGAGGAAGTTTTACTCACTTTTAATATATTACATGAAGAGTCTTCTCTTCTGTACCTCATTATTTATATATCTGGTGCTTAGCTAAGACTTGATAATGAGTAAAACCACACCTGGATCTGTAATAGTAGATGCATTTGAGCATCTTTTATTACTACTATTATTAAATTGGCAATGGTTTTCAAAAATCCAGATATGAATATTCATAAACTTGACTTGCTTATATGTGCTAGATAACACGTCATTGTTTTTGAATAATTTTATTTACATTAATGAATGTTCAATATTATAATTTGTTCTTAGGTATCAGATAAGTCAGTGTTGTTGAATTAGTTTTGCTAGTAATAATTGTGTCTGATCATTAATTCTTACACCGACATCAACTTCTCAACATAAATGTACCATTCGTAAAAAACACCTGCAAATTCTAAGCGAAATGCAAATCTGAGGTCCCAGGGGTTAGAAATGTTAACTGAGGCGAGAGATCTGATGTATGATCTTGAAAATGATTGCATACTTCAGGAGATGAATGATAATTTGTGTGGTGTATTGGAAAAGCTTTAGCTTCTTGCTCATTGCCTGTCAACAAGAAATTAAAGAAGCCTAGATTAAACACAACTGGTCAGGCTAGAAATGAACTGCAGTTTCCTAACAATGTTCCCTTTAAGACAGGTAAGGTGGACAGAGGTAATTTGAATGGTTTATTTCTCTAACCATTTCACTGAAACATTGAGCTCAAATTAGTTATTATCCAATATAATAAAAATTCAGATCTTCTACATGACATAAAGATCTGACCATCACCAAGACAGGCTTTTTTTCATGCTGAATTAGATTTTCCAGAAAAAACATTTAAAGTAAGCCAATGGTGAGACTCTTTATTTCTCAAATATTGACCATTGTCAGTCTGGCGGCTCTCAGCATGATCAAATGTTAACTCCTGATATAGTTTGATTTATACTAATTTAATTGGCTCGTTTGTGAAACAAGTTCATGTAGCTTATATTAATCACACTAGAGTGCACTTCCTGGACACTACACTAATACCATGTCCAAATGACAAGATCGTGAAATCAGTGATCGGAGCCCAGTTAACCTGGGATTTGAGCTTATGACCTTTAGACTAAAAGTCTGGATGCTTTACCTTAGCACCACGATGCCTCCACTCAGTTAAACATTCTTATGTTCTACCTCTATCCAAAGATGACAACATTTACTATTGGTATGCTGTCCTTTTTTCTGGCTTTCATCTGGCAGGTCCTGAGGTGTATATACAACATTGCATAAATCAGCCGTCATGCTGAAGACTGAAAATGATTTTTGTCAATAATTGAAATTTTGACCACATGATCATCAATTTTAGAATAACTGTAATCAGTATAACATGTATTGTATAGTTTAAATGTTTGCTGGATCTAATTGAAATACAAATTACAAAGTTGCTGACTCCTTGTGGAAGGGTAAGTTAGTACTGGTTAGTATACAGTCCAGGAAAACTGGTTAGGTGAACCAGTGGCTGTATATAACTGAAAAATTGTTGAAAAATGGTGTTGAGCCAAGTAAAAAAAAATGAATTCACTGTTTATCACTAGACAGCAGCACATGTAGTCCACACCTTGTATTTGTTCCTCATTTATCTTTAGTATTGAATTGCTTGTTGTTTCTTCGTTCATTGAATTTTTACCTGTACTTGCATATTAAGACTGTGAAGATGTTTGTGTCTAGAAAATCTAAAAGGCTTTTGAACAGTCGTAATTTGGATGCTTGATAGCTAATAGCTCTGAGAATTCATTGTTGTACGTGCGCCAAGTATTCTGCGTTCTTATTTTTGCATTCAGTGACATAGGCACTCGATTTCCGTGATTTATATACCCAAACAGACCTAGTGTTTTAATCTAAACTCATCAAACAACGCAAATCAGCCAAAAGAAAACGTCATTTCGCTACTCTGCGTATCATAAAAACTATAAGGTAAGTCACTTGCCATTTTTTCGATTGACGGAAGTGACGGTATCTAGCCTGGGTCCCGGCATTCCTTCTGAAATGCGTCCTGTATTCGTCAAACCCCGTGAAAAAAGAACAGAAAATGATACGTCTGTTTATAAGTAAAATATTAGTTATGGTTGATGTTTACGTTGTTAATATCTCAATCTGGAACAAGGATGTCACGTTATTTTTACAGGAAGAACAACTGTGGAACTGTTTACAAAGTGCTGTTGATACGTTACACAACATACACAAGTCAGGTGAAGCTGCTCCAAGTTTCAATAGATGATACGGCTCATCAGCGGACGGTACGAAGTCGCTCTCTCGAGCGTTATTTTTATGGAGCTAGGCCTATGTTCTTTTTGGGAAGGAACAATCGCTTTATATATATAATATAAACTGTGCGTATAGACAGAAATAGTCCAGTGAATAAGTTGGTTGTAACTTTATCTAGGAGAGGTTATATTTATATCAGTATACATGTAATGTCTGTTATGAACCCTTGAAAAACTGGTGAGATGGTTATTGAAAACATTTTGTGTTATTCTGGTAATATAGTAACTTGCACGACTAGCAAAGAATTTTTCAGTATATCATAATTGCCTTTAAGAAGTCAACATAATATGCAAGCATAGTAATATCTGTCACAGTCCGAGCGTTTGAAACATTTTAAATGTACATTCATATATTCGAAATCTAAACGTTTACACTCAATATTGAATGAACAAGGGAGGTAAGTATATACAATAAAAATATTGAGAAAATCGACTTCTCTCCCCTTCCACCTTTGCTAACTACAGGGTTATTTGGTAGCTGTCTGTATATGTTAATACGTTCACCACTTCCATGCCGTAAGTAACACATGATAATCGCGGGTATGTCTTTGTGATGTGTCTTGTGGTGTTGTTCATTTTGATGAATCTGGAGTTTGTTCTGTAAAATCTTGCTACTCACTGAAGAATCACATGACTTCTGATGCTTAAGTTCTATCTCTTCAGCAGTTGCCTAAATAGAAATACACAATTACATTCACCAGCTGATTTAACTTAGTTTCTACATCGTATTTAGTTGGTAATCAACTTTTGATTTGATATGTATCTATAAATTCAATATTTCAGCAGTTGGCACAAGAAAATTTAGAGCATGCACATTGTGAATCTTTGAACATTTGAGACTGTTACAAGCATTTAAGGTATTTATTTTTTCACACATGTCTTGCAAACTTCTTAACAAATTGATAACTGTCATTTCTTGTGAATAACTGTGTATTTGTAACATTTCAAGAGAAGAAAAACCTTTTACCTTTAGGCAAATGACTTATGCATAAGAACATTGTTTGTTTCTAGTTACCAAACCACCCTAATTATGTAAAACATCTATTTATTGTAGGAAATTTATCTCTTACAGAGTGGAAAACATTGTGGCAAAAGAAGCCACTACTCATTACAAGCAAAGGCTTCTTTTGTCGCATTGTTTTCAAAAGTCGTCTTCTTCATTTGCAGGAAATGCAGTATTATGAGGCAAAGGGTTAAATTATTTTTAAAGCCACGCCTGTGGTTCAGTGGTTAGTGCGCTGGACTTGTAACCCAGAGATCTGGGTTCGAATTCCAGTCGCAGCAGGTTATACCCTTCTATGAAAATTTGACAAAATGTCGATTTTCCTCCATATGTGGAGATGTTGCCGGCTCATTGTGGAAGGGTAAGTTAGTACTGGTTAATATACAGGAAAACTGGTTACATGAACCGGTTGCTGTATATAACTGAAAAATTACTGAAAAACGGCGTTAAACCTCAGAGACAATAAGTCACATAAAAGAAAGATTTTAAGGGAATCATTGATTTTCCTTTGGTTTATACTAATTTATTATAGCTCAATTGTGAAACAAGCAATTTTGCTTATATTAATCACGCTCGAGTCTGCTTCCTGGACACTACACCAGTACTACGTCCGAAAAATGGGATTGTGAAGTTCATGAACGGAACCCGTCGAAGCCGGGATTCAAACTCAGGACCTTCGGATCAGAGGTCGGACGTTTACCTCTAGACATGGTGCCTCACTTTATTGAGTGTATAATGAATGATGTATATAGATTGACTGGATCTACTGTTTGTAATTAACGGAAGGTAGTGATTGTTAGAACAATACATTTAAGGCTGATCATATATAGCTTTTTGTCCAAGACCAAATATATCCCCTCAAATAGTTTCACCAGCCCTCTAAAGGTAAAAGCTAACAAATAGTCAAGTGTATTGGGATCACTCAGATCTATGGTATAGTGGTACAGGAAATGATTAATGAGAGCAGATAAAGCCAGTATACGCATGAAAAAAATCTGAACATTGTTTTGTCACATGGGAATCAGACAAAAAGTTGACCAGCACACATAGTGTCAGTTAACATGACAACATAGAATAAAACATCCACACATGGAAGGTAATGGTCAAATGTGAGAAAACTCCAATAATTTATTGATACATGTAATAACAAATGAATTTTAAGAAAAAGATAGATGTCAAGAAAATAAGTAACGATACATCATCATTAAAACAGTAAAATTCTATGTTCATATCAATACATACCGAAGGATAAAAAGTATAAATATGAATATAGGCCATGGACAAGTGTCTGTTTCAACAGCTACCATCCAGACACAAAAATATACAAATACACAAGTATATGAATGAACAGCTGAGATTTAGACACTAAAATTAAATAAATACATGAATGCAGGCCATGGACAGGTCAGTATAAACAGCTGTGGTTTTGACTGGCAGAAATCCAGCATCTACGGTGATAATCATGCATAATACCTTTGTAACTATTAAATGAAGCTAAGAGAAGAACCAGGCAAATATATGGGCACAAAATTCTGTAATTCCAAAGTGATTTGTAATCAGAATTTAAAATGCACAACTACACAAAGGACTATTTTACTAACTCATACTGGTGCTCAACCATTATTTGTATATAGTATTTAAAGATAAGGACTTTATTGCTATATTTGATAATCTTTTGCAGTTCTTGAAGAGATATGGAACATCCTTCTGGGGATTAAATAGTAAACATCTGTCTATACATCATAAGACATAATTCATTTCATTATATTATGGGAAATCTGTCAGATGAGGTGAGAGGTGATAGACTTAATTTTTTTCTGAATACATGCATGCATAGATAGTCTGACAACAGAAATATATTCAGCATTACTGTTCTGACCAAAGTTCCTATTGTTTCATATGCATATAATTCTTCAAAACTCAATTTTCCTTTTGCTCTTACATAATAAATAAAAAATATATATTATCCCTTTAGTTTGCTCACTGAACTGACAATGCTTTTCCCATAGCAATAATGTAGCAACATAACCTTCTTCTGGTTTCATGTTAATTGTGCCTTTCAAACAACTGTCTGTTTTAATAATATTTTAGGTTATAGATGCTAGTCTTCATCTTAGCTGTAAGCGTGATTCGAGAGTACTCCATGTGTGCTGTGTTGTCTGGACAGCTGTTTTTTCAGGACATGAAGAGTTCCACAACTGCTTGAGAATGGTGATTTATTTAATGTTATTCATCTTGAGATAATCAATGGAATATTCCTGACTGTGTACATTGAAGTTGACAAATTCTTATACCCCCATCAAACTTGACAGGGCATATATTGTGAAGGTATTGTCTGTCTGTGTGACTGATAAAAGATGGAGTGCCTTTATGCTCATTTAAAAAAAATACTAGAGCCTGTGACACTTGTCTATCAGGCAAAATTGATATAATGGTTGGTACACTTTTCCAAATAAATTTAAATTTGACTTCTTGCTAATCTGTCCAAAGCCTTTGAAGCTTTTAAATAAGATAAAAAGTACAAATAAATGTATCTAGGACAACATGATCCTAATGACATTACATGTTATTTTCTATGGGCGGAACATGAAAAATAGTAAAAAAATCATAAGATTAATGATGAATTTAATTTATTCAATTTAATTAAAATTATGCTCACTTTAACAAATTATGTATTTGATAATTATTTTAGTCAATTGTTTTGGTATTGAATAAAACAATACAGTCTTTTCATAGTTATATCACTGTAATATGTTAATGAAGTGCGAAATCATGAACAATATTATGACGTTAGTAACATCAGTTTTCTTATATATTGATGTGATTGCGTATTGTTTTGGAATTAATATAAATTGTCCAAGTAGGCAAGACCCAAAACTAATAATCATTTCCAATAATATAATACTGGCAAAATGAAGATATTTGTCATAAGGCCCATTTTGTTAGTTGATATTACCATGTACTGATACTGTTGCATTTCTGTTTTAATTCTAGGTACAGCTGTCCACTTGTGAAATCATTATTGGAGTTGTTAATGAAAATCATAGTCACTGGACCTTAGTGGTATGAAGACCATTAACTTTATTTACAATTTAATTGTACAGTTTTATGTTAAATATGTTAGTTTGTCCAAAAGGCCCCCTGTTTGGCCCTCTGTAGGGACACTTGTCTTCCAAGACAGAAATTGTCTTCAATCAGTGAACACATTTACATTGTGTAGCTTGACGAAGGTTAACACATACTAAATAGTGTAAGCACTGGTTACAAGCCTAAGTGAATGTTCAGGGAAATTGGCGAGATAAACCTCCCTTCTTGCTCCAAATATGTCTGAAAATGTCAGGTGTTGAAAATTAACACAAACAACCAAATCAGTATGTTGACATTGATTATTCATTTTTGTATTTGTAATTTATTCAACATGTAATTTGGTTAGCCTGATGAATATTTCAATTTCCAAATTTAACTACCATAACGGATTAAAATATTAACCTATGTTTTATTTCAGATTGTACAGCCAAGTAAGAAAAGTATTATATACATGAAACCTCTTGGAGAATTGCATATAGGGAGAGAGAATTTTCTTCATAGATGGTTGTAAGTATCATACTACATGGAACCTGTACAATGTCCATCTTGAATTTTTTAACAAGAGTCTTGCTGGCAAAACGCATAATACTCAACAGGTATTGTGGATTAACTGTTGACGTTTGTCTCTGTCTCTGCCAGTGTGAAGGATGACTAGATGAATACCACTTGCAGGAGTTGAAGTACTTACTGTTCTATCTTAAAAAAATTGACTTATGTCTGATAGGTCCCTATATGTGCTTGTGTTTCTTTCTTTTATATACTTGAAGAAAAGGTTATTTTATGTTATTGTGATGAAATGTTTTATTAGTGCAAAATGTTATATAGTTATTGAATATTTCATTGTAGTATAATGTCTATGTTTTCTTCTTCTAAAATGCTGTATCAGTTTTGCTTCATGATTATAAAGCACTTGAACACACTGTGCATGTGGAAAGAGTGCTCTATATATTTAGTATAATAATGATAATAATCATGATTAATTAATCTTTAGAAGTTAAATACCTTTGCAACAAATGATTGAATCCACCTTTTACTTGCTAATTTGTTACATATTTGTGGCATCAAGTGGTTTACAAACTTTGTTATACATGGCTATATTTATTTGGATTTGAAGGAAAAATCAAATCAATTATCCTGATCTTGTTATTTTAAGTGAATATTTGGCCTTGCTCTTTGAGTAGATATATGAATCACAAATATTTGCTTCTATGTATCACTTTTAACTATGATTTGTATTTCTCTAATTTATTTAGCTCTGTCATGAGTTTAGACAGTGTTCAGCATATTAAACAGACTGGTGGATCATCATATGGACTATACTGTATACAGGTAAAGAAATAGGACTGGTGGAAATTGGAAGTGATATCATAAACCATCCATGTAAAGCAACTATCCATAATTGAAATGGAAATAATGTTATGATACTTCTTGCTTCAGCCGTTACAAATGTTAATACCATGGAGTTTGTTGTTTCATTATGCCCCTTCTAAATGATTTGTGCAGAATATATGTAACACATTGTCCATGAGCTGTTCTGTCCTTCCTGCTTACTTAATTTAAATCAAGTTGATGTCTGGTTTTGTTTATATATCAGTGTGTGATTCCAGTTTCCAATGGTTTCCTTTTGTTTGATTTGTTATATATTTGATGTTGTTTCAGCCAGCTAAAATGTCCTGAAAGGTGACAGTTTGATGTTCGAATGGTCAAGGGAAGAGGTTACAGCACAGCGTTACAACTTAGCAAGACAACTTTTGTTAGGGGGTTGGTAATCAATTTCAGTTATTAAGAAACAAATGAACTGATTAATTTATTAAAATTTTCCTTATTCCTACTTTATGCTTTAAAATTGATTAGTTATATGTTAGTTTTGCAGTTGATAGTCTTTTGGCCATTGACATGTTCATTTGAAAAATGATTTCACAGACTCCAGTACAAACTTCAAAGAGTCACTACTCAAAATAGAAAAAATATTTTTGGAAATGCTTTAGTGAAACACTTTCTGTTATGAAGATTTTCAGACAATATGAAATTCATGAAAATCTGACCACTCAATTTGGAGATACAAAAAATGTGGTATTACAGGTCCAGAGTTCACAGAAAATATACATTAGCCTACTGATTAGGACAAATTTATGGCAGTACAAATTAATTTACCACACTGTATTACAATGAAAGTAAAATTCATGGAAAACTGTTTTTTAATAGAAACATTAATAAATTAACAACCCTGCAAACATTATTTGCTACGTATCAAATCAATAACTTTCAGACATTAATTCTTAAGGCATTTTATAATTTTCAGTTTTTATTAACAAAAACTTGAACTACAATGCCAGGAGATATGAAGACATTGACAATGAAAACTTGAACATTAATGTAACAAACGAAGAAGAAATTGACAATGAAAGCTTCAACATTAATATGCAAACAGATGAAGATATTTGTCACACTCATAAGGAACATCCCATGTCTTTAAGACAAACAAGGGGAAAAGTATGTATGCCATCTCTCAGTCATATTGTACTCTATATTTTTTATCTATATTATTCATATATTACTCTATATTATTTATATATATTATTTATCTATATTATTTATCTATATTATTCATATATACTCTGTAATATTTATCTATATTATTTATCTATATTATTTATCTATACTATTTATCTACAGTGGACTCTCATTGGCTCGAACTCGACGGGACTGACGAAATCAGTTCCAGTTATCCGGAGTACCAGCCATCTATATTATTCTATATTATTTATCTATATTATCTATCTATATTATTCATATATTACTCTATATTATTTATATATATTATTTATCTATGTTATTTATATATATTATTTATATATATTATTTATATATATTATTTATATATATTATTTATATATATTATTTATATATATTATTTATATATATTATTTATATATATTATTTATATATATTATTCATATATTAGCCTGTTGGAGTTGTAAAAGTATCAAAGTTTCAGTGTTCTAATTTTTATGTTATGTATTCAAGACTGAGTTTTGGATAGGCAATGTCCAATTAGTAATTAAAAGGTGAAGGAATGTGGTAATGTTAACTTAACAACTTAACTTGTAATATTGGAGTTTTTCGTACCTGTGATGATGAACCAGTATATTTTTTGAGAGACAGTAAAAGCTGCTCTATGCATTTATAGCTGAATACTTGATACAGTAACTCATTAATTTACAAATCACATGACCTACTCAGATGTATCAATTCTTTATAAATAATTGTTGCAGAGAAGAAGCCCAACCTTTACATATTTCCCAGTCATTAAGAAGAAGTATGAATATTGCTTATGTAAGAAGCCAGACGACGGCCGGTAAGTTATTAATGACAGCCTTCTAATACACCATTTTAATGTCATCTTTTTACCCAAGAATGGACTGGGATCATTGAATGCATTCTTGAAGAAGGTCACAGCTTTATAATTACTGCAAGAAACCAAATATTAATTGAATGAAACATTGACATCTGGGCACCAGACTAGCATCTGCTTATAGTTAAAATACCATTGAAACATTTATATGAAACAATGTCTATGTCATTGACTAATAACGATAAATAAAGGTTTCTGTATGTATTTAGTATACCTCTGATATCTACTATTGTTGCTGTATGTAGCAAATGACTTCATCCATCTGCCAAGGTTAAGAACATTTTACCAGTTTGTCTTGCATCAATATTGCAGTAGTTATTGTCCTGTATAACATGGAATTCTATGGAATTATGAAAAGTTTTTACTTCTTAATTCTTAATCACTTGAAGGATTCACTTTAAAATTGGAACAGTTGTCATCCACATCACTGGTTAAAAGGTGCATAACTCTCACCTAGTACAAACAATAAGGGAGCTATCAAACTCACCCTGAGGTGTGCATCCAGATCCTAGTTTTGGTGCAGTAAAATATACTTCACTCTAACTTATTTATCATGTGAGTGATTCACTTTAAACTTGAAATGGTTGTTCCTCATTGTTTACTACATCACCACTTTTGACAAGGTGCATAACTTTCAATAATTATCTCCCTTTCAAACATAAGTGAAAACAAGTGTATGATTTATTACATGGATCAGTAGTTATCACATTCACTGGTAGATAAAAGTTTTAATTTGAGAAAGTATTTCTGTAGCTTTAAATTAGTAAGTATGTAAATGTGAAAACGATAAAACCTGGTTACTTGACACTTTTACTAAATCAAATGTTCAAAGATAATAACTAAAAGTTCATATTTTTTTGCTGTTTCTCAAACTGTTTGTTCATTCCTCTATCTGACTTTGTATAAGTCAAGTACACCACCTCTTCTTGTTCAATTTCAATGTTACTCGTATAACATTTAGACAACTAGCAGTTTACTAAAAATTTACAAAATTGATTGATAGTACTTTCTTATTATGCAATACATTTCTTTTAGGAGCTTAAGGTGTTGATAATGTTTTATTGTTTTTCTCATATCTAAAAAATGTACTTTTAGAATTCAGAATATATTGGCAATGTAGAGAATGTTTGCTGTGGTTCTATCCTGAGTGCATACAAAGGGATGAAGATGATTCACCAGAGCCATTTCTATGTGAAAAATGCCTGGTAAGTAATGTAAGAAGTGTTATATTACAGTATAAGACACTTAATTTAATAATTTAACTTAATTAATATGACAATACTGTTCCCAATTATGTTCACCATTAACTTTTTTCACCATAAAGTTCTTGCCGAAATGTTATAGTTATGATGTTATGATATTCCAAACTTAAACTTAACTAGATGAATTCATTGTTTGTTACAGAATGCTTTTTGTATCACTTTTAAAGTGTCAAAGGTGTTGGATGAAGGTGATTATGAGGTTAGTATCACTATTTCTGTCACACTAAAAGTCCATTGTATTGGGTAAGTAGTTGACGGTACTGACCAAGAATAAGGGTTGTGAGTTCAAATCTCAGTCAGGTTTATAATATCTACCATGTTAAGTCGTGGCATTATTTCTGTTACCATTGGCATTACTACTGATTCTATATTGCAAAGTTGTTAGCTGTTTTGGACATTGTCTACATATTACTGTCAATGTGTTCTGGTGAACTGAGTGCTCAAGAACAGTATAGAAGATTTCACTGTTAATTCTGATGTCAAAACTGGGTATTGATAAACACATTTGCAAAACTTTTTTACAGTTCAAGACAGGTGAATGAAATTTGGTATTTGAGTATGTGAATAAGTGACAATGTTGAGAATATGTACACTGTTTTGTTGTCTCCCAGGGTTACAATTCTGGTTGCTATGGTAATGGTAATTGTAAGAAACATGTTGCAAAATCTTGATACTGCAATAACAAACTTTATTCAGGCCATGTGAATGTAATTCTGTATTGATTATATGATGGTGCTGTATTTAATACATGTATGACAGTTATACAGATTAATTACCATATTGAGACAAGGTGCAGCCGGTAGGAGATATTATGTGTTGTGGACAACACCAGTTACTTATCGTGCTTATTTTGTAACATGTATTACAAATGTGGTTTAATTTTAGCAGAACTTGACAAACTGATTCAATTAATTTATTTGTAACAGACTGTGAATTATCTAGTTATTTTCCTTCCTAGTGTTTCCTTTCATGATTCTTGTTTACATTTTAATTTTAAAAGTTTCATTTAGGTTTGATATATTTATTTTAGCTCTCTTGATTGGTTACAAAAGCATACCCAGTTTGTGAAAGAAAAGGGAAGAGGACAATATTCACCATATACATATATGGTTTCAATATCTTCACTCAGGAGGTCATTTGTTTTTGATGAGTTGAATATTTGAATTACTATTAGTTCCTAAGGGTGAATTCTAATTAATATTGATGACATTGAATTGCCTTCTCACACGATCATGTCCTGTAGAAAGTATGTTATTCTGTAAGATGTTCAAAGCCAGACTACTCAGCGAGAGGACGTGGGTTTGATTCGCAGTAGCAACACATGCTGTCCATGACAAAATTGTCCTCCATTAATGAATAAACATGAGGAAGCTTGGCAGAGATTAGTTACAGGTTAAAAGAGTATGGCTGGTACTGGTTACAAGACTAAATGACTGTCCTGGGAAACTGGTTAAGCCCTGATTATGATTGAAAATTGTTGTCAACAGCTTTAAAAACTAAATCAAACTAATAAGTTAAATAGGGAATTTATTTTCAGTTACAATAATAATTGTATGTAAGAACATTGTGCAGCTGAAAGAATATTTCTGCTTAGCCTACGTAGTAGTAATATATATTATTATCAGATTTGGCTTGAGTTGTACCTCCACAGAGCAAAGCCTCACTTCGGTCTTTCAAGTTTGAATTTTGTACCCATATGTATTCTGCGCCTAAAGGAGATAACCTTTTAAATAATTGGTGAGGTAGATATATGTATATATTCCAGGCATCGATAACAGTTGAACATAATCTGATGAATACATTAATGAAGAAGAAAAGGTAGATCTGTTCTTGTTTAGTTCTGTTCTTAGACCTTGAATGAAATATTGTTTGTTTATGACATACGTACCAAATAAATGACTGTCCAAAAACATTTGCTTAAAAATAAATTATATTATTATTTGTTGATATTTCTCTCCATATTGTTATTAATTTCATTATTTTTTATGACAGCTTTTCATAAAATATAATAATTTCACAACTGACCCAGCCCTAAATTATTAGGTTGGCAATGGCAAACACACAGATATTTTCATGGTAGTTTGAGTACAAGTATTTATACATTAAATGAAACCAACTTGTGAAACAATTTATCAGAACTTAAGTTTATCATGCTTGAGTACACTTCCTGGACAATATGTCCCAAAGTTTGGTCTAAGTATGGTCTTGTCTAATTCACTAAGCAAGCAAATACTATCTTCTGTAGCTTAGGAGTATCTATGTAAGATCTTTTATTCACGCATTTACCATGAATGAAATAATACAGCTAGCTGTGAAATAGCAATAATTTTTAAAAAACTATTTAAGCAGCACACTATTTTTCAGCTTTGTCTCCATAGTGAGAGAGTTCAAGTATATTGCCAATCCAGTGTTAATCTGTATACTGAGCAAGGATTCTCTGTGAGTATATAAATAAGCCTACATTAGGTAACAGAGTTAGGATACTGCATCAGTATCAATGATATTAAATCAACATATTGTCCAAATTAAGTACAACTATTCTTGTTTGGATGTTTGTATATGTTCTTGACTAATTGATTCATGATAATTATTAATTCTTTTCAATAATTGTAGATATTGTGAGAGATATTTCATGAATGTATTATACAAAGAACCTCTGATACAAATTCTAGGAGAGGTATGTATTCTTTCATTGCTACTGATAAGGATGCTTGGTTCTTGAAGAAAATACTGTTACAAAGACCCATGTGGCTCACATGACCTGACAATAGGTTTGCATGTTGTGGCATTGCTACTTAGAGATTTTTCTTTAGTATTTATTGTTGATCAATCAAAGATGATACAAATATTTCAATACAGTGAAAAATGAATGCATACCAGACAATCATAACAACTCTAAGACATTATGAAAGCATGTATGCTTGGTAACACCCATCAGGTTTTGCATTCAGGAGCTAGTGTTATGTGTTCTTTCTTTATCAGTGCATATGTTTATCTGTGCATATGTTTATCAGTGCATATGTTAACACTAGGGATTGATATCAGATATCAATATTTGATATCAGGCTAATTCTTTGAATAGCAAATGAAACTATTTTAAATAACTAAGTTTCTCAAGCACTTTTTTTCAGAATGATCAATGAGGGAAAATAACATTTTTTATTTTTCCATAAATTTTTTAAGAAAGGTCACGATTTTTGTACACTTTGAAATGAAAATATTTTATATCTAATATTTCAGTGGTGGTGATAAATAAGAAATTGTCACTGGTTAAATGTGGCAGTGCCTGAGAAATTAAACTATACTTTTTTGGCCTTAGATGTATGAATGTTGAAATTAAAAATGAATATTGTTTAATGTGTAGTTCACTGAACTGCACTCAACTGGATATAATTGTTTCAGGTTACAAATATCATCTCATAGCAGATGAACTACTGAGAGCTACAGAAGGCCCAAAACTGTCAAAATGCTGGAAAATGGTATTGAACTAAGTAAGTTTTGTGTACATTTTCTGGCTAATCATGTCTATTGGCATTGATATGGTGACATTTCTTGTAAATATCATTTTATGTTGTATATTTTCATTACTTGACCTGTATATTTGTGATGAATCTTATCACTTCTTGATTAGCATTAATTGTATGTAGAATGGTAAGCTTGTATCATCATGGTGTATAAATGAATGAAGTTCCAGTAATCACTTCAGATCGTTCAATTTGAATTATATAGCATCACGATAAAACGTACAGTGATTAGAAGTAGTTGGTGATTACAATATAAATAGTAAAAGTTGAAACATGTAACATCACACTGATTCATACAGTGATTTTGTTTACAAACAGTGATCATGATAATGAACCAGTGTTACATTCATTTATTTGATGTCATATTTTATAAGTAACACTTTCAGGATTACAGATGAAGACGATGCTTCAGCTATAAATACACTATTTGAAAGAAGCTAGTTGAAGAAACAGTCCATTATATTGTATTCCTAAGTGATTCCCTTCAATTCCAGTGTTGTATTATAGAAATGGTGTTTTCATTCAATGTTTGATTTAAACGTTTACTACCAACAAAGCTAATCGTGCCGTGTGTTCTTCGAAAATCTCATTGCGATGCCTCATCAGGAAACCCACGTACACACTGTATGATTCATGAGACGTTTTGACTATTAATTCCTGTTTTTAACTTATGAATGATGTATTTGTCTTTAGACGACTAAATATCTAGTGCAAATCAATTTCCTTATCATTAACTCATCACATTTACAGCTTTTAGGAGTTTAAAATCCATGTGGGTGTATTTATCATCTTGAATGATAGTTTGAGTTATGTGATTAATTTTATCATGTAGGACTTATTGTGGAATAAACAAATTGTCAAACTGTAGTCATAATTTAAGTTTTGTGTTAATTTATTGGACACTAGGCAATGAATACAAGCATTTTGTTGGACCTGATGTGTGCAGTGCTTGGTGTAGTTGACATGGGTTGTTGGATTATGCCACTTTACATTTAATTATAGATAGTTTGTTTCTTTGTGTAATGTGATTTGATATGGATTTGTTATGCGAACTTCAGATCTTTTTAGTGAATCATTCTTGAATTTTGTACTTGTTTTTTCCTTTTTCCTTATATGGAAATTTTACAAGACAGTCTCTTGTTACCAAGATGAATTAGTCTTTGTTTTGTATTATATTAATTTAATGTCTTTCAAATGGAAGGTTTTTAGCACATAATCTTCCTACATTTTTTTCCATGTCTTGATAGTATGTGAATTCAGGTCACTTACTGAATTATCTGCATGTGTATCAGACTGTTAGTAGACACATCATGTATCCTGTCTGATACTGAATGTTTTTATGCTCCCGAAAGGTGGCATATACATAGTAATGTCATGTAATATATTCATTAATAATTTCTAAACTTCTAAAAATGTGTATTGCGTTTTGTTATGAACGAAGTGAGTTAATAAATATGTTGTGATTTTTCATAAGTGTACACTTAACTGCTTCCAGAAGTCACTAAATTAATGTTGTTACTGTTTTTTGTTATTAAATGTGTCACAATTGTGATTGTGTCTAGAAGGATTCATTTTTGGTGCGTAATTCAAGCATTTCATATTCACTTGGCCAACTTTTCTTTCATAATTATTTGGACGAATTCATCAGTTTATGTCAACATTGCTGAGTATTTACAGAAACATTTAACCACTAATCTAAATAAAACACAAATTTATCTGGATGTCAAGAAATATCTGATTTTACTAGCAATTAAAATGGTGTGAGACGATAAACAAATTGACTTCAGTGTCATTTTTGCACCAGTTAAATATCACTTGCTAATATGAGAAAAAAAATAAAAATCTCCTGAGTTGCCTCATCCAGATGATGTATAGACATGCAGGTCTAACATTTTTCATAGATATTTAAAGTTTACTAGAAGGTAATGGCATTTATTTTATGCTTACCAGTGAAATATAGAATTATATCTGTGAAATTAAACCCTATACTTCACTGTTTGAAAATAACATCATTGTCTAAATTCCACTCCATGCGGTCGCTGATGGACCTACTTTTTGTAATGTTTTATTACCTCCCTTGCATTGCAATAAATCGTATGCAAACTCAACATTTACAATATGGAAGACTCAGAGTTGCCACAATTTGATTTTGAGACCTTTTTCGGTCATTTATTCAATTCTGAGTCAAGTGAGATTGAAAATACTGATGTAATGAGTGAAGTTCAACCTGAACCATCATCTTCAAGTACAAGGTTATTTAAAGAAGTTAACAACTCTGATGTAGATTTGTTCTTGGAGAAGACTGTCAACAAAAACACAAAAATGCTGATATGAAGTATTTTATTTCTTTTCTACAAAACAAAAATGAACTCAGAATGCCAGAAATTATTCCACCTGACGTTTAAAATGATTTAATTTGCCAGTTTCTAATCAGAGCTTCTAAAGCTCACGGCTGTGAGTATGAGCCTAGTACAATGAGAAGTTTCACAAGTTCTATAGATAGATATCTTAAACAGAAGAACTCCTAAAATGTCTATTATCAATGATGTCGAGTTCAATAAGGCTCGCATGGTTCTAAGGAGCAGGCAAACATACCCCAAGCCCAAAGGTTTATGGAACAAGCCTAAAACTGCTGAGGCTCTGCCAGACATCTTGAGAAAATGTAAGTTTCAGGAACACTTGGTAGCAAAAGCCCCAGGGCACTTATCCATTCCCTGTGGTTGATATGTACAACGCACTTTGTCATGAGAACAGGCCAAGAAGTCCATAGTCTTTGTTGGGGAGATGTCATCCTCCATTTTGATGAAGAATCTGGTTTTGAATTTATCATCTACAATACTGAAAGACAAACAAGAACAAGAACTGGAGTTAACCCAAAAGACACAAGGTTTGTCAATGAGACTGAACATATTCTCATCAATTTTAATCACCTATAAATACGTAGTGGTAACAATTAATGAATGCAAATAATATAGATAGAATGGATGTTTAATATGTCACATGAAAGCATAAATAAAAAAATTCTTCTAATTAGATCTATTAAAAACATTCACATTTTACAAAATATAATTGACAAATTTGATATTATTTAATAATCAACATTAAAGACTGTTCAGTTTATATTTTCCATTTAAAGGCTCATCAAACTAAGGGCTTACAGTAACCTTGGTGACCCAGAGAAGGACCCAGTGTACCTGTATAAGCTGTACAATGACAAAAAGCCTGAGGGATTTCATAGCGATGACAGTCCATTCTTCTTAGTGCCTGGTAACTCGACGCACAAGAGTTGGTTCAGGAAAACACCTATGGGAATAAACAAGATCTATTCCATCATGAAGGATATGAAAGAAGATGCTGGCATAGAAGCACCCAGAATAACACCATACATGTAATTTACTATAAACATCACAATAATACTAGGTTTACTAGTAAAGATGTTTATTAGTTTCTCATTTTACTAATTGATCTTCAGAACATGTAACTTTCAATAATACAAAAACTACCAAAATTCAGTCCCAAACTGTAGTAAACATTTCAGTGTAAATAAGGGTTGCTCATAAAAGCTTTTGATGCAAAAATGTATCATTATGAATTTCTGCATTAAACTATAAATGGATATATACACAGACACACCTTAAGTGATTTTCACAACATTAGTGAATTATTGCTTGATCAGACAAAAGCATGAATTAAATAAAAATCTAGTTACCTAATATATCCTTTTTTTAAATGATTTCTTCTGTTGCCTTTCACTTGAGTTTTCATCAGTAAACTGCTATTTATTAAACTGGCTTTAAACCTCCTGAAATGCATGTCACTTGAAATGGCATTAAAAATTCTCTCCATCAATGAATATACTTGGAGATTATTACCATTTTTAAGAGTTCTGTAAGAGGTAAAAATATTGAAACCTAACACAGATCAAGGCATCATTTATTTCACATTTATCCCCAACATTTATCATGATAATGGACATTTGATCTACAGTGGAGAAATTGAAAGAAACAAGAATGTCCAAAATTATTAAATCACTTACTTTTTCCTATTTCAGTGCCAGGAAACATTTGATCCAGAAGTTGTCTGATGATGGTGTTCCTCCCAACCAGATCAATCAGGTGTCTGGACACAAGAATATGAACAACCTCAATAATTACAGCTCTATGAACAATGCCCAGAGTAGAAACATCTCTGATATCCTATCAAACCGACAACCCAGTGCTTCTAATACAGCAATGGCCGTCCATCGTGGTAAAATTACCCCACCCACAACTGCCACTTCTCTTCCTGACATACGCCAAGATCACGCCAAGTGGTCTGTTCGCCAAAAGCCATTTCTATGGAAATGTCACTTTCAATTTCCACCAAACAAGGATGAAAAAAACAGCAACTATCTCAGGTTTTTGGTGCCGATGCCCCAAAAATCCCATGATCAGAACGATGGCGCTGAAACTGAAAGTAGGTATAGGACTGACTTTTAGAAATATACTGCTGATCAACGTGAATTTAAGTTTCCTGGAGGCTACCATCTCTTTGGATGAAAATAAAGCAAACCCCATCAAATTCTATTGAAATTGAACAAAGTTATGCCAATTTAAAGTTGGTAGGTATGACAAAATTGAAAAACGTTTTTTTCCCATTTTCTTAAAAAAGTGGTTCCATGACATTAAATAATATATAACAAGTCAGAAACACTATTTTACACCTTAGGATTGTACAATGTACTCATGTACATTGTTTAGCTCAGATATATGTACATAAATATTGATTTTTCTGGTGTAACGAAGCATAGAAGTGTCATTTTCCATTACCCCACCCACCCCATTTCAATGGTAGAAAACACATAACATAATTTTCTTACGCAGATTTATTTTCTTTGTCAACAAATTGTTAGATAACATGTAACAGACAAATAGTCATTTCACTTTCAGCATTTATTTAATGTAAGTAAAGTAACATATATTCAAATGGAGCTTCTCAGTGGACATCAAAGTGAACTGAAAATATAAAGGTGTAGCATTTTACATAGAAATATGATTAAAATAAAAAAAATGTTATAATAATTGAAACTATCTAATAATATAAAAAAGCTACTGTTTATTCAGGGGTAGCATTTAATGGATTTGCAATAAAGGCTGAGACCATGGTCCAGAAATTAGTGATCCAGCAATCAAGGTTCCAATCCCGGTCACAGTAGCTCTATGAAAATTTGACAAAAAATCCTCCATAAGTGGAGAAGTTGCCAGCTCCTTGTAAGTAAGTACTGGTTAGTATACTGTCCATACTAATGCAAATTAATAATAACAATCACAGTTTAAGTTCTCTAATTTGGTCCTCAAATCAATCTGAAAGAAGCAACCACATTAAACTTATAATAAAATTATCCAATACTCGCATTGTCTCGTTTCTATTCTTCTAATACATTTTTGTGATACAAAGTTGTAGTCCAGTAGGAGTGTTCCATTCATGGAAGTATGATAATTGATAAAATGTAAAATGGAAAAACAATCCAATCAAAAGCATGTCAGAATTTAACTTACATGTGTGCAACATATTTTGCCTCAAAGTTCAGTACAAAGACAGTGCCCGAATACACCTCAAACTTTCAACGTCAAATAGCAAATGCAGGTTACCTATTAATCTGAAATGGTCAAACATTTTCTGTGATAAGTAATCCTGACAGCTCAAGTAAGACTTTATCAGGAGTAAATTATGAATAATATTAATAATACAAAAATGACTCTATTCCTTTGTTACCATCACAAGAACCAATGTTTTATTTACTAAAGTAAAGAGGTAAACATTACATTCTGAGCTGTTTGGGTGATAAAATTATTAGCTCTACTACTTGCTCTTCATATATGACATACTTTTCAATTCAAACAAATGATAGTATAAAGACCATTTACTTTGCAATTGATAAATAAGTATTACGTTATAACAACATGACAGACCTTACTTTTTTGTGCACAACAACCAAAGTTTCTTCACAACAGGACTAGATGTTATTAGAAGGAATATCTGATGACTGGCTATGAGTATGATACACTGCAAAAAAGAATAATACTCACTAACTAGTCTGAAGTCGTGACGACTGAAAAGTGAAATTTGAAAATTGGCATTTTTTATTATTCATTGTCATTTAATTTCTGGAATTTTGGACTCAGTTTTCCTTTTCAATTAAAATGACCAATAAATTAACAGGATGTTATATGTTGAGAATATATTTCAATAAAATCCAACATTAGTGACAGCATACCATACACTTGGTCCACATGCGAGTCAAGATTCGCGAAATTGGAATGATCTATCGGCGGGGGTGAAAAGTACCCTGACACCGGTAAATTTTTCAGGAAAATCAGTGACTCTAGAAATGATGACCTTACGTTATGAAGACAATTAGGAATCTATAAAGAATGGTGTATATATGTTCTTAACACATCGATGTGTCGTAATATGAGCGTTTTTTGTAGTTAACTCACCGAAATCCTTAAGGAATTCACTTCCGAAAAATACGCTTCTGTTTGATCGTTGATTATACCATGTTCTCCGTGGAATTCCGCAAAGAAACCCAAAAAAACGCAAAGTGCGGTCTTTTATCAGACTGGTTCAATGATTCTTTCATAAAAAATCGCTGCGTAACGACTGTATAAGACCGTAATCCAGACCACCCATTCTGGACCACTCTTCCTGCTTATCGCGATATGTCAAAACGAGTTACTTCCCTTGTCAGTCCTATCACTACTGAAAGTGAAAGGAGATCTACACAAAAGGATCAGAATCCTAGATTCATTCAGTGATTAATAAACTCATAAATACATAAAATGAACAATTGTTGCAAGTTCCCGTCATTTACGTACCTCTTACTGTATTTATTTATCCAATAAAGGCTTGAATTTTAACTTTCTGAGTCTCGAATATCTTCAATAGTTCGCCGCGGCGGAAGTGTTGAACAGCTGATATTGATATTAATCCGCCAACGCACCAGCGCGCTTTTGTTGTTAACATAAACAAAAATTACGTATTGTAGATTTAACCACTCATTTCGTTATCCAAGTAGAAACTAAGCTCATTTTATCGTTGTTTTAACAGTATCCGTGAAAAAGTATTGGAACTATTTAGTGCTAAATTCATGATTAGACATAAGTAAATCGGTCATTGAATTTGAGGCTCCTTTTGGCGGAAGTGTTGAACAGCTGATATTGATATTAATCCGCCAACGCACCAGCGCGCTTTTGTCGTTAACATGAACAAAAATTGTCGTATTGTAGATTTTAAACACTCATTTCGTTATCCAAGTAGAAACTCAGCTCATTTTATCGTTGTTTGAACAGTGTCCGTGAAAAGTATTGGAACTATTTAGTGCTAAATTCATGACCAGACATGAGTAAATCGGTCAATTTGAGGCTCCTCTTGGGGTATCAGGACAATTCGACCCCTAGACAATTCGACCCCTCATATTTTTGTGAGACAAATCAACCCCTAGACAATTCAACCCCTCATGTCATGACAGTTCGACCCCTACCTGTCTAGACAATTCGACCCTCATATGTGTGAGACAATAAAGGTATTAGAGGTAAGAATTATCGAATTTTTCGTAAAAAAATTAAATAACGTTGGTATTCTATAAACAATATTCTTTGAAAAATATATATATAATACCGTAAATCATTGTATAGTGTTATTATGGGACATATTATATTAATGATGTTGCTAATTAGGCGTATAGTAATAATTAAAGGTTCAACAACCATTGCATGTGTGACAATCATCTATTATTGTTAGTAATTGCATTTAATTCATTTTTTTGCAATTTATTTCTTTGATGACGTTTTTTGTTTCTCAATTATTGCTAAAGGATTATGCAAAATCTATTTGTTGAACTAAAATTTGGTATGCATATATATAAAGCGAAAAATGTATTGATTCCAAAGATAGCATTTATAAGTGATTCTTACATTGTGTTTGTATTTTGTGGAATAAATAATGTCTGATTTGTGTTTAGACTGTGGGGAAGCTGTTCGTGCCAGGCAGTGTGGAGTGACATGCGATGTATTCGATAAGTGGCAACATAGAATACGCAACATCGGTGAGTTTTTGTTTATTGTAGATTCCTTTTTTATCAGAATGGAATTTCTCGATAAATTAATATTTCACTAATTAAGCCAGTGATTTATTTGCTATTTTTGGAAAGGGTCTGGGTCCAGTCCATTTGGGAAAAAATGCTTGGTGTGATGCCAAAATTGGGAATTTTTAGGTCAGGAATTGGGAAAAAATGTTTTTATTTTCGATTGGGAATGGTCCGTTTACCAGACTCAAACAAAGAAGGAAATGAATTTCTTGCATTACTCTTATCATAGACGCTCTGAATTGTTTGTGATCATGTTAGTCAATTAATGTCCAGATAAGATTTCTTCCATTATAATATTAAGTACTGGAGTAAATTACTACAAATTCATTAATATATGATGATGAGATGTGATACATTTTATATTTAAATTTCTGTTTATCTTAAGACAATGTAAATAAATATTCTGCAAATTATGATTTCTCATATCTAATTGTGAAACGGTATGATTGTCATTTTAAAACCTTAATAATTAAAATTATAGATTTTATAGTTTCCTATTTTTGTCATTCATAAAAAATATTTACATAACTAATTAATTAGTGTTCATTATTAACCTATCAATTGGAAGACCCACTTCGTATTTGATGAAAATTTATTCAACAGGCCTTTGTATTCCTATTCAAACATTTGTCAAAATACTTGAACAGTATTGTACCATTTACCAAGAGATCCATTTGTATCTGTGTCCAGGGTATCAAATACTAACTGCTCCTCTCCTAATTAACATACCAACTCTTAGAGGGGAAAAAATAGGCGGAAAAATGTGACACAACATAGGTAAATGCTTAAAGCATCATTTTAATTATAACTAGTGCATCTGAAAATCATACAAATGATAATGCAACAAGCTGAAAACCAGTTCTTTAGAATAACATGACCTGCGGGACTTTTATTGGGAATAATTATTAGGTGAGTCTTGTTATATTTCAGATTTGAATGCCACAAGTACTCATTTCAGTTCTTTGGAGCTCAAATCTGTATAAGTTTCATCTTTCATTTGTTCGAACTGGGACATGAATTTTTTTAGTACATACAGTCTAACCTGTGTTTGCAGCCACCTCTGCATAAAGTCCACCCTCTGAATAAAGGCCATTCTTTGAAAAAACATTCATTGATTATTTAGTACAAAATGACTTCCAAGTAAAGGCTATCTGTCAAGAAAGGCCACATTTTGTCTTTCCCTAGGGTGGCCTTTGTTTACAGGTGTGACTGTTATGTTTTATCTCAAAAGTATGAAAATGTCTGTAGTGAAACCTTTTGATAATGTCTCTAGACAAAAAACAACACCTCCAAATTAAGCAAACTTTTCTCCCACAGAGATGCTGTTGTAACAAGGTTCCACTGTATCAACAATATCAGTAATCGTCTAATTTTGCATCACAATTTATCATACTTTTATGCATGAAATAAATCTGAGAAGTATTTGTTTGGTTTAATATTGACTGCCATTATTGCACTTATGTTGATTAATATTGATTGTGTATTGCAGAAACATCCACTTGGTGATATTGAAACAAAGCACAGATACACCCCGACTCAACCAGTGTTGTCATGTTGTACTGTGGACATTGGTGTTAGCGGAACCCAAACATATCGTCCAAAATCTTCAGCTGATATTATCAGCGAACAGCACGCATTAATACACAAAATATACTCCAAAGCGAGGTAAATCTGGTCAGAAAATGTGTTTGTTTTATCTTTTTTTCTTCATTAAGACTGCTTTTAAGTTTTCGTATCTATTTAAATTGTAAAGTTGTGTCTTGTCCCCAATATTTTAATATTGTTCTCTGAACAAGGACGCCACTATTGATTCAAAAATTTGTTGTGGCCGTAAGCTGCATACAGTTGGTGAAATGTAAAGATCAGTACAATATGGGAATTTTATATTTAATAACACATGTATTCACTGACAGATGATATGAACAATAATTTAACACTCCTGTATATTATGGGAAAATTGATGAAAAAAATTAATTTGCAAAAAAAGTCAAACATGAGCCATAGTCTTAGTGTGATATATTTTATTAATACGATAACAATGTAAGCTTAGTGGAAATCCGTGTTTGTATAATGTGGGGGGCCTCCATGGTCAAGTGGATATGGTCTCTGGCTGGTAATCACTAACCCCTCACTACCACGAGTTCAAATCCCTACTGGGACTAAATTTTACATTTGAGGAAGCTGATCAGCCGGTGGTTCTACCCTGGAGATTTTTGAAGGTGTAAAGTCGCCAAATGACCCTAGTTGTTGGTGCAATGTTCAAACCCAGTGAAAAAAGGAGTTCAATAAAACATGTCTGAATACATACTAGTCAAACTTTACATAAAAATGTCATTTCTTACATGTTTGAACCATATTTTTCTCCTTTTGAATTTATGTAATAATTTATGTTGATATTGATAAAATCCACTTTAAAAAGATTAGTACTGACTCCTACATCATTACGACCTAGATGTTCCATTATTAAACGTTACCAACTGTACAGTTCTAATACGGAATATACTTGCTCACTTTAGCCATGGAGATTTTATAATTCTTGAATGTTTGCAATAATCATATACATGTTCATTTTTTGTACAGAATGTTGGTAAAATTTATGTATAAAATTTGCATCTCGTCAAAAATACATTTACAGACAGTATTTCTCCATGTCTGAAAAAGAATTGTGTTTTTACCCAAATTTTTTATTTTCTTCAATCATCAACATTGGTGTCCAGGGTTTAATTTCGAATGCTTCCACATTTCATATGGTGATAAGCACGTGTCAATCTTTATTGACATGTGCTATGTGGGACCTAATATATGCTATATATTCAATAGGAAGGTAAATGTACTCTGTCGATTAATTGTTTTAATTTTTCCACAATATTCTTGGAAATTATATCGAAAGCAATAGATTTTGAATACAACATGAGCACGAAACTGATGTTTAAAACATTTCATTTATAATTTTTGCTATAAAAAAATAAAATGACGTTTCTGGAGTTTGGTGTTGACACTAAAATTAACATTTTAACATGACTTGTGAAAATGTGGAAAAGAGATGATTTAAGTATTAGTTTATTAGTAACATCTGAACATTTGTTTGGTCACATATCTAATTACATGTTAAATGACATTTTTTTCCTAAGATTATCTTTGTATAGTATTCTATCAATTTTATTGACAGATTATGAAAAATGATAATTCACCTTTGTGGATAAAAGACTGATGATTACTTTGAAAAATATTTGGATGATATAAAAAATGACAAATTAAGAAAATATTTAACTGCTATGCGATTATCGTCACATTGTTTAGAAATTGAAACAAATGTCTTTACCGATCGCTAATAAACTTGAAACTTGAATTATACTCAGCATAGAATGTAAGACATATTTCTGTCTGAATCGTTTAGAACATGCCTTTATTTCATCTGTTGAACAGGAATATCAGTGGGGGATTATTACAAAGCACAGAAAAGACTGATTGTGTTGAAGTTCATGTGCTGCGCTTGCTCGCCATCAAACCAGTCGTCCGTTACACTGTCAATTCCAGATGACATAGATGATGATGAAGAGCCTCCCATACTGGAACTGTCTGAAAGTACAAGTCAAGTCATAATGAACATGAGTGCAGGTATCAGTACCCTTTTTTCTGAGCTATATAAGTTATATTCAAACCCAAATTGCATAGAATCTAGTGCTTTAAAATTAGCGGCATTCCGAAAATAGTAGAAGCTATCCACTTTTTGCCATGATAATTTATATTATGAGATGTTGATGAAGTATTTACTGACACATATAATGCTATTACTCGTTACGCATTTTCCATGGTCCGTGCAACTTGCCTAATTTGGTAGTCATAAATTATCAGCGTATCGTCACGATGAACGGCATAGCCTTCTGAGATGAGCCACTTATTGTAATGATAAAGCATATAATGAGATGTTGATTTATTATTAAATGATATAACTCATAACATTCAGATGCCAGTCGCTCCGCGCAGTCCAGAGATGAACGTGACGAATGTGATATCTGAGTGGGTGCCAGATGCAGACTCCACAGCCGCCGATTTCATGGACGTAATTAAATGAGCAACCCGGGCTGTTGTTAATGCCTGTCTTGTTAAAGTTATTAATTTTATGTATTTGTTAATTAATGTTGTTTTGTTGTGGGAAAATAATGTATTTATTTCAATTATTCGTTATCTAATTCACGCGCTTATTGAAGTTATTTTGTAGTTACTAATGATTACTGATGTATTTGAATCAGTTTTTCTGTTTTGTTAATTTTATAGTTGTTTATAAATATACATTCTATTATTATTGTGATTCAGTTTTTTGTTAATGTTTTAGTTGTTTATAAATATACATTATATTATTATTGTGATTCATTGTTTTGTTAATGTTTTGTTAATGTTTTAGTTGTTTATAAATATACATTATATTATTATTGTGATTCAGTTTTTTGTTAATGTTATAGTTGTTAATGAATATACGTTATATTATTATTGTGATTTAGTTTTTTGCTAATTTTATAGTTGTTTATAAATATAAATTATATTATCATTGTGATTCAGTTTTTTGTTAATGTTTTAGTTGTTTATAAATATACATTATATCATAATTTTGATTCAGATTTTTGTTAATGTTTTGTTTTAGTTTCTTAATTATGTTTAGTTATTTTGTATTATTATATTTCTGTTATATTTTGTTACAGTTATATATAAATATAATACCTGAAGCAAACTGTCTTATGATTTTATTATCATATAACATTGATCATATGTGACCCACAAACAACAAAGAAAAATAAATATACCACCACCAGACAGAATTGAGTGCAATAAATCTGTAAATAAATGTGAAAATTATTTGGTAATGTTTATGCATCTATGCATAACAAGTACACAACCTCTAACATTTCATCCACACATTTTACTTCATCCAATGATTGGATTACTAAAATAAACGATGTGTAATAATCGTTTATAAATAAAAAAAAAACAATAATTAGATGATAACATTCACAAATAATCAAACCGATCTTAGAGTTGTTATATTAAGTTTGACTTTCAAACACACTCGAGAAATCAACAAAATTTTACTGGGTTATGAATTTTATTAAATAATGCCTAATAAAAGTTGAAATGTAACATTTTGAGGCAGTGATATATATGGGGGTCGAATTGTCTTAAAGGTTGAATTGGCAGTCGCCACTCGTGAAAATATTACATCAAATGTTCACTCGGTGAAATAAACCTCCGTCATACACCGAAACAAACAAATATTCTCTATATAACTATAATACTCTCAGACAGAGATAACCAAAAATTTAGATTAATTCTTGCATGTTACTTTAGGAGAACTCGGCTATTAGCCATTACTTGCTTACTTACTTAATACTAGTGACAATTAATGTTATATGCTTGCGAGAGACTTAACTACATCAACAGTGTATTTGAGTGAAGAGATACATTTGCCAGAGTAAACCTTTAATCACGCATGTTCGTCATCCAGTGGATGTTAATTCTAACATCTTTATGTATCACTCGGAAAGGGAAATACAAGATTTATTTTGTGCATGTATCAACAGGAAAGATTTATTAACTGGACTGAATAGGACACTGTAAATAATGACTCTCAGTTAAACCCTTTATCACATTCTCAGTAAAAAGATACCAGTACATTGTGCAAGTACATGTGTGACAATTCTGTTTTCACTTGTGTAAATGCTATATAAATGAGTTATGTCGCGGCAACTGAACAAAAATAAATGAAAGATCAGACCAAAACTGTTATGAGTTTATTCTGTTCGTTTTGTCCCAAGTCATCATACTGTGTAGGAGGTGATATTCTTATGTCGAAAATTGAATTCAACAGAAAGTCGATATCCATCGTACTTGTGGCAAAAACGGTTTGGAGTCTTAATTTACTGATGTTCATCATATGTAAGGTGGTCCGAAACGGTTTGGAGTCTTAAATTGGCCATGCAAATCATATCTATGAGGGTCAAAAACGCTTTCATATTTAATGTGGTGCAAAACGGTTTTGAGTCTTAATTTATCGACATTCGTCATATCTAGGGTGGTCCAAAACAGTTTGGAATGTTACTCTGTCGACATGCATTATATTTAGGGTGGTCTAAAACGGTTTGGACTCTTATATCGCCCATGCTTATATATCTAGGGTGGTCCAAAACGGTTTGGGGGCTTAATTTGTCAATGCCTATCATATCTAAGTTGGTCCAAAACGGCTTGGAGTCTTAATAGTCGACATACATTATAATTATATAGAGAGTGCTCCGAAAAGGATTAGAGTCTTAATTTGTCGACATTCATTTGTCGAAATTCATTGTATATGGGTATACATATATATAATGTGCATGTGTGTATGTATATATATATATATATATACACACATATATATACGCGCGCGCGCACACACACACACACACACACACACATATATATATACATATCCAATATATGGATATATATATATATATACATATCCTGATACACAGCATTATACGCAATGATTATGGAAATCATCAATTGGTCGAATCCTCTTTACCTCTAATATTCTTATTGAATCGACCAAACGAAGTAGTAGTTCCGTTGTAATTGTTTGGAACTTTGACATTTCGTATAATAAGCGAGTATAGAGTATTTATTTCAGTAACTTGCTCGTTCATTGATTATAAATAACAGAAATATAAACAATATTATCAGTGTTTTATTTACATGACATTTTCCAGATATTCATACGCGATTAGTGGGGGGTTAATAAACGGTTTGGACCCATATTGTTCCGCATCGGTTTGTACTTTTATGCAAATCGAGTAAAATACCGCGAGATTAGTGTGATGTTGTGAGTATATATTCTACAGAAATTCTGTTTTAGCTGGCGTTGTTCGGCTCTTTCTGTAACTAATATATAAGATCGATATTATTTCCACTAAATGTAAGACAGTTGATGGAAATGAATAATTTAAAAAAATGCTGCTTCGTGTCGCTTCTTGTCGCTTACATTCTTCTTGTCGCTTTTTAGTGAGACCGGAAAAATAGTGCAAAATTTGAATTTTTCACGCGCACCTGCTAAAGCTGTAAAGATGGTCGACTCTAGAAGATCTTGAAGGCGTTTGGACGGTCGTAATTTAGATGATTGATGGCAATTAGCTCTGGAAAACCGTCTTCTTGCTGTTGGAGATTCTGTTTTTGTTATGCTACCAGCTGAGGTTAGAAGTTAAATCGACTCACGGACAATTTCAGGTAAGTTGTTCTTTCAGTTTCAATCAACTTGATATTGTCACCTCGTGCAAAGTTGTATCCGCATGAAAAAAGTAATATTTTTTTCCATTTATTTGGTGCAGCTAGGTTTGTCGAGTTATTGTTTAGCCATCCTTGTTTTATCTGAATGATGACAATAATTAGTCATTTTAACAAAATTGAAGAATTTTTTTTATTCTTCGCTGCAAAAAAGTGTAATTTCCGTCCCATGGGTGTGTTGACATAAAATATTGTTGGAAATAATATTAAAATGCATTACACCATGTATCTGATGGGTCTTATTCCCAAACACCTCACTTTTACTAATTTTATCTATATATTTCGGAATAATTTTGAAAAATAAAAATGTTATGTGTAATGTCCGTTCCGCTTTTTCCAGACATCTGATAGTCCATAATTTGTTCATTTCTCAGTAAAATGTTTTGTTTATTCAGTTTTCACATGTGTATCAATAATTTAAATCATGTTTAAGTGTTAATATCTTCTCTTGTTGAAAAAAGTTGACTTAGTAGAAAAATAGAAAATTTCATCAATTTTTTGTCAAAAAAATAATGTTTGTTAACCCAATCTATGAGTATGTTCTTTCATAAGTAAACACAATAATTCTTTGTTTACAAAAATGTTGCAGTAACCATGAATGCTGATGCAATGAAACATGCTATTTAAGGAAAGAAAAAAAATGGTGGAAAAAGTTTAATCATTAATTATAACATTAATTTAAACATTGTACCAATAATTATGATAATTGTTATCTCATCTACTTTTAACCTCTAATTTGATATTAGATTGTGACAAATAATGGTAATTCTGCTATTAAATTTATTAAAGTTTTTTACAATCTTACCAGCAGATAATCATTGATTTTTAATCATTATCAGTAAATCTGATTTTGAAATTTGAAAATTAGTTCCAACTATTAATATCTAAATTGGCATTTTTTTCTATTTATGTATCTTAAATTCAATTTAAGTTAATCATTAAGTGTCTATCAGTAAATAAAGTCAATGTGTAACTATACTTTTCCCAACTCAAGAAATATAATGTAGATATTTTATTTTTCACATGAATCATTTGTAAAACTGGAATTTTAATTAATTGACAAAGAAATGTACTCATTGCAGTGACCCATGGTTGTTTCAATTTGAGAAAAATCAGTAAGAAAAAACATTGTGAGGTGCTTACATTATTATAGAAATTGATTATTTGGTATAATGAGTAGTGAACTGGATGTATATATTATATTAGCATCTTTTGACATTAATTTGTTATTTCAGACATATTTTATTGTTTTGATGCTGTTGAATGTATGTATAGATAATGGTGATTCATGACAAGCAAAAGTGATTGCTTTCCATGTCACTGAGTGCCACATTACTTTTTGTAATGTCCATCCCAGTTTAGTGTAATTATGTTATGTCTGTCCCACTGTAAACTGCTATTATATTTGTAGAGCATACTGATTGAATGATTTCATTTACTGATCAATTGATTTGATTGATAGATTTAACTGAATTTATTGATGATTGATTTATTCATATGGAACATACTGTTTGAATGATTAGATTTATTGATTAATTAATTTGTTGATTAATCTTGATATTTATTGATTGGATTTATGGATTAAGCTCTGATTGATTTGTACTTTAATGACACTTATGCATGCAAATTATTTTATTAAATTATTTGATTGATTGATTGATTGATGGGTCGGTTGATCGATCGATCAATTGGTTTGCTGATTAATCTTAATATTTATTAATTGGATTTATGGATTGAAAAAACCTGATTGATTTGTACTTCAATGACACTGTGTGCAAATTATTTTGTAAAATGTTTAGTTCATAATAGAGCCATAATGATGTTGATTTATCATTTATGTTGGGCCTAAATTAAAGTATTGTTTGTTTCCCCTCCCAACTAAAAGTGGGTAGGTTGGTATGAAATTTTTTTTTTAATCTTTTCATCAAAAACAGGTTAAATGTAGTGAAAAGAAATAATTAGAAAAGTAACTGACAGGGGAATCAGCGGCATGCTCCAGGAATTTTTTTTTGCTAGTTTTAACCTAGTTAATGTAGTATATATTGAATCTTGATTGATTTATAGTGGGGTTATATTTGTATCTTTTCCAAAACGGGGCAGTAATTTGGATAAATGTAATAACATAATTGACTGAGTGCTCTCCCTTAAATACCGGGGAGCGTGGTTAACTAGCTGCTGCCATTAGGTCAATTGTGTCTCATGAAAATCGCTATGCTCATGATTTGGGGTTTTTATTCTAAGTTTGGCTGAAATTTAAAAAAAATACTTTATTTGCCCTTTTCTGACCCCATATTTTAAGAGGTCGGTCAGTCAGAAGAATAATTTATTTAGAGAATATTCCTCATATGACTCATGAAATATAACTTAAGTAGATCTAGATACCACTGAAAACATTTAACAATATCGAAGGAGGCTTTTCTCTGTCAGACGCTTGTTGAACTTACAGCCTTTTCAGAACAATAATAAGTGCCCTAGCGGGCTCGACATGTTGCCATTTGATGACTTCTAGTTTATTTGAAATAAGGATGTTACTTCGGTTTTTATTTGCATACCAGCTTGATATTTTTATACTGATGCTACGAACTGGTCTTATATACGATATACTGCTCATTTTGGCAGAACGTTATGACCCTTGAATAAGGATTGACAGCAGCAATGTCAAATTCTTGCATCTCACATTGACATAGCTAATCAGTCCACCCATCTGCATGTTCATTTTGGCCATCTGGGCTTTTAATTTACCCTTAAAACAGCATTTTGACTCTTGAAATCAGTAAAATAAAGTTTTATGACTCTTTAGTATTTGTACCACAGGGTCAAATTTACAATAAAAATAGAATGAAATTTTGTTGACTCTTCAAATTATCATCAGCCAAGGGTCATTTCTGACCCTCAACTTTTGACGTCTAGTGCAAACCCTGACAATATCTAAGCCCTAGGTCTTCTTATTTCATGGCCATTAACAAGCATCTATGGAGCAAATGCAAATACCGAAAAATATATTTTGCACACAAAGGTAAAAATGTGAGACGTAGGATGTACATGTAATGGCCTCGAGCTAATATTATTTATAAAGTTAAGGTTTGTCAGGTAACCAGAAACAAACGATTTTTTACACCTCACAATGCTGCAAAGCCAGCCAACAACAGGTCTCTCAGTGTGTTGATTTATCTTAGGTTGTGAATATAATAAACCTTGTGGACTATATATTTAAGTGGACTTGATATTTATTTATATTGATTGAAGTAAGCTGAGTGCTTTTATTAAAGATGAATTAAGTATTTCTGGAAAACTTAATAAATTTGTACCATTTGATAAAACAAAGCTATGTGGTATCAATTTCTTCCATTGATTTTTTTTATTTTTATTTTGTTTATGAATGAATATGCGTTTCTATTTTAACTTGTAATTTTCAGGAGTAGCCACATTGAGATCAGACAGCTTCAACTATTGTCCATAAAGTTGGTTACAACATTAATGTGGATCATTGAAGATCATACTGCAGGAAAGCAATATTGAGGGATGATTATCTGAAACAGGTGGATGGTAGGTGTTTGTATTTTTTGTTATGTTTTACATTTCATTTCTTCTGTATATGTTAAGGCTTCACTTGGTGCAGAATTGCATCCTGTCTGAAAATCCTTTAATCACCAGTGTGTACACACTGGAGGATGGAGGATCTGAGTTTGGCATTGAAACCATATGTTTTAATGTTATTCTCAAAAGCACCAGGTGGATAGTAGGTGTTTGTATTTTTTGTTCCCACATCTCACACTAAAGTTCTCCTAACTCACACTAAGGTTCCCCCCACTTGCACTTAGATTTCTGTATCTGGCACTAAGGTTCCCCCAGCTTGCACTACGGCCCCCCTAACTCACATTTAGGTTCCTCTGACTCATGCAAAGGTTCCCTTAGCCTACATTCAGTTTCCTCTTACCCACGCTAACGTTCCTGTAAGTCTCGCCAATGTTCCTGTATTTCGCACTTAGACTCTCTCAGTTCATACTAAGGTTCCCCTCACTCAGATTCGGTGTCCTCTAACTCTCCTCAAAGTTTCTCCAGTTCATATTTGGGTTCCCCTGGATCACATGAAAGTTTACATGGCTCGCATTGAGGTTCCCGTAGCTTACACTGATGTTCTCGTATTTTACACTGAGGCTTCCCAAGCTCACGCTTAGGTTCCCCTAACTGGCATTCAGGGTACACAAACTTTCTTTTGGGTTGTCCTAATTCACATTTGGGTTGCCCTAACTCGCAGGAAGGATCCTGTTACTTACATCAAGGTTCACATAGCATGCACATAGGTTGCTTTCATTTGCACTTAGGTTCTCTCAGATTGCATTCAGGTACCCCTAACTTACATTAAGGTTCCCATATCTCATATTGATGTTATCCGAAACTCTAATGGCAGAATGGCATCCAGTCTGAAAGTCCTCAAAATTACCAGTGTGTACACACTGGAGGAATGAGGATCTGAGTTTGGCATTGAAACCTTATGTAGAAATTGTGCGATGATCAGTTGCGCCCTCTGGTCAAAGTGCGGTATCTACGTATTGTGTCTTAATGTCATTCTCAAATGCATTGTGGGCCGCTCAGTATCGCCCCTGATCGGAATGCAGTGTATTGAAAGCCTAAGAGTTTTGGGTGACATTGATGTGAGGTGTGTGAACCTTGATGTGAGTGATGGGTACCTGAGTGTGACTTGAGGGGATCTGAGTGTGAGTGAGAGTGACTTAAGTGTGAGTTGTGTGGACTTTAGTGTGAGTGGCAGGGTCGCTTTTGTGAGTTAGGGTAGCCTGAATGCGAGTTGGGGGAATCTGGAAGAGGGCAAGTGTATCCTGAATGCGAGTTGGTGGAATCTAAGTGTTTGTTTGAGAGGACTTAATGTGAGATACAGGAACGTTGGTGTGAGTTGTGGGAACCCTAATGTGGGTCATGGGAACTTTCGTGTGGTTTGGGGGGGCCTTGATGTGAGTTGGGGGAGTCTTGGAGAGAGTTGGGGGGCACTGAGTTTGGGTGGGGGTGCCTTGGTGTGAGTTGGGGGGGTCTGGGTGCAAGATATGGGGGCATTGTTGGGAGTTGCAGGAGCGTTGATGTGGGTTGGAGGAGGCCGAATGTGAGTTGGGAGAGCCATTGTGTGAGTTGGGGGGGTCTGGATGTGAGGTAGGGGGGCCATGGTGTGAGTTGGGGGAACCTTGGTGTGATTTATGGGAGTCTGGGTGTGAGTGAGGGGAGCCATGGTGCGAGGTAGGGGGACCTTGGTGTGGGATGTGTGTGTGTTTTTTTTATTCTTATCAGTCATTTTATTTTTGTTTTATTTATATTTATTACAGTGTGACTTATTGTCACTGGGGTTTAACGCCGGTTCACCTAACCAGTTTTCCTGGACTGTATACTAGCCAGTACTAACTTACCTTTCGACAAGGAGCTGGCAACTTCTCCACATAAGGAGGAAAATCAACATTTTTGTCAAAAATAATTTGTATAAAGAATGATCCATTTAAGTTGTAGTCTATTTTGTTATATTTTAATTAATGTCATACTTTATTTATAGGATAATTTTTGTTATTTTCTTTTAATCTTATCAGTCAATATTTTTTTACAGTTTATCATCACTTAAGTAAATTAGAATACATTTTAGGTATAGGTTATTTTGTTACATTTTTAATTAATATCTTACTTTTTTGATAGGATATCACCTTATGTAGAGTTTGTACGATGATCAGTTGCGCCCGCTGGTCAAAGTGCAGCATCTGCGTATTGTTTCTTAATGTATTATTTTTTAATCAGTTAATATTTTTTTACAGTTTATTATCACTTAAGTAAGTTAGAATACATTTTAGGTTTAGGTTATTTTGTTATATTTTTGATTAATATCTTACTTTTTTGATAGGATAATTTTTGTTATTGTCTTTTAATCTTATCAGTCAATATTTTTTCAGTTTATTATCACTTAAGTAAATTAGAATACATTTTAGGTGTAGGTTATTTTGTTATATTTTTTAATTAATATCTTACTTTTTTGGATAGGATAATTTCTTATTATTTCTTATTCATTTCGGTTGTTATTGACTAATGTATAATTTGTTTGTTTTTATGTGACATATTGTCACTGGGGTTTAACACCGGTTCACCTAACCAGTTTTCCTGGACTGTATACTAGCCAGTACTTACTTACCTTTGGACAAGGAGCTGGCAACTTCTCCACATAAGGAGGAAAATCAACATTTTTGTCAAAAATAATTTGTATAAAGAATGATCTATTTATGTTGTAGGCTATTTTGTTATATTTTAATTAATGTCTTACTTTATTTATAGGATAATTTTTGTTATTGTTTTTTTATCTTATCAGTCAACATTTTTTTAGTTTATTATCACTTAAGTAAATTAGAATACATTTTAGGTATAGGTTATTTTGTTATATTTTTTATTAATATCTTACTTTTTTGATAGGATATAACCTTATGTAGAGATTGTACGATGATCAGTTGCGCCCGCTGGTCAAAGTGCAGTATCTACGTATTGTGTGTTAATGTATTATTTTTTAATCAGTTAATATTTTTTTATAGTTTATTATCACTTAAGTAAGTTAGAATACATTTTAGGTGTAGGTTATTTTGTTACTTTTTTTTGTTAATATCTTTCTTTTTGGATAGGATAATTTGTTATTATTTCTTATTTATTTCAGTTGTTATTGACTTATGTGTAATTTGTTTGTTTTTATGTGACATATTGTCACTGGGGTTTAACGCCGATTCACCTAACCAGTTTTCCTGGTCTGTATACCAACCAGTACTAATTTACCCTTCTACAAGGAGCTGGCAACTTCTCATATGGAGTGAAATTGACATTTTTGTCAAAAATAACTTATGTAAAGAATAGTATTTTAGATGTAGGTTATTTTGTTATTTTTTAAATAATTGTTTAACTTTATTTTGTTATATTTTTTTATTTTAGTTTCCTGATTTTTTAATTTTTTTTTTATATTTTTTTTAAGATCATCGTTTCCCTGGTTGATAATGCAGTGCAATGAACTATCATCAAATTGGAACCATCCTTTTTTAAGAATGTATAAAAGGTGAGTGTCATAATCTTTTTTTACAAAAGTACATCGTTACAACAGATAACATACTAGATATGTGTACAAGAATTTTTGTAATGACTTATATAAAAATCAAATCGGAGAAAGTCTCAGAAAATATATGTACTAGTGATATGTTTGTGTTGCATTCTTAGCTTGATTTAAAGTGACAGAAGCTTGTTGATTGCTACTGAATTATTTTGCTGTACTTTTTATGAACCTCATAGAAACACCCATTGATTTCTGGCGTGGTAGTTAGTATCACAATCGTTGTAGACTATTTACAGTGTTTGTCTCATGACAGTTGTTGCACTTGATTGATGAGCAGTTTGTTAATGTAACATGATTTAAGCACCTGTATATCTACGTATTTTCTTTTTCTCTGCGACATATTTCAAATGATCTAGAAAATGTGTAGGGATCTCATAAGATTTTGTGTCTGAATCTGTTTTGCATTTTAGACCCAAAATTGATCAAATTTGAATAGGGCCTATTTTTGCAATTTTTACTCAAAATTGGACTTCAAATGTTGGGCCAAACTGATATTTTCCACATTTATTTGTCAGAATCCATTTTGCATTTTAGACCCAAATTTGATCAAATTTGAATGGGGCCCATTTTTGCAATTTTTACTCAAAATTGGACTTAGAAATTTTACAGACAATTTCAATTTTAATGCCAATAAAGTGGAAATGGCCTTATCTAAAGATTCTTTACTTGTTCCAATCTATCTTTTGTTTTTATACCATTCATATGAAATATTGAAAATGTCAAATATATAATTCAGAAAGACGCCAGCATTATATTTTTTCTTGCATGGCAGTAAACTCATTCATTATTCTTAATATGTCATAAGTTTTCTTATGATAGTCTAGTGTCACAATAATTACACTGATTTTCTTCTCAATACTTTGAATTAAGATTTTACTTATAGACCAACTATTCCAACAAAATTTAAAAAATCTATTCCCATTCATGTAAAAAAACGTGCGTTATCATGTGAAAATACAAATATGCGTGCATGCATCCAAATTTAACTTCCTTTAATCACAGGTGTATAAAATTATTAAAAACGATCAGCGACTCTTTCTAAAACAATTTTATTAATGTAAACAACGTGCAGACACTTGCATTGCATAGTTCCCGATGCAGAGCGGTGCATTGGAAGATTTCTGCCCTGAACTTATAAAATGTCGTCTGCGAAAACAGTCAACGCAGTGGTCGTTTTTATCAAAGAATTTATCTAATGACACTTTGCATGCAAATTATTTTGTAAAATGTTAAGTTCATAATAGAGTCATAGTGATGTTGATTTATCATTTTTCTTTGGCCTAAATTAAAATATTGTTTGTTTCCCCTCAATTGACCCATGCCAATTAGAAGTGGGTAGGTTGGTAGGAATTTTTTTTTAAAAAAAAAATCATCAAAAAAAACAGGTTAAATGCCTCACAATACTGCAAAGCCAGCCAGCAACAGTCCTCTCAGTGTGTTGATTTATCTCTTAGGTTGAATATTGAATGAAGGAAGCCGAGTGCTTTTATTAAAGATGAATTAAATAATTCTGGAACACTTAATAAATTTGGACCATTTGGTAAAACAAAGCTATGTGGTATTAATTTCTTCCATTGATTTATTTTTATTTTGTTTATGAATGAATATTCATTTCTATTTTAATTTGTAATTTATAGGAGTAGCCGTATTGAGACCTGACAGCTTCAACTATTGTCCATGAAGTTGGTTACAACATAAATGTGGATCATTGAAGATCATACTGCAGGAAAGCAATATTAATGGATGGTTATCAGAATCAAGTGGATGGTAGGTGTTTGTATTTTTTGTTCCCACATCTCCAACTAAAGTTCTCCTAAATAGCGCTAAGGTTCCCCTCACTCAGATTCGGTGACCTCTAACTCTCCTCAAAGTTTCTCCAGCTCATATTTGGGTTACCCTGGATCACATGATTGTTCACATGGCTCACATTGATGTTCCTGTTGCTTACACTGATGTTCTCGTATTTTACACTGAGGCTTCCCAAGCTAACGCTTAGGTTCCCCTAACTGGCAATCAGGGTACACGAACTTTCTTTTGGGTTGTCCTAATTCACATTTTGGTTGCCCTTACTCGCAGGAAGGATCCTGTTACTTACATCAAGGTTCACATAGCATGCACTTAGGTTGCTTTCACTTACACTTAGGTTCTCTCAGATTGCATTCAGGTACCCCTAACTTACATTAAGGTTCCCATATCTCATATTGATGTTATCCGAAACTCTAATGGCAGAATGGCATCCAGTCTGAAAATCCTCAAAATTACCAGTGTGTACACACTGGAGGATTGAGGATCTGAGTTTGGCATTGAAACCTTATGTAGAAATTGTACGATGATCAGTTGCGCCCGCTTGTCAAAGTGCAGTATCTACATATTGTGTCTCAATGCTATTCTCAAAAGCATTGTGAGCCGATCAGTAGTGCCCCTGATCGGAATGCAGTGTATAGAATGCCTAAGAGTTTTTGGGTTACATCGGTGTGAGGTGTGTGAGCCTTGATGTGAGTGACGGGTACCTGAGTGTGACTTGAGGGGATCTGAGTGTGAGTGAGAGTGACTTAAGTGTGAGTTGTGGGGATTTTAGTCTGAGTGGCAGGGTCACTTTTGTTAGTTAGGGTAGCCTGAATGCGAGTTGGGAGAATCTGGAAGAGGGCAAGTGTATCCTGAATGCGAGTTGGTGGAATCTAAGTGTTTGTTTGAGAGGACTTAATGTGAGATACAGGAACGTTGGCGTAAGTTGTGGGAACCCTAATGCGGGTCATGGGAACTTTCGTGTTGTTTGGGGGTGCCTTGATGTGAGTCGTGGGAGCCTTGGAGAGAGTTGGGGGGCACTGAGTTTTTTGAATTAATATCCACTTTTTGATAGGCTAATTTTTGTTATTGTCTTTTTGTTATTGTAGGTTATTTTATTATATTTTTTATTAATATCTTACTTTTTTGATGGGATAATTTTTGTTATTGTCTTAATCTTTTCAATCATTATTTTTTTCACAGTTAATTATCACTTAAGAAATTAGAATACATTTTAGGTAGAAATTGTACAATGATCAGTTGGGCCCGCTGGTCAAAGTGCAGTATCTGCGTATTGTTTCTTAATGTATTATTTTTTAATCTTATCAGTCAGTATTTTTTACTGTTTAATTATCACTTAAGTAAATTAGAATACATTTTAGGTGTAGGTTATTTTGTTATATTTTTTATTAATATCTTACTTTTTTGATAGGATAATTTTTGTTATTGTCTTTTAATCTTATCAGTCAATATTTTTTTCAGTTTATTATCACTTAAGTAAATTAGAATACATTTTAGGTGTAGGTTATTTTGTTATATTTTTTAATTAATATCTTACTTTTTTGGATAGGATAATTTCTTATTATTTCTTATTTATTTCAGTTGTTATTAACTAATGTATAATTTGTTTGTTTTTATGTGACATATTGTCACTGGGGTTTAACACCGGTTCACCTAACCAGTTTTCCTGGACTGTATACTAGCCAGTACTAACTTACCTTTCGACAAGGAGCTGGCAACTTCTCCACATAAGGAGGAAGATCAACATTTTGTCAAAAATAATTTGTATAAAGAATGATCTATTTATGTTGTATTTTAATTAATGTCTTACTTTATTTATGGGATAATTTTTGTTATTGTTTTTTATCTTATCTGTCAATATTTTTTTAGTTTATTTTCACTTAAGTAAATTAGAATACATTTTAGGTATAGGTTATTTTCTTACATTTTTTATTAATATCTTACTTTTTTGATAGGATATAACCTTATGTAGAGTTTGTACGATGATCAGTTGCGCCCGCTGGTCAAAGTGCAGCATCTGCGTATTGTTTCTTAATGTATTATTTTTTAATCTTATCAGTCAGTATTTTTTACTGTTTAATTATCACTTAAGTAAATTAGAATACATTTTAGGTGTAGGTTATTTTGTTATATTTTTTATTAATATCTTACTTTTTTGATAGGATAATTTTTGTTATTGTCTTTTAATCTTATCACTCAATATTTTTTTTTACAGTTTATGATCACTTAATGAGAATACATTTTAGATGTAGGTTATTTTGTTACTTTTTTTGTTAATATCTTTCTTTTTGGATAGGATAATTTGTTATTATTTCTTATTTATTTCAGTTGTTATTGACTTATGTGTAATTTGTTTGTTTTTATGTGACATATTGTCACTGGGGTTTAACGCCGATTCACCTAACCAGTTTTCCTGGTCTGTATACCAACCAGTACTAATTTACCCTTCTACAAGGAGCTGGCAACTTCTCATATGGAGTGAAATTGACATTTTTGTCAAAAATAACTTATGTAAAGAATAGTATTTTAGATGTAGGTTATTTTGTTATTTTTTAAATAATTGTTTAACTTTATTTTGTTATATTTTTTTATTTTAGTTTCCTGATTTTTTAATTTTTTTTTTTTATTTTTTTTTAAGATCATCGTTTCTCTGGTTGATAATGCAGTGCAATGAACTATCATCAAATTGGAACCATCCTTTTTTAAGAATGTATAAAAGGTGAGTGTCATAATCATTTTTTACAAAAGTACATCGTTACAACAGATAACATACTAGATATGTGTACAAGAATTTTTGTAATGACTTATATAAAAATCAAATCGAAGAAATTCTCAGAAAATATATGTACTTGTGTTATGTTTGTGTTGCATTCTTAGCTTGATTTAAAGTGACAGAAGCTTGTTGATTGCTACTGAATAATTTTGCTGTACTTTTTATGAACCTCATAGAAACACCCATTGATTTCTGGCGTGGTAGTTAGTATCACAATCGTTGTAGACTATTTACAGTGTTTGTCTCATGACAGTTGTTGCACTTGATTGATGAGCAGTTTGTTAATGTAACATGATTTAAGCACCTGTATATCTACGTATTTTCTTTTTCTCTGCGACATATTTCAAATGATCTAGAAAATGTGTAGGGATCTCATAAGATTTTGTGTCTGAATCTGTTTTGCATTTTAGACCCAAAATTGATCAAATTTGAATAGGGCCTATTTTTGCAATTTTTACTCAAAATTGGACTTCAAATGTTGGGCCAAACTGATATTTTCCACATTTATTTGTCTGAATCCATCTTGCATTTTAGACCCAAATTTGATCAAATTTGAATGGGGCACATTTGTGCAATTTTTACTCAAAGTCGGACTTCAATTGTTGGGCCAAACTGAGATTTTCCACATTCATTTGTCTGAATCTGTTTTGTAATTTAGACCCAAAATTGTTAAAATTTGAATGGGGCCCATTTTTGCAATTTTTCCTCGAAGTTTGACTTCGTATGTTGGGCCAAACTGAGATTTTCCACATTTATTTGTCTGAATCCATCTTGCATTTTAGACCCAAATTTGATAAAATTTGAATGGGGCCCATTTTTGCAATTTTCCCTCGAAGTTTGACTTCGAATGTTGGGCCAGACTGAGATTTTCCACATTTATTTGTCTGAAGCCATCTTGCATTTTAGACCCAAATTTGATCAAATTTGAATGGGCCCATTTGTGCAATTTTTACTCGAAGTTTGACTTCGAATGTTGGGCCAAACTGAGATTTTCCACATTCATTTGTCTGAATCCATTTTGCATTTTAGACCCAAAATTGTTCAAATTCGAATGGGGCCCATTTTTGCAATTTTTACTCAAATTTGGACTTCGAATGTTGGACCAAACTGAGATTTTCCACATTCATTTGTCTGAATCTGTTTGGCATTTTAGACTCAAAATCAATCAAATTTGAATGGGGCCCATTTTTGCAATTTTTACTCAAAGTTGGACTTCGAAATTGTACATACAATTTCAATTTTGATGCCAATAAACTGGAAATCTATAGAGATTCTTTAGTTGTTCCATTTTATCTTTTGTATTTATACCATTCATATAAAATATGGAGAATGTCAAATTAATAATTCAGAAAGACGCCAACATTATATCTTTTCTTTCATGGCAGTAAACTCATTCATTATTCTTAATGAATCATAAGTTTTCTTATGGTAGTCTAGCATCACAATAATTACATTGATTTTCTTCTCAATACTTTCAATTAAGATTTTACTTATAGACCAACTGTTCCAACAAATTTTGAAAAATCATGACACGGTATCCACTAAAACACTGTGTGAACACACGAGGATCACTAATGTACTTACGAAGATATTTCACCTGACTATGTCCGGCAATAAGAGCCATTTTGACGCAACAATTCAATTCAATTCACAAACAAACACAAACACAAAATATAAAGTTCCCAAAACTATACAGTAATTATGAACAGAAAAAACACACAAGTAGTACTTTTCTTTTAAAGCGGTTGTGATGCACATACAGGTTGGAGCTAATTTGTTGTTATGATCATGTGACAACTTTTTCTGCATTTCTCTTTTTTTCTGAGATGATGAGTAAATATTTTGATTGGTTAAACTAAATGATAGATAAAGGTGAAAATGTATCTTGCAATCATAACCGTCATCAAATGGTCGGTATTTTTTTCTTAAGTGACTACTTCAAAGGACAGACTAACTGATTTAAAGATGTGACAACATGATTAAAGAATCAATTATCATTATCATTGATGTTGATTGATCACACTGATGCGGAACCTGCCACACTTCAATAAACCAATTAGCGCTACCCATTCCGGGATTTGACAGTAAGATGTTGGTACCAATGATAAGTAATATGCATTTGAATGTTTATATTTCTCATGCTTTTCTCAATTGGATTTGTATATTATTGCTATCTTGTTTATTTTCATTTGTAAACTGTCTATTCCAGGTCCCCGTTAGACCAGTTTCTACTGTATATATATAATATATCCATTACATATTGAACTTGGTATTGACAGGTTTTTGTTTTAAATTTCAGCAGTACATGTGGCAGTGAAGAATTGAACTGTGTTAGATGCTATTTACAGAACTTTGTAAAAATGGTTAATTCATTACAATGTAAGTACTGTATAAGCTTATCCATGACCTTAGATAAGCCACATACTAAATGTAGAAAATTAGTGTAATGTTCAACAATGTATCATCTATTAGTTTTAAATTGTAGTTCCGATTCTCTCTTCTCTCACTTTTCTTGTAAGTTTGTATATTTTAAAAACATGTTAACCATGGTTTCTCTTTCTGTCATATTTTTTTCAGGACATTGAAGGGAAAAAATCAGAGAATCAGCACACTTATATGATTTTAATGTATTGAAGTTTTGATATTTTTATCATTTAATCAAGTTGCATAATGTTTGTAGTATATTAGACTTACTTGTAAAATCAGACATTGTTTGTTAATTTCAGCTCTACAAATGGCAGAGGACTGTTATTTTCAGGTGTTACTTACAGAACCTAGTATTAAGCTGAAGCTGTCAGTACAATGTGAGTACTTTTTATGATATTTGTTTACTTTGTTGTGTTCATAGTCTGAAAATCTATATATGCTACTTTTGTTCTAAAAACTTGCATGTAAGGTGTAATTTCAAGACATGCAATTTATTTTAAACAGTCTATGAACTTAGACTCAGCTAAAAGAAACAATAAATGTGAAAATAAAGAATAGATTATCTTTCCAACAGCATGTAAGATATAATTTTGAGACTTTAAATTAATTTTAAGTAGTCCTTGACCTGAGATAAAATCCCATTTTAAAGGAAAACAATAAGTATGATTATTTTTTCAACAGCATATTGTCTGTTGGTGTTTTCATCTTAACGACATTATGTTAACCATGTTGTCTCTTTCTTTCATGTTTTTTTAGGACATCAAACAGAAATCTCCAGTTGATATAACCATAATCAGCACACTAATATCATTTTAATATATTGAAATTATCATCAAATTTATTGTTTTTCTTCTGTCTTTAATTTTCTTATGTACATATATTGTATATCATACTAGACTGACAAGTAAATACTGACTTTTGGTTTATTTTTATTTTAGTTGTGAAGAAAGTTAATTTAAACAGTGTTGGGATACTACTCACAGAATGAAGTAAACTTGACAAGTAAGTTCTCAATTTATTATAAATCAGTTACTTTAGCTTGGGACTATTAATAATTAATAAAATATTAATTAATATATAATTTTAGTGTACTGATACATTAAATACTGGTCCAATTTAAGACTTGGGCTATTACAGTACAGGTCCCAAGCTTACAAAACTCAAGAACAAAATAAAAAGTGCATGTTTTAAGGTTTTGATAATTGGTGCACAACATTGTCTTGTTGTCCTCTTCTAGGATTGTTCAGATTATGCTTGCTGGGTTGAAATTGGTTCTGTCCCATTAGTCACTTGTTTACCAAATTCAATTTATTTCATTAGTCATTCAGATAAGTAATATAGGGCTTACATCAAGGCTTACTTGTTTATGTAGACTACACCTGTAATTCAGACATTGTAATGAGGCAATAGTCTATATCTAGCTTGCCTTTAGTATGATTTTTGTGCAAAGAGAAAGTTTATTTGTATTTATTTTTATTCTCATTCAGTGTCATTGATAACACATAGGTTGCTTTATATTTCCAGGTATCATTTTGGACTTCTGTTTCAAGTGTTCATCAAAACCAGTCATACATTATGTAGAAAGATCACTCCCAAGTCAGCCATTTAGAAATACAGTCTGATATTTGTTTATATGCATATACACACCAGGCTGTCATTTCATAGGTTCATCAGAACTAAGACTTTTTAAACTCTGAATCATAACATTTATATACAATTTAAATTTAATTAACAGCCAGCTATGAATTCAGGCTGCAATTTCTGCAGTGCACACATTTTTTTGACTTGATTGACCAAATAAACCTCTAAATAAAGAACACCTGAGCATTAAGTCCACATTGCTTCTCTCCCTTTGTTCTAAGTTTTACTGTGTGTGACAATTTTGCAAGAAAGCTTTAGAACATTTAATGGATATTATATCATCACTAATGAGAGGTGGCATCATTCTTTAAGTTCAAAAAGTTCAACTAAGCTCAAATATGTCTTTGAAATGACATCCTAACGCCATGTATTGAACATTTCATGTCTAAAATAGGATATTATCTGGCACATTCGAACTTATTGTACACAAGTTTCTGCTTTGTTAACAAGCAGTCATTCTCCAAGCTTTAATTTTTTGTTTAATTCCTATTCCTGCCATATAGTTTGAATTTTCTTTGCTTAATGTCTGTGATCTTAGCTTCTTAAAAAATCCTTTAAGATTACAGCTGTTTTAACATCTTTTTCATACATGTACCCAGAAATTGTATCGTCATTTATGTGTTATCTGATGATTTTTGATGTCAAATATGAACCAGATAAGTCTTGAAGTTGTATTCATTTATGATGTACTAGATAAGATTTTTATATTGTACTCTCCATATTACTATTAGTATAATTATGCATATCTTTACTTTGTACTTACCACATATATTGCAATCTTGATTTTTATAGTAAGACTGCTGACTGCTCCTTGTTTGGTTTATAATGTTGTTTTTACTTGTTTAGATAAGGTTATTACCATGGTAACTTAAATGATCACATAAACACTTCCTGCTGTTTTTCATTCATTTTTCTTGCTTCCTTTTGGTTTATTAAATATCATCGATTTGAATAACGTTTTGTGTATTTCTGTCCTTTAGTCTGTGCATTTTTTTGTCAAAGTGACTTTTAAAGATATTTTTTCTCCAAGTTTATGAAATGTTCAAATCAAAATATTCATTTGTTGTAATATGCTGTTATTGATTTTTTATACAACATGAAGTAATCATACATATATGCTGGACTGTTTTTCCTCAATGCTACTGTTTTTATATTTTAAAAGCAGTTCCTTTGCGCTATCAGTTTTGTCCACCATTTGCATTTTTTATTAACGGGGGAGACAATTGACAATTACTATGTTTCATAAATGTGTTAGGGCCCTTTGTATATTTGCTGTTATGATTAATTGCCTAATTGATTCATTGTTGATACTAATAGGTGTATTATTACCAAATTTTCTAAAGTTAATTGATAACATAATGAAAAATATTTACTGATTTGGTAATATATTTATTTTGACTCCCAACTACTGTTAATGTCTGAAGTTCAGGTTAAAGTGAGAATTCAGTTTGTAAAATAAGAATAACTTTTAGTATGATCTATTAAGTGTTTTTCATATTTTACACATGTTCAAGTCTTGAATCCTTACGTAAAATAAGGCAAATGAAATTTGAATTGTGTAATATACATCTTTGGGGTATTTTATGCTAAATTCATAATGAAAATGTGTTAGACTTTATGATGTGGAAAAAATTGCTCTTTCTACTGACCTTATGGTCTCTAGTCATTTTTTTTTCTTTCCAATATTTTCATTATGTCCGCACTTCAAAGTAACTTTTTTTTCTTAATCTGCAATCATTTTGTTAGTTGAGATTTTTTAGAAGTTTGTTCCGTATGAAATGCATCTCAGAACTACAGAAAAATTCTGTTGTCCTACTGATCTATTTTTTGGGGAGGGGGGATTTTTGTGGAAAGAATTATCAATGCTTTTGGTCTAATGTGAAAAAATGTGCTTTGTTTTATTGTTATTCCACATGTTGTAAATACTTGGAATAAAACATATATAATCTGTAATTTAAATTAACACCAAACTGTGTACATGTATTGTCAGGATTTGAGATTTGATCATGTATGTATCCTAATCTCAAACTGACTATATTTTGAACCTTTTCTTGTTTAAATATGCCTGAATTTGTCCATAATTTCATGTAATTGTTAACATTTAGGCCATCCTCAAAAAAATGTTGGTGTGTGTTTACTCAACCCAAAACCATAAGTGGGAAGGCAGATAGTCAGAAAATTTTAACATCATATACATGTATATTTTTTGCTTGTTCTGAAAATGAAAAGCTGGAATGGAGTTTGAATGATTTTTGTTTAAATAGATCAAATAATATTTGGGATAGGGATGGATTTTTTAATACCATGTGTGGAATTGCAAACCAACATTTTTTAGTGATGGCCTAATAGTGTACATAATTGTTTTCATGTGTTTTATCGTGTTTTTAATGAGTATATTCCAATACCAGCCAGAGTCTGATCTTTGCAACTGTATACTTGTGTATGGCTTGGCTTGGGATTTGAGTTCTGTGGGTCAAGATCACCTGTACAAAAATAGGAAAATGGTACAAAACCTGATTTGGTGGCAATGCAGTAGTTGTTTCTTTAATGGTTTTACATCGACTGTTTGAACTTGACAATTTTTATTTTCGATTCTTTCTCATGAATTTGCAAAGAATAACAAAAAACAAGTATTCAGTAAAGAGATCAGTGTCTTGTTTTGAAATTGGAGACAATGTATTACAATTGTTTTATGTACATGCTTCTCAAAATAAAATTAATAAACATTAGTTGTAGTTAAGGATTTTGAAAATAAATGTATACATTAAAACATGGTAATAGTGACTTCTTGGGAACCTAAATAATTACTAGCTTAAATCCATGTTTATGACACTAAGAAGGGTTTGTTCTGAAAAATGAATACTACACTTTTTCTGATTCTTTACTGTACACTAAGTTCTCTATAACCATGTTTTACTGTATACTGCGTTCAATCATCAAATCTCTTGATTCATCCTGCAAGGTAAATCAAAAGTGTGGTTGGGAAACCATTTCAAACCACAACCTGGCACCTGTACAGCTTACCATACCTGAAATTTACTTTACACTATGAACAACATGTCAGTAACATGTTCACAAAATACAGTCAAACCTGTGAACAAAGGCCACCCTCAGGAAAGATAAAATGTGGCCTTTATTGACAGATGGCCTTTATTTAGAGGGCAGTTTTTAGATAATCAGTGACGGTTTTAAAGAAGGGCCTTTATTCACAGGGTGGTCTTTATTTGGAGGTGGTCTCAAACACAGGTTTGACTGTATACATTATGTATACAAATATGAAATATGGAAAATTGACATCAAAACACTGCAACAGAAAATACATTACAAAATTCTTCAAATTTAATCATTTTGATACCATTTATTTTAAAACAGTTTTAAAATCTTTCAACTGGTTAAACAGTACATAAGTATTATTGTTCTGAACAGGTAAATTTCTAACAGCAAGTCCAACATACAAAAATCTTACAAACTACCAGAATTCTCAGAAAAGGCATATATTGCAGACATTTACCTTGAATAGCTGACAATGCAATGTAACATTTTATATTATAAACTAAGGTTAACAAGATTTTAAAGCTAAAATGTTGCTGTCCTAGCAAACAAATAATGAAACAAGCGCCTGACCTTGGACAACCCGTGACCTTCAGTGATACACAATAATGAAGAAATTATTACCAAAAACATTAAACTACAGAAAAACTATCCAGCAATTAATTAAAAACAACAATCTCCTGTCATTAAACGTCAATATTAAATAATAAAATCTACTTACAAGCTAATAATCCAGAAATTAATCCAACAAACTATATTGTAGAATTGTCAGCCATGTTGACTTATGATAAGCCAATCAAAACAGCTTTTACAGATCAGATGATCATGTGACATGACATAACCAATGAAAATAACTGTTACAATGCCTCTTGATAACCTATAGTAAATTTATATATGAAATTTTGAATCAAGATTAATGTGTGGGCTTGTGGCGCAGTGGATAAGCTGTCTGACTGTCAATCCGGAGGTCGTGAGTTCAAGCCCCACCAGAGGTAGGTGAAAATCTATATATGTATGAATTGTATAAAATTGTAATATGTATGTAACTAACCCTACTAACATACTAACATGCAAATTAACATGAGCACTACTAACACTAACATGCAAAGTAACATGAGCACCACTAACATACTAACAGGAACACTGGTAACAACCTAACCTGACTCACAACATAACATGTACACCACTCACACCATAACAAGAAAGCAAAGCAAGTAATAAAATCAGAAATTACAATCTAACAGAAATTTTTTTTTTTTAATTTTATTTTTTTTTCTTGAAATGCGCTTATGGTACTCCTATACTGTTACCATAACAATCAGAAAAGTTTGGTAAAAAAAAATTGTACCTAATGGTCAAAGGGAGGTAATTATTACCTCCCTTTGACAATAAGATACCATTTTTCGTTAATTTTTTCTTTTTTTTTCTTTTTTAACAAACTTTCTTCTGACTGTTATGGTAACAGTATAGGAGAACCACAAGCGCATTTCCAAAACGAATGAAATAAAAAAAAATAAACAAAAATCTAACATTGTCCAAAAAATCATTCTGTGGTTTGGTAGCTTACACATGCACACAGTTAAACCTGTGAAAAAGGACATTACATAAAGTTGGCCTTTACAGAAGGGGCCATTTAGAGTTTATTTGGTCTTTTTTATCTAAAACCTCTTATCAAAGGCCATCTGGGATTGATTTTATCCATTTTATCAAAAAAATAATTAAATAAAAGCATTACAGACTTATTTCTCCTCTCTTTTTCACTGGTTCAATTGTATGTATTTTACAATAAAAAAAATTAAAAAGATCCTGAGAAAAAAATATTTATGTTGCACACATTTGGAAAAAAACTTACTTGAAAAAAAGTTGAGTTTAATTCTTTTGGCTTGTTTTAGAAATGTACCAGTAGTTCTCTTTTTACTGTTGCCATTGCAAGTTAAAGAATGTGGTGTGCAACATAAATAAAGGTAAGTTTTACAGATCAAAGTCTAAATAAAAACTACTGGGGTTTAAAAAAACATATAAAAAATGTTTAAAAAATGTGACATGAATAAATATATAAAAAATACAATTTTGAATGAAATAGACCTTCATTTACAAAATGTTCAAATTTACAACACAGGAAAATGTTCAAGGAGAGTTGTACCAATAAAATCTGAAACTCATACAAATGCCCTTGATATTTAGGCCAGTCTGACCAGTCATGCAATTTTCAGACATGAAGAAATCAATAGCATCATTTTCATTGTTATTATTTGAACAAAGTGGCCCAGGCATTGACCAACTTGCAGACAGTATACACTATCTAGTCAGCTGCAGAAAAATAAAATCAAAAATGAATTTAAGTCATATAAAATCTACTTACAAGATATAAATCCAAACAGTAATCCAGCACATGTTATATGTAAACTCTGGCCAGCCATATTTGTTTTGGAAAATTTACTAAGCCAATCAAAATAGCTTTTACGTATCAGAGGTCATGTCAGTGACATGTGACAGCCAATAGTAAATTTATATATGAAATCTTTTGTAAGGTTTGATATGAGAACTTGTGGTGTAGTGGATAAGGTGCCTGACTGATAACTAGAAGGTTGTGAGTTCAAGCCACACTGGAGTAAGTCAAATTATTTATATCTAAAAATTGTTGTTTATGAATTGTTTAAAATGTATGTATATAAACTAACCACTTCTAACACAAAAATGCACAAATATGTGCAGTTTCATTTACTCAAAAAAATTATTTTTTTTAAAAAAAAAAAAGTTTAAATTTGAAAATTTGGAAATGTGCAATATGAACTTTTCTGACACTTTTAAGTAGGATTTTGTCTTTTTTAGTTTTAGATTATGTTTTAAACAGAAGTTACAAATTTGTAAAATTGAACTGATTTGAACTGTTTTCCCATGGGGAAATAATTTTATAATTGTTGTTTACAAGTTGCAATAGAAGATAGTTAAATGAGTGAGTTAAACGAAGTGTTCTTTCACAACTGTTTGTATATTTGGTAAAATTAATAGAAACAAAGGAATTCCTAAAATGCATGTTGTATTATATAATGTATAACATTGTCAAAATACTGAGTTTTTGGTGGAAGTAGGCCACATCTGAAATATTTTTAGAATGTATCTCAGTTCAATAATGAGATAATCAATGTTCTGAAAGATGGATTTTATCAGAATCAATTGACATGCTCTCAACAAACTGGTATCCTTTCTTTACTTTATAAAAAGATGATCTTTTGTTTCACTTTTGTTTGTTTCACTGGGTTTAAAGCCGTTTTTCAACAATTTTTCAGTTATATACGGCGACCAGTTCACCTAACCAGATTTCCAGGACTATATACCAACCAGTACTAACCTACCCTTCCAGAAGGAGCCGGCAACTTCTCCACATGTGGAGGAAAATCGACATTTTTGTCAAATTTTCATGGAAGAGTATGACCTACCGCGGCCGGGGAAAAAAAGATGATCTAACTATTTTAGAAAATTGGCGACCAATTTGCCTTCTTAACGTATTTTTTATAAAATTGCCGCCAAAGTAATAGCTAATCGACTTCATAAGGTAATACATAAAATAGTTCCGATCAACAAGCTTATATTAAAGAGAGATTCATTGGATATAATATAAGACAAATCCAAGATATCATCAACTATGCTAATCATCTACAAGTAAATGGAACAATTGTCTGTCTTGACTTCTGAAAAGCCTTCGATACTGAAGAACATAACTTTTAATATGAAACTTTAAAACATTACGGTTTTAAAAATAATCTCATTCACTGGATTAAAACACTTTAGGGTAACACGCAAACCAACATTTTGAATAACGGTTGGACATCTAAACCATTCAAACAGGAACGTGGGGTACTTCAAGGTTTCCCTATATCAGTTCTTCTATTTATAATAATAGTAGAAATCATGGTAATTAATACACGCGACTCAAACAATATAAAAGGTATCACAATAAAATGTAATGAGTGTAATGAAAACATAAAAATGTCACAACTACCTGATGATACTACTTTATTTCTCAGTTAAAAAAAAAACAAATACGCTAAACGTAATTGAAGTTCTTGGTTCTTATTCTGGACTAGAAATGAACAAAAATAAAACTAAAGCTATCTGGATAGGTAAAGATAAAAACAGTTCAGACAAAATCGGGAATATTTCATGGACGAACAAACCAATCAAAGGATCTATTTTGGCCATGACAAAGAAGAATGTGAGAAACTAAATTGGGAAACTAAAATTGAAAAGAGTAAAATCGTCATATGCAACTGGTCTAAGAGAAATTTAATTATATTCAGTAAATTTCTCATTATAAAAACCCTTCTAATTAAAAACTTTACGAACGCTTTTCACTCAATTATAGTGACAAACAAAATCATTCAAAAAATCAATACCCTCATTTTACCAATTCTTATGGAATAAAACTAAAGAAAAAATAAAACAATCAACCCTTATAAACTCAATGGTGGCATCGACATGATAGATGTAGAAACATACATAACTTCATTAAAGCTAAAGTGGATTAAATCATTGTCAGATAAAAAGATGCCAATTGGAAAGCTATCCCGAGATACTTCTTCGACACATATGGACCAGACTTTCTTGTGTTTAATTTCAATTTAGACAACATTAAAGCCTTAACGTTACATCCTTACTTGAATTTGATAAGAATATTCTAAATCACTGGATAATAACGAAGAACAAACCCCGCTTAAAAAAACGATTTTATTTTATGACATAAGAAAAGAAATTATTTGGGGTAACAGACACATAAAATATAACAATAAGGTCATACTGTTCAGAAGTTGGGAAAAATCAAATGTAATTTTTGTAAATGACATAACTGACAACATAGAAGTATTGCAAGAAGATAATATATACACTAATCTCAAAGATAAAACTAACTGGATATTAGAAATAAATATTGTGAAAAAATGTTTCCCGCAAAAATGGACTATCATACTGTCTTACAATAATTCATGCCTCATCAAAGTAAAAAAACTACCCAACCACACTGTTTTAACAAGCCTACTGCTACACTTAATAATAAACAAATATACAACACAATAATCCAAACCAAATTAACAACTCCTTATATACTCAGATTCTGGAATGTACCTTTAGAGGAAAACATAGATTGGCAACCGCAATATAAATTCATTAATTCTTGCCCGATAACAAACTAAAACAATTCAAATATAAACTACTCCACAGAATTTTCCCATGAAAAGATGTAAGATTTAGATGGAGAATGGTAGATTCACAGAATTGCTCCATATGTCACATTGTTGAAGAACACTAAATCACAAAAAAAGTCAAAGTAAATAAATCTACGAAAAGAGACACAGTCACACCAAAAAGATAAAAGCAACCCGGTTACACAATCCCCCTCACCGAAAAAACATGATGTCCCGTCATTTACGTCAGAATGTCAAAGGTCATCTTACACTAAGCAGTAACTATACTACTTACCACAGACTTAATACAACTACACTACTCTACAATACCACTAAAAAGCTATAAACATTGCAGCTGTAAATGAAAAAAATCATGGTAACAGATAAAATGTGTAATGCAGAAATGAGTAGATTCAATTTCTGTCCAGAAATACTGTTCCTACGCTGACATATAAACACCTCTGTCAGTGCCTTGATAAGATTATAAGTTTAAGGTAAAAAGTAACATTATAAAATGCTAAAGAAAAATGTAAACATTGACAGTTGGCATTGTAGTTTATACTCCAGTGTGAGGGAAACAATGTTAGTCGAATTCACAGAAGTAAGAATTTTCAATAATTCATTATTTTAATGGTTTCTTTTCACCTTGAATACATGTATGGTTATATTTGTTTTATAAGTAAACTTGAAAGTTCACCAGCATTGAAATTAAAGTTCAGTATAATGAACATAGATTGATATCCAGCCTGGAATATAGTCTGACAATAGTAAGCTTTTTAATTCAACAGATATTAAATATTGAATTTACCTGACAGCATTTGTTGTAATTGTCAGCTTGATATAAATCTTCATCATTGTGGTGGAAAATAAACTCTTCATCATGTTTATTTCGAAATCACACCAAGCCATACCTGGAAAATATACAATATACTGACAATGATGTAATTAAAAAGGAGGTATTGACCATTGACAATCAGACAGAATCGCTGATAAACCAAAAAGTCCATAGTCTGCAGTACTGATCTAGAGACTCTTCAGTGAGTAGCAAGATTTTACAGGACAAACTCTAGATTCATAAAAAAGAACAACACTACAAGATACATCACAAAACCTACCTGCGATAAGTGTTACAGGAATCTCCTCCAAATAAAGTGAAAACATTGGACTGTAGAGATGATATCCAGACATACCAGTGAGACATGACCAGCAGATGTGAACTCCTGAATCGTCAGTCAGTTTGTGGACTGCTGTTATGTACCCTAGATTCGTCAGCAAGAACGTGGGCTGCAGATATGAACTCCAAATTTACCCGTGAGATCATGGCGGATTTTCAAACCTAAAAATAAAATGGATAAAATGTGTTGTAAAACATTACAGTTCTAAAGTGCTGTAAAACAATGAACTATATGAATGTTAAATCAATATAATCATAAAAGGATAAAATCATAAGATAATAAAAGTGTAAAAGAGTAAAATTGTAAAAGATTTAAAGATTAAAAGGATAAAATGATTAAAACTGTACAAGAATAAAATCATAAAACAATAAAATCATAAAAGGATAAAATCATAAAATGATAAAAGTGTAGAAGAGTAAAATTGTAAAAGATTTTAAATTTAAAAGGATAAAATGAAGGAAACTGCACAAGAAAAAAATCATAAAATAGTAAAATCATAAAATGTACAACATGAAAGATTAAAATGATAAAATCATAGCAGTCATACAATAATAAAATCATAAAAGATGTAAAAGAGTAAAACTGTAAAAGATTTATTAAAAAAGGATAAAATGATTAAAACTGTACACAATAGTCATCTAAAAAATAAACGTGATTTGGTATAATTCACTCAAATTCAAAAGGCATGCCCGACCTACGGGTCTCTTGGTAAAATAAAATGTTTTCATTATGATATATTGGTCACATAAAACAAATCTACACATCTAATACATCTACACACAACTTAATCCTTGTATAATATTACACAGTATACAGTATGCTCTACGTTCTAGTGAACTATATTCATCAGATTATTATGAATATAAATATGCAGTGAATTTTAAAGATAACTTACTCGCAAAGAGCATAATTACGGAGATTCGTAAAACATCGGATAATTCCGTTTATCCCGTTTAATACCGTAGAATAACAGTCGTTCCATGTACTTGGGTTATAATTTGCGCACACGTTTTCATTAAGTACATATAAAATGCTATTATTTCGTCTATGAACGTTTCTTCCTGTGTTGTTAAAAATGTCGGCCAAGTTCAATGTCTGATATGACTGTTTATTTGATTCGTTTAATTACACGTGTAGACAGTATAATGAACGATTTGTCTTTCAGTTCTTATGATTTTTGTGGGAGAATGCGAGAAACAATTACGTGCTGTTTCTTATTATTCTAAAAGTCGACAGTATATATTACATCTGATGATTCATAAATTGATCAAAATTATACTAGTCAATTAGTGTAAATAAAACCTTCTTTTATTAACCGTCTTTGATGAAATTTTACGAAAATTCAGTAACAAAATAAGATGACAAATGAACAATCAATAAATTATTGTCTTGAGCTTTAAATGATATTTTCATTGAATCGCTTCCGATCTTGGAAAAAAAACATTTAATCTTCTCTTGACTTTTATCGTCGTCCTGAGCAGACGGTAAATGAAAACAGTCACTCGCACATCATACTAACGATACGAGTTACCAATCAGTGACATACTAGCAGCACGGATTCCCCGTGAATCATTTTGCACAAAAATCTGATTCTTCTTACTACACCAAGGATGTAGGTGTTGAGCTCAAATTCGTAACCAAACCAATTTGTAACCCGTTTTTTTTTTTGGGGGGGGGGGTCGATTCGTAACCATTTTCTGGTCAATTAGTAACCTCCAGCGTATTGTCGATACTCAAATAATTGTATGTAGACGAAGTTGATAATGACGATATTGATTGGGAAATTCATTCCAGCGTCATTTACGTTTTAAAGGTTTCAGGTCATTACTCCCCCTGGACATTACTCCCCTGGTCAATACCCCCCCTCAACCCTGATCAAGAATCCCACAAACCCTGGTCAAGACTCTTACCAGTAATTATATATATACCCGAAGTATTTTTCTCTAATAATTTGTCAATCCGATGAACACATTTAACAAACCAAGCCAGTTAGTTAAGTACAACTGTCGAAAATATCCATTTTCAGCCCAAAAACGTCTATTTTGGTCGTGTACACTTAATTTTAACTTAACATGGGTAGATATGAGCTGTTTTACAATTGTTGCGGTCCCTAAATTATAAACAGAGAGGATTTCGTCGCGTGAAAACAAGTTGTGTGCGCATTTTGCACCAAATACTGCCAAAAAGCGTACTAGTTTTGCCCCAGAGGCGTCAAATTAGGTCTAGTCACCGCGTATAATGTCTTATTAGATGCGTCGCGAGAAGAGAAATCCAAAACACCCCCACATTGTACATATAAGATGAAACGCGAAAGCGCAATCGGTCAAAAACTCGATTTCGCCGCTCGCCAATTTTCAAGCGCAATAAGGAAGCCTCGAATTTCGACAGCAAATCAGAATGCAGCATTTGTGCCCATTGTGCGTTAGTAGGCCAATCCGATTTTGGGCACCTCTATCCGGAGTTACCGTCGCACAAGGTGGTGTTCTGCCAAACATCCAAGCAGTGCTCCTGCCGAGGAAGACCGAGGCCGCCAAATATTTGTCCCGTCTTCAACACTTAACATTAAACGGCCCTTTTAGGACCACTATATACTCAAGAATGTCATTGCTGTACATGCAAGTCCCAAATATACTTGTTACTACTTGTATTAAAAGCATATATAAGCGGAACGTGAGTCCTTATCTGCGTGCGTATGTGTTAATTATCATGAGTTATTAATTCCCCACCCCATCCAATTGTTGGTACCGGTTGATTTCGGGTATATCACTAAGTGTCACTTTTTTGTTGTCTCTTGTTGCCTGTATTTATTAATGTAATTCAACGAGCGCTTGTACTTATACACAGTACTAGTAGCATGATAATTATACTGTTTGGTTGTGGCAAGTGTACGTTCCGTGACATAAGACAAAAATGGCGATTTGTGAGGCCTTTCATCGTGAGACAGACTCTTGCAAAGCTGGACTTTTCACTGGCCCTCGTGATGATGCGTTCGGCCAAGGTTTAGCGGGGTTTCAGTGGTCCACCGTGCATACGAAAAAAAAACGGCCGTTTCTTTTACTGGATATGGATAAAAGACAATTTTGTCCGTCTCCTGTTCTTATCCCGTAATGTCGAAGCGCGATTTCGTAGCCATTAACATGTGTACACTTAGAAAAATCCACTAGGCTAGCTGATATTTAGGTTGTGTTTCTTTGCCGGCCGAAAAACTCTGGTAAATCTCGTTTCCATCCAAAATACTAATCATTATTGTCTATAACGCGATCCATTGTGTCGATTCTCACGCGAGCAACTGGTTTTGCAGTAAATATTAGCGAAAATGCATAACGTAGACAGTGCCAGCAGTGCGAGCCGCTTACTGCCGGGGTCATGTTTATGCGCGTAACTTTTTCAGATCAAATGATAGAGAAAAAGTGCCATAGCCATCCTTTAGCGGCATTCCTAAGCTTCCAAGTAGTATATTCTTTGTATGATTTGAACGAGTATTAAGGTGACAATCTTCCGATAGACACACTAGAGAAAACACAAAACGCAGTAGGCGCGTTGAGCACCTGCGGTATTTCTATCAGGTCTGCGCGCGCATTTTTTCAGCCACGTGCTTAAAGAGTATATTCACGCTGCACAAGTTAGAAAACGGCCCCTTTTAGGGCCACGAATCTCCTAAGAGACTTCTACTTCTGCTGTCTATCAGTCACGTAAATCACACATTTAAAGTGTTGACCACGACGCTTTAATTGAACAGTTTAGTTGGGAGGGCAGGGAAGTACCCGCAATGTATTTAACCTCGTTTCTTCATGCAGTCGTCAAATATATATCTACATGATGTAATAAAACACTAACTGATCAGGGATTAAATGACCAAACACCAACCAGATTCTGTTCTGAGAGTCAGCAACACAAACAGACAAATTTAACATATGATTTTAATAGATTTATGCTTATGATAATGCATTAGGCGACATAACCACTCAAGATGTTTTGTAGTTGCCTTAATTAATCTGTCACTGCATAATAATATTACCAAGTTGCCCGGATGTCGGACTAGACATCATAACTTCAGCATTTAAATGAACTAGAATTCAATTGGGTAATCGATCATTCAGTTTGTGTTAATATGTTATGAAAACAATAAATAGGTATACTTAGTTATCACACAATCATGTGATATATGTGACAAGGCTGAACTAGGAAAATAATCGAGTATTTGCTATATCAACGTTTGTATATCATACCATGATCAAAACATAACTAAACTAGCATCAACAATAAAATGATGAATACAGAGTTACTTGCTTCAAGTGACCCATGAAGAGAATGAACAAAAGTGGTCTCCTAACAAAGTTTGGTCCCTGATTCAAAATGATCTGTTCACTATCTTAAAATACTGCAGAATAAGAAATACATAAAAATCATGTCAAAAGTAAGACTCTTTTCTCATCAGTTATTAACATTTTATAATCATTTGAACATTCCTATGAATGGAAGGTCGTGTACTTATTTTACTTCAAGATATATAGAAGATATATTTCACGTTGTTTTTATTTGCGCTTCATACAGTCAACTTAGGAATATCTTTATTCTCAGATTTTATCTAACTAGACCTAATATACACCAAATTGTTGTACATTAATTCATCACACATAATATCAATTAAGTAATCTATCTAACACACATGCAAGTATAATTGTATGTATACAGTATGTGTTATGACAATGGGCTGTTATGCTTAAGTGGGAATAAAGTATTTGTTCTGTTCTATTAAACACTACAAATTATTACTAAAATATAGTCTTTCGTCACAGATGGTTTCTAAATAGACGTGTCCCGAGTACATGAGACTGTAGTGATATGTCGTACATGCTGGTATGCTGATCTGATCAATATTTTTGGGATAAACACGAACCCCTGTTACAGCACAATAGTTTAAAGGATATGCCACGAAATGCATATTCGCTTACATACATGTATATAATGTAAATATAAATCATAAGTCAATGTGGATCCCTTATATCACAAATTAGGGGCTTCCGTAGTCGAGTTATTATGGTCTCTGATTAATAATCACTAGCCCCTCGCCGCCGCTATGGGTTCGAATCCTATCCTGGACCCGACAATATCACAGGTGAGGGACCTGTCCAGCTATCATACGGTCGATGGTTATACCCAGGTACACACCTGGAAAAGGCGATTAATGACTCTGACCGTTGGTCGATGTTTGTTTTGTTTTTTGTTTTTATGTGACATATCGTCACTGGGGTTTAACGCCGTTTTCAACAATTTTTCAGTTATATACAGCGACCGGTTCACCTAACCTGTTTTCCTGTGGTCGATATAAAACACAGGTAAAAAGATGTCCCCGAATGGCAATGCAGTAATATATGTGATTCGCTTTCTTTTGAGTATAAAGAGTCCAGTCGATTTATTATTACACGTATGTACAATGAGTTCCATTTTCAGTGAAACAGTTGTTGCTATAAAACGTGTGAGCACTGAAGTAAGGTATCAATGATGCCTGGTTAGTACTTCGATCAATCTGTTAATATCAGGAAAATTGTATCATTATAAAACTAATTTGTCAAAGAAATTTCCCCCAACGCTGAAAGTTCGAGTACCACCCGGGACCAAGCGAATTTCGCATATGAGGACTAGCTTACACACAAGCTTACGTAGTGTTGGTAGTTCTACCTAGATGTACGCCTAAGATCTTCCCCAACGTTAAAGCTGGATAAATCGCTATGTGAACCTAGTTTCTATTCATGGAACGGTAAAGATTATACAGGAACTTGTTCATGTAAATTGAGTGCAACACAGACTAAAAGGACGACCAGCTTTTAGTGTTCACGACATCGACAGTAGAAAGTTTAACTCTACAATCACGAGAAATCACGATTCTAGGGTGTTTGTTTTTAGTATTGGAAATATACAGATATACATTGTGTTAATTTTAATTCATTATCAAGTCATGTTTTCACTGATTTGTCATAATGAAGATCAATCCGTGAATATATTCGTCAATTTATTATTTGTTTTCACTTGTAAAGAAACTGTATCCGATTCAGATTTGCTTTATTTGGAAAAATGTATCGCATTAATTAAACGTTGGTACAATATTGAATACATCAAAAGTTACGATACCCCCCCCCTCCACCAGAAACGCATATGTCCATATTTTATTTATTTGATTAGATGAATAATCACTATAACTATGATTGGAATAATAATGACTGTCCAGTTCAGATACTGGTACAGTCTGATCTGTGTTTGTGGTCACCTCCGAATGAAGACCATCTTGTGAATAAATGCTTTTCTTTGAAAAAAACACTATAGATCATTTAGAACAAATTGATTTCCAAATAAAGGCCACCCGTCAATAAAGGCCACATTTTGTCTTTCCTAAGAGTTGCCTTTTTCACAGGTTTTTCTGTACCAAAAATAATTTTATCCATTAACTATGCTCAGATATGTCGAAACTATAGCATGACACCAGCATACTGTAATATCACACCACGGCATAAGAAAATTAATAAATAAATAATAAAGAAATTATCTACTGGTAGCTCACTTTTTTACTAACGACGACCTTTAAATTACTAGGTCAGGTCAGGTCATGGGGCCAGTGTCCGGTTTCACAGTGCTAACATAGCCTTGTGCTTTAAAATTCTATCGTTTTATATAACCATCCTCTAGTAAAAACATAATTGAACAAACTGCTAGTCAGATAACATTACTAGTCAAAGTTGTTTCAATTTTTATTTGATACATGAAAATATCATCTCAAGCTTTCATTGTCCGTGTTTTTAAAGTTTCTATCTTAAGTAGAATGAATAAGATCGTAATAAGTCTCAGATTGTTGTGGAATATCGGTTATCAGCAGACGTCGTTTCTCAAACAACCTAACATATTAAGTTGTTTGGGAATTAAACCAAATACAAAAGCCTAGTAAAACAAAAAAATGTTGGGTTAGTTTTAAGTTGGTGGGTTTTTCGTGTAGTTGTATCTTGGGGGAATGGGACTAATTGTTCATGTATGCTTTTTTCTAACACTTTTCTTGTCTACTCTGTAGATAAATATTCAAAAAGGTACGCATCCAGTCTCAAAACATTTGGGTCAACCCTCGTATATTTATAACCGTCAAGCATGATTTACCTGTATCAAACACAGCATACAATTAATCTAACCTTTTCACACTATACCCTAAATTATACTATTAGGACTCGCAAAAATTATCATAAAATAAAACCCATCAGATTGTACCCATCTTGAAAATCTGGTAGTCTCAAATCTGGTGGACGGAATGCAGGGGCGCGGGTTTCTGTAGTTGATTTAACAAGCCAGCAATTTGGATTTCATGTTTATGTCTTCAAGAGAGATCCATTACTTTTTTATCAATTCAGAATAGATATAAAATATACTGTACATACATAAATCCACGTGTTTGTGAACTAAACATGTCAATAGTATACCTTAAGTGTACCCACAACAATTAGCTACAGAAAAAGAAGATGTCCAGTTTTGACAACGAAATGTTCACTGTTTAAATGGAACTACGGGTTTCTCATTTTGATACTACGTAAATGTGATGACAAATCCAATGGAAAGTCTGAATAATGAATGAAGTACACGTAGTTAGTACATAAAGAATGGATCAAAGCAAGTGATGATGGTGACAATTTATTTCTAAATTAATAAAAAAAATTCGATGTATGAAACAGTGCACCAGGAAGGATATTAAAGTGACGATATATCGCGCGCTTACGATTTTTAACTTCACCACTAATCCATAATCAAGTATCATTATTTTATCTTTTAGCTGAAGTAAAAATTGTAAGACACTGGTATTTATCATAATACACACTGTAACTGCTGATTGAATGATTCAGAAAACAATCTATATAGCACATATCAAGAATGTAGAATTTCGGGACACAACTATCCTTTGTAAACATTCATAACAATCTGAATTATTACCTCCCTTTAACTACACATTGACGATTTCAATCTTTTCCTGTAAGCATGGCTATGACATTTAGACTTGATTTCAATGAAATATAATCTTACATTAATGTTATAATGTACAATGTTGTCTTCCGATTTAGTGAACATTAAATAACCATGCATCATATACTGTACATATTATTAGTATATGTCGTATCTTACCACAAATTCATCCTAAATTCTGTAACTTCAGATTTATTTAGTACTGAACTTGATTAATACAAAGCAAACATTCCTACAAGGATGTATTTATTTGCATCTCTGTATGAATTCAGGTATTCAATTCAATTATTTGCTACATTAAATGAGAACCTGCCCATATACATAATCTATACAACATATGATATGTTTATGCCATAACATAACATATACATGTATATCAAAATAGACAGTTTAACAGGATTCAGTTGTGACGATTCGTTAAAATATGTCTATATAAAACAGATTTCTTTCCTAAAATACATGATATAAGCACATTGTAATATTTCGAATAACACGATTTTCGTTTTCTGACATAAGATAATGTTGAGACAAAATCTTATTGAAGCTGGGATTTTTTTGCAGGGATGTTTACTCATAGAGTCCCTGGAATGGTTTTAAGTGTCAGTTGGTTCACTAGCATTAAAGTAAAAAGCCGCAACCAAACGTAATAAAACATGATTGGAGGTATTCATAACGTTTGTTCATGAGGCCGTTCTGTGTTTTTTTTTATTTGGTTAAGCGTTAAGCGAAAATGTCGTAAGCCAGCAGCTCGTAGACATGTTGTAGTTGGCACTGCGCAATCTCCGCATGTTAGAAAACCGCGTGCTGATCGTGCAACCAAGTATAGACTTTCCGTTGACATTGTATGGAGATTGTAGACTCGAGGAAATTTTATACCGAACTTTTCATCCGGTCCCATGGGGGTTCGGTATTCCGAGTTTCCACTGTACCGGTATGTGGTAATATCATTGTAAAATTGGAATATTTTACGAGGTGAACATTAGATATAAAAATGTAATTTTTATCGAGCATAATTTCGGACGTCACATCTTTTGTAAAATAAACAATAATAAACACAAATTAAACCACTAACAACCGATTTGTGACCAATAGGCTATCAGATCAAAGTTAAAATGAGATATAACATGTTATACCTGGAATGATATTCATCAATTTGCCTTACAGTAATAAAATCCAGTACAGTTCATAGTTCAGTGATCTAGTTATATGTTGCACCTTTGATCAGTACTTAAACTTTCATCGATTGATGATGTAATTTGATTAATTCTTGTGTCGCAGCTTTCTTTTCTCACAAATATTCATTTGCATTCATGTTCCTCAGATGTATGTAATTTTAACATTTATCCTAAGGTGTCGAAAGACCCTCTTTTCTTTAATGTATTTGATGCGATTCTCATCTCATCGTCCTGACAACAGCGGTGTATTCATCATATTCCATCTTCAGATTTGCCCTACCTCAAGATTTACTGTTCTAGAATAACTAAAACTCGAGGATAGTTAACATCAGGCCCCAATTCCACGAAACTATTTAAATAATTACTTAAGTAATTACTTGATAGTGGACTTAAATCAGTTATTTGACAGAGCAGAACTGAACTGAACTGAACTGAACATATTCATAAGTTTTCTAGATAAGTAAAGTGGTTATAGGCGGTAGATTATTAACAACAAAAAAGTACAATTTAACCTAATTCGTATGGACTTGAAAGAAAAGTGTTAAGCGAACGTATTTTATATCATCGATGCAGGGTATCATCGCGTAATTTAAAACATTTATAGATACATGTATATACCGAAAGCTGTTTAAATATTGTTTTGTTATAGGATGAAAATAGATCAATAAACTTTGGTATATTGGGTCCTTTCATTATCATTTATGGAATTACGTTATAAAAAAAGAAACAATACAGTGGTCTGATAAAATGCTGGGTTCATGGATTAATGATGTAAACTGTTGAAATAACTCAGGATGACAAACAACATAGTCGACAATACTAGACCCAGTTTTCTTTACACAAGTAAAATTACCAATAAATAGATATACCATTATGCGACCATTTGCAATTCTCAAACCAGTACTTTTACGAAGGTTCAATAATAACCTACCATTTCCACTTACTATGTTATCCTAAGATACACTAAGTAATTGATCATCTTCAACATATTCATTATACATTAAATCAAACATGAATAAAGTATCACTATGCACACAACCTTTTAACTGACCTGTCGTAATATTCCAATCACCAGTCGAAACAAAATAACAATTTTCATGAAAATAATCATAAAAATATATCATATCACTTGTTACACAATCAATCACATTTCCACCCATAAATTGTATTATATATAAAATCATTGACAACCTCCGAATCAACGCCATTGTATGTGAATATTTCATTTCTAAGTAGACCTAAGTAAACCAGTCATTGTAGTTTACTAATCAACGCAGGAAGTAGTGACTTCGTCAACTTTAGATTTAGTTCATCAATAATTCATCATCTTTAATTCATCTGCTGATTTATATTTTGATTAAAACATGTACTGTCAAACCTGTGTACAATGACCATCTTGTGAACTGAACAAATATGATCTATATATGTCCAGTTTTACTTCATTCGATAACAATATTCTCCGTCGAAGTGACATACTAATTTAGTGAGTGAGTGAGTGAGTGAGTGAGTGAGTGAGTGAGTGAGTGAGTGAGTGAGTGAGTGAGTGAGTGAGTGAGTGAGTGAGTGAGGCAGGCAGGCAGGCAGGCAATTCGTCGATTAACATGACTTTAGCGTTACATTTTTACAAAATTTTAATACACATAATGATGTTTCCGATATGTACATAAATATGGTATATCACATGAAGTAAAAGAAGTGAATAAATATGAAATGAATATACAGTACATATTTATACACGCAAACTTATTAACGATGATAATGATGGATACTTCACAGCTATATCAACAATGCAACAATGTTAGGTACGGTTAAATTAATATGAAGTGAGTCTACTGTGCAGAATTGTTTATATATTGTTAATGATGAAAATAGTGTGGTTAGTAGTTCGTCTAGGCAAATTGTCATTCAGTTATCATGAAAGATTTGGAAGTTATGAGTTAAGTCTACATACTTAAAGGACAGCCCTCGTGAATGTTTGCCGTTCAGGGGCAGCAGTTCTATAGGAGAACCAAATAATAAGTTGTTTTTAGACAGCATCAAGATACGCTGTAGGGAGATGATCGTGTAGTTAGAGAGGACATTGTTTAAAGTGGCTGGTTCTCCTTATTCGGAAGTGGTCAGCAACTCAAGTCTGACTGTAGAATAGTACGATTTATCAAATTGAAAAGATATATCGTCGTCTGTTATTTGATTTTACTACAACTACACACACAAATCCATCAATGAAAGTCCACAATTACAACCGTGCGTATGTAAACAAACGGCAGTTTTGTTCACGTGATTTCAAAGATACATGTTATTGAAATTCTCCCAAACTACTCTTTTGATGATGCAGCGATACACCGACAAATTGATACCAATTTAACCGAACAATATCCATCGAACATCAGATCATAAATAGTAATATTTTTCCTCCTTATTTATCAATAAATAAATATTATCGGTTTATCTCAATTAACAATGTGCAGTAAGAACTCGACATAAAAACCACCTTTGTGACAAACCTGCGGCTAGTCTTAATATTGAAGTCTAAATATGGAATAAGTATTGAAAACCAGTTAGAAAAAATGTATGGGCTGTTTTAATGAGATGTTCTTAATATTTATGTAATCTCTAAGTAAGGTTTGGATAGATGGACGGACGGACTCAGTATGGTCATTGATTTTCCTCTGATGTTTTCTACCCCACAAGAGAGATTTTCTATTCCCACCAGTAAAAATTAACCCCACAATGGCAGTTTGTACGGAGAGAAAATCATAATGTCAATTTGTACGCGTACCATAACACCCTAATGAATCTCCCGTTTGGACGGATGGACGGACGGACGGGCGGACGGACGGATGGATATTTATTTCTTTCAAAGACATGAAGTCCAACAGTTTACATGTCAATTATATACAAATGAAATACATGCATAATCGTACATCACATATAAATTATTATTGAATAAAGCAACCATATTCATAAATTTTCTAGACAAGTATAAGGACATTAGGCTGTAGAGGCGGATCTTAAGTGATAGGTGCGAAAAAAAGAAATAATTTAACCAAAATCCAATGAACGATACAATTATTTTTGTTCCTGAAAAATTAGAATCGCGTTTTCCATTTCATTTAGATCTATTTAAATCAACGAAAGAATATACGATCATACCTATAGATAAAACGTACATCATCCGTGACATTGTTATTATCATACTGCTTTTGTTGGCCGCTGCCGTGGTCCGTGGTTAGTGCGCTGGACTTGCAACCCGGAGATCCGGGTTCGAATCCCGGTCGCGGCAGGTTATATCCTTCAGTGAAAATTTGACAAAAATGTCGCTTTTCCTCCACATGTGGAGAAAGTTGCAGGCTCCTTGTGGAAGGGTAAGTCATTACTGTTTAGTATACAGTCCAGGAAAACTGGTTAGGTGAACCGGTCGCCGTATATAACTGAAAAATTGTTGAAAAACGGCGTAAAACCCTATCGACAATAACTCACATAAAACAAACAAACAAACAACCTGCTTTTGTTTTAACAGGAGGCAGACTAATAAACTGACGAACAGTGCAGTATTATCATCATCATCATAATACAGATTCGGAATATTCCTAATAGAATAAAGTTAAGAGATTAAATAATATAGATTCAGTTTGATTTTTTGTTTTATTTCATGATTGTTGTTTTACTAAAAATATCAATATTTGAAGGGAGAATTGTTTTGCTTTGCGGTAAAGTAATAAGTAGATGTTTTACCTCACAATGAATAAAATTAAACCGAGTATAAGTATTATCAACCTCTAACACTGTCCATAAAACACGGATTATAATAGTCCGCATCTTGATAAACACGGTAAAGTCTGGATGTATCAACTGCTCATTAAGTGTTGATGAACTGACTTTGATATTTATTAAACATGTATTTCATGATAAGATACATGCATATCAAATTCACTGTGTAGAACAAATAAGAATATCGAAAAATGAAACACAACGAGGCCACAGCAGGCATGTTGAATATTTTAATGTGCGCTCGTGTTTTCCTTATCAAGGCGTCATACGTTAACTTTTAATACATGTGCTGAGATAATGTACAATGAATCCTCGAAATTATCTAAAGGCTGTGAATGACTGGATAACTAGCCCCAAAACACTGGGGATAATTATAGTTTCTCCCATGTTCCTTCATTTTTCTTTACTTTTCTTTGCTTCGTTTCGCTTAATGCGATTTTTTAACATTACTTTTCAAATTTGCATGTATTTGATTGTTATTCATTAATTCATTACACATAATGTGAATTACTAAAGTAATCCATTTAAAACGCATAAAATATAATTGTATGTATATATGTATATTTTATGACAATGAGATGTCACGCTTAAGTCGAAATAAATTATTTGTTCTGTTCTGTTCTGTTTATTCCTCCTCGCCGAGATGGCTGGTTGATATAAAAATCCATCGATAGTGTTCAGCATTCTGGTTAATATTTCTAGTACTCTGATTTGTATTCAACCATTCCAGTACTCTGATTAAAGTGTATAACTTCCGTGGATTGTAATTTCACTTGGTAAGCTTCCTCCACCTTTTCATCAATATAAATAACTTTAATTGGTTTTATGTTACAGTTTTATGCAATTACTCATAGTTATTTAAAAAGAAGGGAAAACAAATTATTGGTGTTAAAGTCTATATTCTTTTTGTGTATTTGTCAGCATAAACAGTGATGGTCGTTTTATAGGTATGATAGTTTATATTAAAATGGACTATTTCGTATGTGACGTAACTTCGGAATCCATTCTTTTTCACTTTTTAATAAGAAGTATACGGCAATTCTTGATAAGTTATAATATATAGTTGTTTTCTGTATTGAGTGATATCAAACAAAGCAGATATAAGAGATTACACAAATCCCTTTGCACACAATACAATCGAATTTCAAAATAATTATTATGTAATAGGAATTATCGTATGACGCAAATGATAAATTATTTCCTTAGACACTGAGCTAAGTTCTCGTGTTTTCTCGTGCTTCGTGTTTTTCGTGCTTTGGTATACTTGTTTACAAAACTAACAATGTCATTTAAACATTTAATTGTCCAATTATTTGCTGACGTCAATATATATAAATAAACTGTATTTATGATAATACTGGACAATACACGTGCTAATACAATGTAAATAAATACTTTCGTATATTTGTTTACAAAACTAACAATGCCATTTAATCATTTAATTGACCAATTATTTGCTGACGTCAATATATAACAGCTTACAACACCTGTTAATACCATATAAAGAAATGCTTATCTGTAACACAAAAGAACAGACTTCACTCAAGAGAAACACGCAATGCATGCCCTTTTTGACGACAATCACGCATCAAATGGAACAATTAAACGAATTTCATAACAATACTATGTCTGGACATAGTATGTTTACGATGACCCAAAATTAGTTTCTTGACCCTAATTATTTATATACATGTGTAGAGAAATATATAACTTTGACAAAATGTCTAGAATCAAAGCACTGAGAGAATTTCGTTTTGTCTATGATTGTCTTGCATAATGTGACTTACATGTAATTATTCTAGTTGTTGCGGAAAACGATAAGACGATAGAAATTAATAACAAACAAAGTAGTGATGTTAACAAATATGAAATGAGTGTCACTGAGCACATACCATTATATTCACGTACAATGATTATACAAGTCTATGAACTGAATTTCGATATATTGTTAGACATGGTAAAAGTTAAAGCACTTATTAACAAAGCATGCTTGGTTTTCGAAAGTTTGATTCCGAAATGTGTGTACATTATAAATTATACCACAGGATTGAACATATAGAGTACATCCTGTGTAGTTTTCAGTTTTTTTTTGCAGAGTTCGCATACGTCAGATTTTGCGCAAGATATCATTTGTGCTGGTTAGAATTATTTTAGGATCAACATGTATGTTTCAGACGGTACAAAATCTCACCACGGGGAAATTACAACAAAATGAAAATCAAACAATATGAAGATATACCAAGTTGTCCACTTGATTGGATCTTTTGTGATACTTGTAACAATGGAAATACTTTTAATATTCCTATGCATACTGAGGACATACATAGATATAACTCATTTGGTTTTTCTTTAGTGAATTTATGTCGTTTATTTGATGTACATATTGTTAATAGATAAGCGGATGGTGATACTTTGACTTACCCATCTGAACAATTATCATTATCGGTTGAAGAAACCGATAAAGCTCCTGTAAGCACATTACTACTACTTAATAAATACATTCTCGGTTCGGTTCAAGAAATCAGAATTTCGATACAACAGAGAAATCCCCATGCCCGGACGGTATCGGGGGTGAATTTTACAAATCCATTCTTAACGAGCTTCAGCTCACATTTTTACAGCCACCTTTAATGTCATGTACAACTCAAGAGATTTTCCAACCGGTTGATCTCAAAGTATCATTTAATAAGAAAAACTCAATCGATGACCAGAATAACTTCCGTGCAATTTCATTAATTAACATAAGGAACATATTTATATTGTATATCGATATTCTAGACTTACTAAATAGTCATAATTGAATAGCATTACAGATGAAGTACAGACCGGGTTGACCGGAGGAACATTATAATGTCTGTTCGTCAACTTTTCCACAGTTTTCGAAGGAATACGACAAGAACTCTGGGAGAGACTCATACTGAAATGTGTACAAAAGATATTACAGTCAATGAATGGAAAACTGCCTGTATCAGAACCACACACGGACTGATGAATTATTGTACATGCTCAAACAGCAACCGACAAAGTTGTGTGAGCAGTCCATCATTATACTCTCTGTTCATACATGATGTAGCCGATTTATTGCATGGACGTTTTTTAGCTGGAGATACTCAACATAATGTTAGCGGATGATATAGCTAATTGATCATGAAGATATATTTATATTAAGGACTATTGGCATATACATCATATCCCACATCAAACTGTTGACGCTTTTTCTGATTGTACATGTGTAGAACCTCCCACAAAAGTACATCTTTTGAAGATTATTCCTGTGTTCCATATTCCTGGAAATACGTTAAACAGAACAATCCGAAGCATGTTAGAGATTTCATCTTCTTATACTTTATTTAAACGTACATATTGCCAGTAACGCGGTCATATATATTCTTTGTTGTTAAGTTGCAGATATCCGTTTTTTCTCTATTTCTAATCTTACTCTTAACTAACTAGAATGTTAATTATTATGTCAGAAGCAAATAATGTGTAAACAGTATAAATCAGGGCCGATGGTTTGGGTGAAACAACTCTTCTACAGACAATGGCATGCGTAATTATGATTACATCCCTTGAAATACACATTAACTTTTTATTTACTCAGTGGATTGATGAATGATTTGCATATTTTTGTTCTGTTGCACGTATTGTATTCAAAATATGTAGAACAGATAAAATATGGAAGCACACTAACTTATAACACGAATTACTTTCACAGGTAACGAACACAAATAATAAACAATGAGAATCTACAAACACATCATGAGTCAACATTTACCGGTAAAATGGTCCTTTTTTGTGTATTTGAATACTGGTAATATTTTTGTACAGTCTCCTGTAAAAAAGTAGTCTGGTCTCAGTTTTTGTTGCAAGTATTTCATTTAATATGTATTGCAATCAGCGATTTTCTTCTCTTTTTTGCTTCGGTCCGGTAATGAACCCTTCCCACTCGAAACTAAAGGCTCTTTTCCCAATGCCCAACATAAAAAATTCCAATTTTTGCATCACACCGTGCATTTTTCCAAAGTGGACCAGACCCGGACCCTTTCCCGAATCGCAAAAATATCACAGGCGATAATACTATACATATACACTTAGTTTGTATCATATGCATTATGGCACATACACAATCAAGAAATTATAATACACTTTACAGAAGCCCAGCACAAATGAGGCTACAGAAATGAAATCCATCTTCTAGCACAATAAACAGATTTGTGTACTAATGTTGAAACCCAATGTTGCAACCAATGCTAAACGTCGCAATTGCCCTGACGCTAAATGTCGCAACGCTGACGCTATACGTCGCGCAAGGTCGGAAGGTTAAGTATCGAATCTAAACAAGACACAAGTATTACATAGGACAAATATGACCTCAAAGCAACCACCCTATGACCCATAACAACCATCCACATATCCATAGCAATGTCTATAGCAACCGGTCTTGCACCCATAGCAACCGCCTGAATGCCACTAGCAACCACTCTAGTGCCCCTTGAAACCACCTTAAGGTCCATAACAACCACTCTCGCGCCCTTAACAACAGCCTTAAGGTCCATAACAACCACTATTATGCCCCTAGCAACCGTTTTTAGGTCCATAGCAACCACTCCAACGCCCCTAGCAACCGCTTTTAGGTCCATAGAAACCAGTTTCGCTCTCTTAGCAACCGCTTGAATGCCCTTAGCAACCACCTTTATGACCCTAGCGGACCTAGCAACCACATTGAGGACAAAAGCAACCACCTTATGACCCATAACAACCATCCACATATCCATAGCAACCACTCTCGCGCCTGTATCAACCACTTTAAGGTCTATAGCAACTGGTCTTGCACCCATAGCAACCGCCTGAATGCCCGTAGCAACCACTCTTGCGCCCCTTGCAACCGCTTTAAGGTCCACAGCAACCACTATTATGCCCCTAGCAACCAACTTAAGGTCCATAGCAACCACTCTAGCGCCCCTAACAACCGTTTTTAGGTCCATAGAAACCAGTATCGCTCTCCTAGCAACCGCTTGAATGCCCTTAGCAACCACCTTTATGACCCTAGCGGACCTAGCAACCACCTTGAGGACAAAAGCAACCACTTTCGCATCCCTAGCAATTACTCTCATCTCCCTGGCAACTTCCAAACTCCAAAAACCGGACACCTGGACCACGTACCTTATACGGATTAGCAAAATTCCTGATTCCTCTATTTCCTGAGGTTTAAATGTTATAAAAATAAAATAAAATGCGAGTTAACTTTTGTACGGTTCTGGATTGCAAACTGCCCGGTCTATGGAGTTTCAAATGTACCATGTATCGATTTGTTCGTTCGATTTGTGCATGTGTCGACGGAAGTCTAAGACAGGAGCAGACGTGTTCTTTAACGCAAATTAGAAAATGTATAATGGATAATACTATGCATGGGAATAAAAAACAAGAATTATCCTATTCAGGATTTCCATATATCACTCTATGTAAAACTGAGTGCGCCCCAAGATGGGATCAATTTGACCCGAGGTCATGATTTGAACAAACTTGGTAGAAGTCCATAAATGATGTTTCATGTCAAATATGTTATGTTGTGATAAACATAACCTTTCTGCCACGGTACGTTTTTCGTTCTTGGTTTAAAGTAAATCAGCCAAAATCTGCCCTTGTAGAATCTATTGTTGCCATAATAATAAAAGTGAATAAAAAGTAAACTAACAGGTGTTCTCTTTAGACGTACATGGTCGTGTATTCAGAATATTTGAAGTGAATCTGCTATACTGGCAGTATCACCTTGAGCAAACGGTGGAATTTGAATTTTAAATCATGATATCTGGAAAGCGATTCACAGATCGATAAAACTGTGGTAACGAGCCTATTTCTAATGTATTTCATCGCAATTCAAGATATTCATTCACTTTTCAAGGTTACCACATAAGGCATTGATAATAAGTATGGTCACATGTTTCACTGGTCTGTAGGCCAAGTACAGCTCTGGCAGCATTGTTTTATTACTAAATTAACTACTTTTGTAATTACATTCCTTATGTGTATCAGCGCTTGTTTAAGTGCTGTTGCCTCAAATTTGGAATTTTCAAACGTTCGGTCAAACGTGATCAAGTTGTGGCGCGATATCTCGTCTAATAAGGAAGTCTTAAGACTGAACATCACAAATGAGTTGAAGCAACTGCTATAATTATTAATGAAGCGAGTAACTATATGGTTAATTAGTTCTTATAATCGCGTTTTCACCTGGCAATTCCAATTTGCTGAATTGCTATCAGTCTCAAACATCGATTTCTATTGAAAGCCATCGTGCATTTTGCATGAAAATATTGGGCGCGTGATCGAGACTGGTTTCTATGGACCTTTAAGCGGTTGCTATGGGCGCTTGAGTGGTTGCTATGAACCTTAAAGCGGTTGCTACGGGCGCGAGAATGGCTGCTATGGTCCTTAAGGCGGTTGCTAGCGGCGAGACTGGTTGCTATGGGCATTCAGGCGGTTGCTAGGGGTGCGGGACTGGTTGCTATGGACCTAAAAGCGATTGTTACGGGCGCTAGAGTAGTTGCTATGTATCTTAAGGTGGTTGCTAAGGGCGCGAGAGGGGTTGCTATGGATATGTGGATGGTTGCTATGGATCAAAGGGTGGCTGCTATGAAGACATATTTGTCCTATGTAATACTTGTGTCTTGTTTAGGTTCGATACTAAAACTTCCGACCATGTGCGACATGTAGCGTCAAGGTTGCGACATTTAGCACCAGTCGATCTTTAGTTAAAGTTGATCATTACATTTTGTTAGACTGTATTATGAAATGTTATGTCAAAGATTTCGTCTGCTATAAAATTTACGACTTGAATACACGCCTACCCGTTAATGAAATTCAAATCAAATGAACACAAACATGTTTAGTTTAGTTTATTATTCAGAAACCATCAGATCAATTGACCCATTAGATTATATAGTAGATTACAATAGCACAAAAACATGCATACATTACATACATATATACATACATGTATACATATCCACGCACGCACGCACGCATGCACGCACACGCGCGCACACGCACGCACACACACACCCTCACAAACACACACACACATGTATATGTGAGAAAGGGCGGAGAAGGTTTTTATAAAGACATTTAAGGAGTAGATCTATTACAAAGTAGTTTTGTAATGAACTTTACAATGGCTGCTCAGATTTTCAAAATATCATAACACTATTATATACAATATCATAATATAAATTGAAGTTTCTGAGGTGTGAACATAACAACTTTTGCAAAACAAGAGCCAAAGATTACACATTTTATAGTGAGGTTCATTAGTTATAAAGTACATGTAGCAGATTCCATGACACAGATATCTTCCCAATTTCTTTAAAATGATGAAGACTAAGCTATGTGAAGATATTTTTCGATATTGCATCATAAAGTACATGCTGTCTTAACACTAACATGGTATTTAATCCAATTACAAGTACATCAATTCACTTCTTAAAATAGTGGCATGACAAACATAATGAGCTAATTTCTTAATCAAATTTATTCGTAGTATTTATCAGGTCAAAGAACTTTTTCATATTTCGTCTTCGCCAGTAAAATTTTGGAATACATTGTTTTCTTAGATTACTATAAGTCGTGCTTTCTACGATAAAATGGAATCATCTTCTAGTTTATCACCTACAGTGCATGTACCACGTTGTTCAAGTGTTTTCCATGATGATTCTAATTCTCTCTACATAAATAGTTTATAATACAGTTACGGCCAAATGGATATCATTGTTCCAAAATTTAGCATCACCTAATATAAATCTTTATTTCATTAATATTGAAATTACTGTACAATCGCAAAAATCGCAATTTTCGTGTTTTTAATCATGTGATTTTATTTAATTGCAATCTGATATTGTTTCATAAGCCCACGGAACTAGGAGTACTTATGTATAATATGTAAACCAATCTGCTATATATGTACATTTGGTATTTTCAACAATACTTACTTACCGTCTGCCTTGCTGACTGACGGACGGACATACGATAGCAACTGTATGGGGTAATACCTTTGATCTACCCTTCATGTTTAAACCCCCCAATCTACATTTTCTAACCCCACAATGCAAAAATTAACCCCATGATGGCGGTTTGTACGGAATGAATCTCATAATGTCAATTTGTACACAAATCTTAGCCCCCTTATGTATCTCTCATCTGTGCAGACGGACGGACGGACGGACGGACAGGCTCGCTCGCTCGCTCACTCACTCACTCACTTAAAATCATGCGCATTGAAAAACATCTTTTTGATGTGAAAGTTTTGCCTTTTGCATTGGAGCTAAATTAATACGCAAATTGACATCAGCTTCATCAAAATGATGGATTTTAAATTTTGATGAAAATACTTGTAGATCTATTTCGTGGAATAAAATACCATTAAATACAATGGCTGTTTAGTAAAACATCGTTATTGGGGTATGGACTATCTGTTTCCATTTGTTTTCAATGTAGAAAAATGTATATCCAGTGCTCGTTATAATTTTTTAATGTATGCTCAGTTTCGAAAACAAAAGAGTGATGTGTTCCCAGCTTGAAAAAGATGCGGGTAAATGTATTCCTGTATTTCAAAAGTTAAGAGTAAGTGTACTCATTATGTGTGATTACCACAGAATCTATTTTCAACGCGCTATTTTATTATTATCATGTTTACTTTTCCTACGAGTTGAAAGACGCCTGATCAATTTCACAGACAGCTTGTCGGCAAGTTGAAACATGCTTGATCAATTTCACCGACCGCTTGTCGGCAAGTTGAAAGACGCTTGATCAATTTCACCGGCAGCTTGACTGCAAAATTTACCGAAACCAATTAATGAAAAATGCAAAAACATTCGAGGGAACCAAAACTAGATACCAGGATCTTTAAGTATCTGGCCCATTAATAATAATATTATTTGGAAATTTAACATACATTTTGACAAATCTTTTTATGCTTGTGTTAAATAGTGTAAATGTAATGTATATAATGTATGTTTCGGCTTTGATAATCTAATTTAACTTAAGATTATATATGTCATAACGGCTTATATAAAACTTGTTACCCAAGCCAAAAACTTATTGACTGTAATTTTTGTTATGTTGCTGCTAAATGACATACTAGTATACACATTTCATTTGTCTTTGTTGTTCTATCTGTACCATGTATCAACTATGAATTATGCACACGAGAACGAGCACCGGATAGAGCATCAAATTGTTTTTAGTTATTAATAGTTGTGTGTATTTATATGCTTCTTCGACGTTTTCGATAATTAACTGATCACCTCGGCCGTTTTACTCAGCTACAGCATCAAACTTATGTAGATGCTTTATTTGAACGATTCAAACATTTAAAGGATGTGTTAAAAGATTATTTCCATAGTCAGCTAAATTCTGTGTCATATTGCCGATGTATTAAATATTAAATGAAGCACGAGAATATGTGGCCGCCTTATAATAGTAAGTGACTATTATATATTACACAGTAAACGATTTGCATACCACAATCCATCTGAGATATAAACATAAATTTATATACTTATATTACAAAATGACTTTTTAGCTGTTTGAATTTCGCCATTTTGCCAAATTTTAGAGATTTCCTTCTTAGTTTATATTAGCAAATCTGGACTGATAGTTATATTTGTGTAACGATCAGGGTAGCAAGAAAATAAAATACAACATAAATGAAACATATATCATTATAAAGAAGAAAGATGCATAAATTGTGCTCATAACTGGGAACATATTTTGACTTTATTATTAATAAAGTTATTACATGTTAAATAAATACTTCCTGTATAATTTCATATAGAGCACCTGTTAACACCCTGTCATCGATATCGCATAAAAGTTGATTTTCAAGGAGGACAACTCGTCCGATAAGTCAACTGATAAGCCATGAAATCTGGCAATGTCATGATCAAATACTTATAATATAGATGTATGATCGAAACTACATGAAAAAGGCCAACTATAAGTATCCTAACACAAAACGGAATAGTTAGGGTACTGAAAGTCTTTTTAATGCAAAAACGAACACATTGAGTTTATTCTCAGCATTAAAATCACTATTTGTAAAGTCGGAATAGAACTATTAAAAAGAGTCTTAATTCAATGTATTATCGCTCATTGTCTTAAGAGATGACAATTGGTACTTTACTAAGAGATGAAGTTAATACCTATGTAACAAAACACTTTATACATTTAAAATATAACAATATGAACAGTTAAAACAATTATCGTACTGTCACCAGATATTACAAAATAGAGTATAATACAACAATGACACAACAATAATCTGATAGTTTCAGATGTAAATACAACACAAAAGTGGCTGTCATTCTAGACATGCACCATATCTTTATAGTATATACATACAGTGGGAATTGTACGTATATTTCAAGCCAGGTTGGTACTGCATCTAAACACACGACAGAGCAACTAATCTTAGACAGCGTAAAATCTTAATATCTCTCGTGGCTGTAACAAGCATTAACAGAGTGATACATCGCTCACACGGTGATTTCTGTATGATATCAGTAAATGATATCTACGGGCGTACTACCAAATGTGAGGTTATGCTTAGACACTTGCTACACTCCTGGATATAACTTGCTGAACAGAATTTACCAACAATACACATGAGTTTTTGCATACCAAGGTTTGATTAGACGATCCTTTCGAGACAGGCTATAAAACACACGTAGGTCATCTGTCCTTAACATAGTACGAAATAGAAATGATGTGTCAACATGTAAAAGTCTAGACGTAGTATACTGCTGGTTCTCACTGACATACTTTAACAGCATGTTTTCCATATTGATTTAGACGGAAAAGTGCCTCTATCAGTATGAACAAATAACAGACGATCCAGATTGTATTTTCGCAACATTTTAAACTGTTTGTATCATGAAATTAGCTTTGCTTACTTCTAAAGAAACTCAATTTTATTCACATTTATTTCAAAGTGGAAATAAACCGACTAGTACAAGAAAATGGTCATATTTGCTACCATAATTTCATCAAATATTACTCTATGTTTGTTAATACATATTCAGTACAAAAAAAAATGCTGATACACGAACGTATACTTTGGATTTATAATATAAATAAATTGATATGTTCTAATGATGACTTGATCTGGCTTGATTCTGTGAGCGATTTCGTTTCTTTTTGTTTTGAATATACAGTAAAACCTCGATAATAAGGAAAATGTCAATTTAAACTTTATAAAAATGGAGTGCGAGTGAAATATTATGATCACATATGACTTTATATCGACGTGGTGTTGAAAATATTTCACTCGACTCGAAAACTGATAAGGCCTAAACAAAAAAAGGTTTGTTCCTGGTTACATGCCCAAACAATATGGGTCGGTAGGTAGGTATTTTTTTATTATTATATGTTTTTACATATATCAGCAACACTGTATGGGAATATGTGCGCTGTAATATTACTGAGTTGTGAACAGTACAATAAGCACTAAGATTTGGATGCCGTAAAAACTCAGTAGGTAAAATATTGGGTTTGGGTCGGTCGGGTAACCGGAAACAAACCTTTTTTAGGCCAAACAATGATTCGAAAAACATTGAAAAAATATATCTAGAACATTTTGACAAAAGAATTATGCTGTAAGTTTCCGGTGGTACTGGGGCACAAAACCGGAAATAACATTAAATGCCTCATCCTACTCGCATGAATTAATAATAATAATAATAATACATGTATATATATTACTTACAAAACATAAAATAATATCAAAATTTTAAAATTTCTTAATAAGAAATAAAAAATATTCGTAGTAGTTTATCCACTTAACAACAATTAACATTTCAAGTTTAAGTGAAGTGACTTTCGTGGTAGAATGGTTATGTCCTTTCACGCGGTCAGTTGGTATCCCGCCGCGATCAGACAATTTTCACATGTGATGTAGCTGTTTTGAAAAATCATATCCTTAGTTTCAAAAAAGGCTGTAAATTGAGTTGCTACAAAAATATACAGTTTAATATACAGTCAAATCTGTGAACAAAGGCCACCCTTGGGAAAGGCAAAATGCGGCTTATATTGACAGGAGGCCTTTATTCGGTCAGTTTGTTTTAAATAAAAAATTGGCCGCGAACACAGGTATCAGCTCGTTGTCATTTCGCTTCAGATACAAGTATGTGCGTAAGTCTTCAGATTTCTGTAATATTTCATTCAATAATATTACAAATTTAACAACATAAATGTTTCTCTTTGTATTGAATACATCTACACAGTAAAACATAAGCATTAAGACCATCATTAATTGTCTATTACACGAGGTGGTCTTAATGTTGAAGTAAAATAGATCTAAGAGAGGTTTTACTGCTGTTAATGTGTGAGAAATTACCATTAATGAGAACAGTGAATGTTACTGTGCAAGGCCGATATCTAAATCGCCTTACCTTAAGTTCAGAAGGTTGATGTTGTATAATAATCCAATTTTATGAATAAAAACACATTATTCCAGCACAATAATGTAGAAATGCACATATTAACTCCAAAGCATAACGAATAGAAACACACAATAAGCACATATTTAACACTAAAACACTACTTTTACTCCAAAACGAATAGAAACGCACTAGATTCCTGAACCGGACTCCCTAACCGGCTCCTAATCCGGATTCTTGAACCGGACTCCTTTACCGTATGTTGTGGAATCGAATCAAGGCAGCAGCTACTAAGAGTGGTGGACCGAACTTTTGTTATTACTTCTATCACAACCGTCTCAAAACAGCTTAGCTCATCTCACCATGTACATGCTGTTACACAAACATTTTTGGAAGAAGTCTTAAACTTGTTATTACATTAACACATTCAAATTGATATGTATATACTGTCTACATGTACATTATAAATATGTTTTCTACAGTTGCATCAACCAAGTCATAATACTCATAAAATATGTATTTGATGATATTATCAAAAACAAAGGTTGCGGCATTCGTCTGTCAGATTTTGTTCCTCTTATTGGAAGGGTCCAAAATAGGAGAATATGGTGCACTTTAAATGGCAAAAATCCACAAATTCTGGTTCTATCTAGTTGGTGAGTTTGTTCTGATCTACGTTGTTTAATTTGTGTATTTTTGAGTTGAAGAACTCCCATCTCACCTAGCATCAATAATAATAATAGATGCACATAGCCAGAGTTAGTCAAATAATGCTTTATTCCAATAAAATTGAAAAAAATACGACAGTTGTGGTCTTGAAGAATATAATCAACTTATCCACGCCTCCAGGCAACGAAGTTAATTCTTCATTAGTGTAAGTCACTTATATTTATTCATCCTGGTGTCCTATGCAAGTCTCAAGGTTCCACAGCTTCCTCAGACACCCGGACTGTTGTCGTTGCAATGGACGATTCCATTCTATAATATGTTACCATGGGAACGATATGTACACACATGAAGAACTGTTGTATCAGCAATGCGATACCAACAACTGAAAAATACGTAAACATATATAACATATCAATATTATTTTTTAGATAATTTATTTATCATTGAAATCCTATGAGAATGACATGATTACTTTTAATACAAAAAAAACTACTAGCCATAATTCACTGATAATTACGAATTATTCAGTGTCTGAAGGCTACTGTTCATCACGAAGTGCCGAACTACTTAATGATTGAGCTATCGACCGCTACAGCGACTAAAAATGTCGCGTACATAATGTAGATTATGTGATTTTCATCATTAGATAAGAGTGAACGGTTATTAAGTCTAAACTCTAAGAATATCAAAGGTATACGAAGGCGTGGGGCCCTTTGCGCACAATACGTACTTGCATATAAAATTCCGCGACCTAAGTTGTAAAACCAAAATATCGTGTGATGAGTTTTCTCTAGACCTAGATCAGTACGTATATACATTTCATTCCTGCCTACCCCTGTGGTTTAGAGTTCAAGTTGGACTAACTAGATATAATGTCATGAAACGCTTTCTATCAATTTCATTGATTGATATTGGCAAGAATGCTTTAAAAATGTCATACATGTCAATTAAGTGCCGTAAAATACTAGTATATCGTGAGTGGTTTCTTGGTGATACTGATGCAGTCAATATGCTTCGACTTGAGCTTGTGTAATTCTGTATAACCAATGAAGTAGTCATTAAATATCCAGTACTTTATGTTGATCCTGAAACTTAGCGATATCTATTATTATTAATAAATGTATATATTTGTTACAAATGTAGAGCGTAATAAGTAACAGAACTCTTAAATTGTTTACTGTCATGTTTGTAAGACAATACAAACAATGGTGGTAGGTTCTCATCCTTTGTTGGATAATATCATGGGGAAACATTAATCAATTTTATATAGATAATACTTAGAACGGAAGAAAACATTCCAAACTAAGAAATATTCTTGATAAATGGGTGATAGACAAACTGGTGTAGATAAACAGCTCAAAATACATGTATTGTCTGTATGTTTTAAAATAAAGCAAAGTCTTATTAATCACGAATAAAATCAACAAGACGGACTTGTAGACGGTGGATTGATATTTTCAATGGTAGGTATATTTTGAAGGTGTATTTGTTGTTCGTGGATTTGACGAGTTCAACATGTAAGTGTAAGGGAGATAATCACTACATTTTATATAAAACTTGTCGATATTCATTCAACGAGCATTTAGAATATCAGCAGAAGCACTATTATCAACTATTATCTAAAATATCCTTGCTATAACAAGTTACACTACATTTAGATTCACAATTATTGGAGAACAAACAAAACCAATCAAAACTAGATGAAAAGTTCTTCATTGTGATATCAATACATGTATATTGTTTTTACTTTTCCGGATGTTTTCACACTGGGTTCTGAATGCGCCGGATTCCGCTGTGAATATCCGGAATTTAAATTGCTCTAAAAGTGACTTATTTTTCCACGTTTGATAAAAAAAGATCGATGCATTATCCTGCTAGATTCATATTCTACTGTCATCATAATTATGATTGTATTCGTACATTTATCGGTGCGATGGACACAAGAAAATTAACGATTTCAATAGGCGCAACTAGGGAAGAAAATAAAGAGGTCGAAATAACGATGTTGTTAATGGGCTTATGGTATATTGTTCAGAATCTCCGGTTTGAACTTCTTCTGGATGAAGAATGTATTCACATTACGGCCCTCGCAACGGACTTGACGGTATTTAGATAAGTTTGTAACGATAGACTAATAGTATTCTCTTGTAGTCCTCATCAAAACAGTTCAAACCAAGAAACCAGTCTGTTGACCAGACATTGCAAAACATGTGCGTGTAGGTGGGTAATGAAGCGTATTTCAAATGATTACAGGATTTATTTTCTATGTCGTTTGTATTTTTTGACAGTCAAAACAATAAATGTGTTTAACCATGACTTCTAAAGTGTAGATGTAAAAGTAGATACTCTATGTTTAGACAGAAGACTCAGAATTCTTCAAGGGCTTAACAACTTAGGATCAACTTAAAATCTCTGTCGAAAGTTACAAAATAGGAAAGGTTTTATGGTTGAGCTGAGAATATATTATCAGAAGAAATACGGACATTCAATAAGTTACAAATTTTATGCTACTTTTACGCAAACATGCAGTAATTATACATTCGATAATTGAACGTTTCCTTGTGCATATGTTTGTTTTGCTTTGTTTCATTGAAACATCCAAATTTGTCGCTCAGAATTCGCATTTTATAGATCTTCAAGTCCAATGATTTTACGAAGGAAGGCAAAGATAAACGTAGTAAAGCCATATCTGTATTGTATATATTTAAACATTAATTGGCTAAAATGCATTAGAATTTTATTAACAATGTACTCTGTTTACGGGCACTACTAATCAATTACCGATTAACGATATACAGACAAGAGTACGCACCAGACGTACAATTACATCCGAAGGACAAAGTATTCATGTTGAGTACTACAGGGTCAACGATTACCACCGTCCACATCATTAATTTTGCGGAAATTAATTTGTATGAACAAAACAAAGAAAGTAGTTTGTTTACTTACGCGCATTTAAAAATTTCTCAAATTTCAACATGTTGCACGTTTTTATCCAGTGATCACAAAATACAATGTACATTGTTTGATGAACAATTGGTGGCCATCAGCTGAATTGTGTCATTCAGATATACCGTAATTCATTTTGTGAAACCGTCCAATCTAATTGTTACTGAAACACAAAGTGTTTGCCCCATTCAGGTACAAATATTATTCACGCATGCTATGTAAACCAAACTTGGACAGGCGCAAGGTGTCTGTGTATTTTATCAATTAAAGGATTACACGGCTCGTGCATGTATTTTGTTCCGCTATAAACCGTGTATCAGATTATAAAACACGTAGAATGATGGTCGTTAAGGTAATACATATCAATTACAAACGCTTATAGATTATGCATACAGCGCAACCTTTCCAAGGCGGTCCTCTTTCAATCAATTAACCTTTAAAGAGCAAACAATCTCTCAACATAGTTTTGCTTCTCCTAAAGAGTGTTGCTTTGGAGAGGTTAAATTGTATATATAGTGTTATTTGAAGAAAAAATGAGTGCTAATTTGTTCAAGGAAACCCATTATAAATTCTTGAAGCACTTAGCTCGTAATTCACTGTAAAGAGGACAACAAAGTAGGTTATGATATTCAGTTTTAACTATATTTTGCGTACATAATTTAAACTTTCTCTGAGACCGTTTTATATTATTGTATCTTCCATTTTCAATCTGTAACTGGTACGATCCTAACCTGAATTTAGATATTTCTGTTTTCATCTTTTCTGTTTAAAAATCGAGTAAAATACAGTCGAGCCTGCGTTTGTGCCACCTGCGAATATAGACCACCCTGTGAATAAAGGCCATTCTTTGAACCCTCGCTGATTATTTAGAACGAACTGACCTCCGAATAAAGGAAATCTATCAATAAAAGCCACGTTTTCTCTTTCTCAAGGATGGCCTTTGTTCACAGGTTTGACTGTAATTCATTTTGGCTTGATTATATAGGGTTTGACGCCATTCCTGTAAGCATAGATCCCTATCTCGCTGTCGTAAAATTTTGGTAAATGGAATGTGTCTGCAGTCTAATACTGTTATTGTTACGAATGTTGCCTAAACAAGTAGTAGTTATTGCTGACACACAACTTTTATTTCTATCATGTATGTTCAAGTTTATTTGTTCGTTGAAAATTCAAAACATCAAAGAATGTTGAGATTTCATAAGTTTAGTTCAGTATATTAACGAACGTTTGATACAAATGATGGAAAGGGGAATTCAATCCAATTCTCCATAGACTGCCGAATTTGAAGTTAGGGTTTAACTCCTGAGATATTTTTACCAAATTAAATATTGGACTTTGTCGACTTCTTGTAAGTTGTAAATGCTCCATGCTTCAGAACCGTAAGTGATGATTAGCACAATGAGGAGATCATACAGCGCAAGTTTACTTTAGACATTTTAGTTCACACGTCTAAAAACAGAAAATGGGTTGTTACTAGCTATTGAAGCTTGGTCAGAAAGCGTTTTAACAGCCTGAGATGTAGTGCTACTGTTAGTGAAATTTATTCCTAAGTAATAAAATCTCCCACAATTTCAATATTTTTAGCATTAATAGACCATTTTAAGTCGGTAACAGTTACACGCTTTCAAAAATACATACTTCCGAGTTGTATGTATTAATCTTTAGTCCCAATTTACACGAATATCAATTAATATAATCTAATTGCTTCTGAAAACTTAACGGGTTGGTGGCAAACAAAGCAATGTGATCCGCAAAATATAACATGTAAACAGAAGTTCGATGTCATATACTCATATACTCAAAATCAAGACATGCACACGTAATATTGAATAAACCAGGAAGGTAAACACGTAAAAGTTATCGAGAAAATCGACTTTTCTCCCCTTCGCTAACCACTGGATGCATTTTGTTGCTGTTTAGTTGCAGACGACACGTCAGTACTAATCTATTTCTAAACAAATGGTTGTGATATCTAAAATGTTCATGCAAACAAAGACGCATTGTTTCATTTAAATATAGTTACAAGCGATACAATAAGTGTAACTGTAACACCTCGATAATCAGACCACCTCCGGGCCCCCAAAATCAGTCGTTATAAAATGGTGGTCTCATTATAATGTCGCATGGAAGTGATTGGAAGCCAGTCTGAAAATAAGTGGTCGTTATAACGAGGCAGTCGCAATATTGATCGGTGATCGGTATTTGAGGTTTTACTGTATGTATATGACAATAATATGAAAACAATAAATTGTTCAACTCACTTATGACAATTCATTATTTCTATAACAATTATTATGTTAATATACCCTGACCATAATACTAGTTGTACACTATTCAATCAATTATATTCTTGACATTCTGTGAGGTGGGTAAATGAAATGACATCTACACTCGTACACATTGTCCTCACAATATTCATTATTCAGACCTCATTCTTAAGTATATTTTATTTACATTTTGTCGCAGATATGTTTATCAATACGACTCCGTCATAGAAAACCATTCAATATGAAAAATAATTCTTCTAAACGTATATGACACAATTTTCGGGATTTGAATACTACCATGGACGATTTAGTTGTGATGCTACTTGGTACTTTTTTATCAATTTACGGCAAAACTCTTAAAATATGGTCATTTAAGGTCTCGTATAAAATGTTCTTTACACTGGGGTCCTTCATGATTGCCTTTGATTTGAGAACAACAAGCATGGGTATTTAATAGTTTTACATCATAATAAATTGCTGGTTTACTGTAACTTGACGGAGTGGCCATGCCTGTTTGAAGACCACCTACATTATGTTTTTTTTCAGGTTCCATTTTTCAGTTCTAATTATTAATAGTGTTAAAGAACAAATTATATGCATCTTTTATTTAGGGGCTAGTTTAAGTGTTGAGTGAACATGTTTCTTCTTCACGTAGATAATTTCTTAATGCAATTTGCACCGTTGTCGGTGATATTTAGGGAGTTATTCACTAGGCAATAGTTGAAGTATGTTGCATCTTTGAAAATGACGTTCAGAAAAAAACATAAGTCATGATCTAAGGTTATAAAACTTGAGATCGGCTTCCAAACTCAAATCCCATATTTTGTCCTTCGATGTTTTAAGCTTAATTATTACTAAACAATGAAAATTTCAATCCTACGTTATTCTGACGGCTAAAATATTTTGAAAATGTATTTAATCATTAAACTGCAATATCATTCAAACCAGAATGCTTCACCTATGAAATTGAGATTTGAGCTCGGAGACTGTTCTCAAGTTTTATAATCTCGGGGCCTGGTGCTAGGTATGCAAAGAACACACATGTGAAGGAAAGTAAGAGTATTCAACAACAACAACAACAACAACAACAAACATTCTACTTGATCTTTTTTCAGGTAAGATATAAAAACAAATATATCCATGGAGTTATACGCTCAACGACACTTACAGTGTATCTGTATAAATATGACATTTATTTAGTCCTAAATTTTATTCGACAAAATTTGGCACACATATTTAATACATTAATGCCGATATGAGCCATAAAACATTATATTGGTATTGGAGTTGTTTGATAACTTCATTCGATACCAATTTACGGTAAGCTTTAGTGTAAGTTAAACTGGATATACAATTATAAATTAGCACCGAACACAATCAATATACAATGGTATCATTACTGATTTCAGATGGCTAGAATAATGACCATTCACAAAAATACTGACCAAATTAGTGAACATGTTCAGGACCACAGGAAGTGTAGGTTATCAACCTAGAAGATTATGAACCTCTGTTATTTATTACCTTTTTATTATTATTCAATAAAATATATATCAGTGCTTAGCCTTGCACAAATTTTGAAGTTTGACACAAAAATGTTTGAAAATTAATACTAGCATACTTATAAGTGTCATAGAGTGTAATTATTATGAACATAAAGTACAATATGATACGCATCGATGAATAATGTCAAACTACACCTATGTGATTTAACAGAGGGAGGGGCAGGCAATCAACTATAGCCGATTCAAGAATATGATACGTTCTGAAAGTAATCCCATTTCAGTCATTGATTGATTTTAATTTCTTATTGAAACCATTTTACATTCCTTACATATTTTATATCACATGTTGTTTTTTTTTATTTTATTTATTTATCTAAAAAATGATGTGGACTCAGCTGCCTAGTTGCGTATAGTATGATACATCTGTTTCGTAGAAACTGAACACTGCACTTTAATTTGGAAGAATAAAACTGAAAATTAATAACCCTAAGATTGTAACTTTAATCAGAGGGAAATACACTCCAAACTGAAGATTTATTTTTTGCAAAATCTAGAAACTCATACATTATATAGTGCTAAAACATGATACACAATAAAATTCAGGATTTGTCAAGGATTTAAATACTATGTTTAAGCATTCAAAAAATATTGGATCGTTATTATGGAGTAAGATTTGTTTGCAAGGCAAATACTTTAACCTATACAAATTGATAAATTCTAAATATGACATTTATTTAATGTATTTTAAAACATCACAACCAGGCAGGCTGTTTAATATACGGAGTACAAAATAATCAATTTTGGACCACATAAAGGGTATGAAGTTACACTTCAGGTTCAATAAATGCACAAATAAATCTAGATTTATCAATTTCTTGAAAAAGAATTATTTAATAGTTTTCGTACAAAGATTAATGTAGTACAAAGTGATCGTATGCAGCGATTATAGATAAACAATCGATGATTAACTTTATATAATAGGCCATTCAAATATTCTACAAAGCTTTCTTTGTACAGTTAATAATTCTCGTTACCAAATTGCCTCCATTGAGGTCATACAGACGAAATGGATACAGGTTTCCTGAGAATTTTTAATTTACGATGTATTTTATTTCTGTTTTTTTTCCGGGACGAGTCGGTTAGATTAAGGTTGTTGAGAAAAGAACATCCTATATTGATATGTTAGGCGTGGCTGCCTTTAGCTTCGCTAGCAAGTTTGGGTCTTGCTAGATAGTATGTCGTGTTTGTTCGTTGGTGCATGGAATCGTTGTCATACGTTAATCAATGTTAAATAATGCGTGATATGATCGTGTATATTTAAAATGAATGTGTCCAGACCACAGGTGGCGTGTAGTTATCTTATATACAAGATTTCATTGAAAAAAAAATCGAAATTTTGGAACTAACTTTGTTCACCAATAGTATATGTATCGCGCAACTTATGTGTAAATTTATTGGAGATGATTTAATTGAATAAAAAAGCGCTACACTATGAATGCATAAGATCATATTAAAAGCTATGTATGGTGCAGTCTATATGTATTTCACGGACAATATTGTGTTGAAATCACTAATACATCGGAACAAAATGAGCAAATTATATGTCGCGACTCACGTTTGCTTATTTTATATACAGTATTTAATTATATACACCTCAAAATGATGTAATTAATGATGTAAGCGTCTAACTGGTCAATATCTATCACGAAAATCAATGACATAAAAGTCCTGGGTCTTGTTTCGAAGAAAAAATCTCAGAAAATATTTGTTCACTTCGTGAACTTGATTTGGTCTATAAATATCATAATAAGTGATTTTATTCCATGGAAATGTTTGAAAAACGCACCGTCACGTTTGTCTGTTTTTTTTTCGTAAATACCTTTCGGTTACAAAAAAACTGTTTCTAATTTTCAAAAGACAGTGCACTTGAAGTTAAATTATGTGATGGGCCTATCATTGTGAAAATTAAGTGCAGTGTTCAAGAAAATCCACCTACTTCATAAGTTAAACATAATATTATTCCATATTGATTATATCCAGCACAGATATTTCATTTCCTAACCACAAAAATATAACACACTTAGCACAAACACTATGCACAATCACTAAAAAAACACTCTCCACTCGAAAATGCTCGGACACGCATAAGTTCACAAAACTTCAACTCAGGTTAGATATAGTTTGTTGGTTTACCCTGAAATACAACAGTAAATTAGTTTACTAAGGGATGGGATGGAGTACAAATTATAAGCAAATGACAATTAAGCATAAAGCACAAATAATTTAGTACTGACATTTAAATACAAATCACAGGTACTTACGTACTGACGATTCAATGTAAGCATAATATAGAGTTAAGAAAGTAAATTAGTGTTTCACATGTATGTAGATCTCAAACAAAAAAAAATAACAAAAACTTAGTGGCAAGTTACTTGTATTGTTTCATTTGTATGTTGATGTTTTAGGTGTATAATGTTTTGTTTTGAATAAGGTGGTAATTGGTACTAACTTCACGACAAAAATTCTAGTAAGAAATTGTATTCATCTTCGACTACATTCATATTACAAAATAAACAATAATATTTCTATAAAGATGAAGTTATTCTAAGTAAACTATGTACATTTCTTGCCGCTATTATGAAATATTTCAAAACCCATCCGGAATATAATTTCAAATATATGATCAATACTTTATCTGTCTATAGATCTCTATGTAATGTCTTGTAATGGTTAAGTGTTCGTTTGTCAACTTAGTATTTAAACTGTATTATTAATTTGTATTAATATGTGTCACTTTGTCTATACTTAGTGTATTTCATACAACCCACAGCCTGGTCACTTATGTAATCGTCTATGTTTCGTTTTTTATATTACCTCATGTCATGTCATGTGATATGCTGAGTGTTAAATAAAACTTGTAAACTTGTAAAACTAAATCTCGTTTGAAAACTAATTAACAGTCATGTAAATAGTACAATAGGACTGCAATGCTCATCCGAAATATCCGAATTACTCAAATCCATCTTGGGATTCGCGGGTACGGATCCAGCTTTTGCAAAAACAAAAAAGGTGTTAAAAACTAGATTTGCTCAACAAATTAAATGTCACATAGCATTTAACTCGTTTTACCACATCAATTCGTTCGCTGTGTATACAGTGCGATTAAAGTAATTTACAGTCATGACATGAATTATGGAATGATACGACAACTTGACTTCAAGATCACAACAAATCCACGACAAGTATTGTGTTGTTTTCATCACTGAAATTTCATTGACTATGTTAGAACTCAATTGGTTATTTGTTCAGCAGAATAACTTTTCTGTCAGAGCGCAATTAACATGTAAAAAAGAAGACACATAAAATTCAAGTTAGTTTTCAATATTATTGTTACCTTGCATCTCCTGTTCATATATTATTTTCAATTTAATTATCAAAATGAATAAGTTACATCGTTATACACATCGAATTACGAGATACATGTTTATTCTTTATTCAGAAATATTAAAGTTCCTTTAATAGAAATTATTTCTGTTGACAAGGTATTTGAACAAAGAAATGTAATATTTTCATAAATAAAATGAAATTGCCTATCCAGTCACTTTTTTATTTATTCGTGGGCTACACAGCTGAAATTTCTACTACAATGTTAAATTCATGTATTAACTGTAGTGTTTGAATTTTACTGAAGGTATAAACATAAATTCAAATCTTTTGTATCTCCTTTTTCACCATTTTGTGCGTGTGATAACATTTGTTATTTTCTTATTTATCATGTTGTTCATAAAAAATGACAAAATGAACTGTTGTAAGCATTTAAACTTTGTCTCACTACTATGTTAATCCGTTTCATGAGTTTTATTCAAACGCATAATCTAATGCATTGTATTGAAATTGAAAATTAAAGGCACTATTTCCAATGCAAAACTGGTGATTTTTAGCCTGTAATTTTGTCTTATAACAAATTCTAACATGGCATTATTTGTTTTTACTGAATTAAAGAAGGAATAAAAATATGAAAAAAAAAAACATCTCTACGACGAGTTCCAGCTGATCATTCTCTACTTTGAGTGAAAATTTGAATTAGGAGCTTAACTGTCTCAAATTAACAGATTCAACTCGAGGTTTGAGCATTATGATGAGTCAACAAAATTTCGTGAAACGCAACTCAAGATTAAATCTTTAAAACTTGACTGAATTTTTGAGAAACTGGCAATTAAGTACAAAGTACAATCCATTACGTACCGACAGTTAAGAACAAAGCACCAGTAATTAAGTACCATGAATTAATATGAAAGTATATAAAAGTAAGTAAATCTATATATGTATAATATAGAATAAGGAAGTAAAAATATACTCACACACACAGAGTCATTCCAACTGCAAAGTTTTAAATGTCTGCAATGACTGCAGTTAGTTTATGAAACCTGAAATATTATATCAAATCAATAAATAATTAAACAAGTAAATGGATACAGGCACTGAACTACCCATAAATTACATGTAAAGTAGAATCAAAATGAAAACTTTACACTTTTTCTGTTTTCATAGTTTTTATTAGCATACTGGTTGTAAGTGGTACTAATGTTTAACATGATGATGTAATTGTTTTCAACATCGTCGGTCTAATTATTCATTCAAGAGGATAAATCAGTTTTCTTGCTTATCACGTGCCCAGCTACAGGTGTTTCATTTAAAGGCTATATACCCACAAGTAATAATTATCTAATCGACACAGATAAAAAACAGACTTGTCAGTGTTATAGATGCAAGACGAGTTTTTCTTCAAGCCGGGACAATCAACATTTATGTATAACAAATAAATAAGATAGATATATGATACTGTTTGTTCAAAAGAGAAAAATACAAAAATGGTTATATGGCCTTTAATTTATGCAATGAATTGTATCGAAAAGTTGTTGTCTCACAAAATTTTCGTCCAATGATTCAATGACTGCGTTAACGAGGCATAGATAAAAACAATCGTACCGGTGAACAATCATACCGGATAACAAGAACTATCTTTAAAAATATGGTCGGCGTGTCGTTATTAAATGATGTGAAATTTCTTTTGTAGTTGCTGGTGTATATACAGTACATACACGTAATTCTGTCGTGAAAGTTGAGGTGTAACTTACGACCCCATTTTACTAGCAATTGTTAGTGACTCTTACGCTTGTATGTGGTTCATGTCATGTTTTGACAATTTATTGTCTTAACCCTAGACTGCAGTACCTACTAAATGCAGCGTTTTAAAACATGATATAAAACATGTAAAAATGCCATGGAAAAAATGCGCATGATTGGGCCGAATTTATAAACTACAGCAACAGACCCAGCCTTGCATAAGGATTTAATCAAACAAAAATAATTGTAGCATAAATATTGATATTACAATCTTATTCGGGTTGGTCAGATTGACTTAACAAGTTTCCCTGGACAATTCATGTAGTCTTGTAACCAGTACATGTCATGCTCTTTTATTACATATACGTTAGCCATCTGCCTAGCAACCCCGTGTGAATAAATTTGTTCATTCATGGAGGACTATTTTGTCACGGAGAGCATGTGCCCCTACTGAGGATCGAACCCACGTTCTCTCGTTAGCAGTCCAACGCGCTACAACTGTCCTAGCCGTCCGGGCTCCTCTGGTTTTTACATTAAACACGAAGAACAATTACTGACAGATAAGCAGTACATTCTGTTATCAAACATAAATAGCGATTATTTTACCAGAGAATAAGCTATGCTGAAAATCCTAAAATGTATAATTCTCCAACTGATACATATAAAAAAATCAGCTCGCCGATTCTCATGTCATGTACTTTCCCTACTGCGCTACGAACTCCTACGAGTTTGTGTTACATTAATCATGAATGAATTTGTGAATCATGCAACGAGTGAACGGGATTTAGAAGCGAATTTTCACTTTTGTCGTAATAATTGATCATAAACTATGAAATGTCTATTTTCTCCACTAATACCGACACACGGTGGACACTCCAACTTGCAAAAATAATTATGTTGAATAAACGATTTGAATCTTAACATTTCAATTGAGGCCGGATGACCAGACTTAATGTAACAGACTGGCGAATGCCATGTGCAAAAAAGGACATCCTAATTTTCCTTGTTCAATGTACCTATATTATTTCTCTTTTTGTATGGAATTCCTTGTGGACGCGAAGCATTGTACGCTTGCACAACCACATTATAGATATGCTATGCATTTTGATTAATTGAACTTGTAATAATCGCAAAACGTTCGTGCATTTCGAAAGACAGTACACAGACGTAATAACTTGGAACCAATAAATATGTTCGATCTTTTTGAGGCAATATAATCTAATCACAATTAATTTTATAAAAGGAAAAAACTCCCTGAAAAAATGTTATTTCGTCAATAGACGTTTTCATTGGTTAAATCACAATGTCAAAGGTCAATATGCATTCAATCTTAAACGGCTACGCCGAAATAAATTGGCCTGTATGCAGTTAGCGTTTTTTTTTTTCAGAAAAACATTTTTATCGAGAATTGTGTGCAACAAAGTGGCCTTCATCATAGATTGTCGTTAACTCAGGGTTATTTGTATACACTGATGAAGCCTATTTGTACTTAACGGCAATAATGGCCGAAATCTCGATAGAAACGACTCGTCAATTATAAAATAAACAACGATAGCAACATGGCAACAGGAATTGGTATTTCTGGATTCGTCTGGTTTAGATTAACAGTCTCCAAATAGTGTCTGTTATTAACATAATAATATGACGGCAATATTTTATCAACATCCGATTAATAATACAATGGGATTTGCTAGCTTACTTATTTGTGAATCAATGCCTGCTGATGTTCTGTGATTACCAACCGTTATCAATACAAAACGGAAATGCATGTATATACTAGTAAATAAAGAGAAACAAAGAAATATCCGTCATCCATTTTGTCATCGATTTAGAAAAATGGATATACTGTGTTTGCGGTAAACATATTAAATTCACACCTTTCAACGAATATGAAACGCCAATACTGCATTTTGTCTGAGACCATTATACACAGATTTTGTAGACCTGTACACCAGTAAAATGTAGATACGACAAATCTATAATACTCTCAGTCAAAACACGTTTTAGTTTTTTTTCTTTCGTACACTCATGATGCTTGATAAAAGAATGAAATCATAAAATATAGATGCAAGCACACTGGTTTTGAGTAGGCAGGCTTTTTTTATACATGATAATTTCTGGAAGTCCCTTTCAAATATCTGGGTGTACATGCAAATACCACGTTTCTACCACATTTCTATCGAATAACAAATGTCTAAAGGGAAATAGATTTCACATAATGGAAATTTTACTATTTATGTGAGCTGTCTCGTGTCATTGTCATATAACTTTGCCAACATCGACACGAATGTTCTTAATAATTATTTTAACCCTTATATCAGGTACATATTATAATACTTACGTAACAAATGAGACAAAACAACATGTGACTTACGGCCCATCAGGTTGGGTGCTCAGTAATATTATAAGGACTTTAATGGTTGTATTACATCCATATACTATATATTCTCTGAATGGGCAATTTAGGTCCTTACTGCGAGAGCTTTGTATCTATGTATTTTGGAAAACTTTAGCCTATCAATCATTTACTGGTAACTAAATGCTGTAAAATAGCTGTGTGCTACATGAACATTTGACTAAGAGTAAGGAGTCTAGAAATCAAAATGGCTGATTTCATCACTAAACAGGCATTTTGTAGTGACACACTGTAAGATGAACTATACAACTACATTCAGTTCATATTTGACGGAGGCTACCTGTCATGCAGTTACTTTAAGACTGTAGCAAAAATCAGAACTTCTTCCTGTATATTTGACTCAAATGGGATTTATCGTTTTCTATTGAGGAATTTACTTGAACTCAGTGCTTTGCAATTATTAAATGCTGGATAACTTTAAGCAGGCTAAATATGCAGCAACAGAAGGAAGAGATTGCATTTACTTAAACCACAGCTCTAACTATTCTTCAAGTCATCACAATTCTATGCATATACTGCTATCATGGATAAATAAGGGCAAATATTAAATTTCAATCATACTTAAAATCACCAATCGTCAAGGCACTTAATTGTTGGACAAATGACCTGAAGTCTGGCACAGACCAATTGTCATAAATCTACCAAAAATGCCATAGAATTGCTAGTTGTGAGTGTGTTTAGTGCATTGTTTTCTTGTGGCACTGTTGATATTTTTTACATACAAGAACTCTTGGATAAAAAACATTGATTAAATTATTAAATCTTAGAATTTAAACTTCAGACTTCAAAGATTTACTTCAGTGATTATACTCTTAAAATATATATTGAATATTGCTCTTGTTTTTCACGTATTTACCCCTGTATTCCAAAGTATGTACCCATGTATTTCGTAGTATGTGCCCATGTACTTCATATTATGTATCCATGCAATTCGAAGTATATATCCGTGTGTTTCAAGTATGCATCCATGTATTTCAAAATATTTGCACTTGCATTTCGTAGTATGTATTCATGTATATCAAAGTATGTATCTGTGTACTTCATAGTATGCTTGCATATATTTCAGAGCATGCAATCTTGTTTTACAAAGTTTGTGCATATAAATATATTTCAAAGTATGCATTCATGTTTTTCGTATCTGTACATTATTTCATCGCTTTTACGTATGCATGTGTTAAGGAGTTTGTATGCATACCATCATACATGGACTGTACTACTCATCAGTTTGCAATACATATAGTTTATTAATTTCAAGTTCAGTAGACCAAAGGGCTCATGGGTTATGTAACAATGTTACATACATGACAATAAATTATGTGACGCATTTCAGTTATGAGTACATAGTGACTGCAAACAATGACAGTGATAAATGGTATACAAGGGATATGGCAATGGATAATAACATATGAAAATTCCTATATTAACTATGTGCACTGGCAGTATTAAACAAATTTATTAGAGTATTTAATTTTACATATTTTCTATGACATTCTAAATGATTTTCAAGCTTGATATATGGTAAGGAGCACTTAAGTAACATTTTCTTTAAATATCTCAGTATGAAAATGATGTACAGCAGTTTTATCAGATTAAGACTAACACTTCTGGTATCAATTATCCAGATCGAGTTTTGAAAATATTTCTTTAACATCATTGCACCAATTTTTGTTACAGTTATTTTAATCCATAATGAAAACTTGTAACAGGTTATACGCAGAAATATGAATATTGAGAACAGAAAATTCTGTAAAACAATTAAACCAACATAGCAATGAAATGTTGAAAGTGTAGATTTAGTCAACAAAGCTGTGTGTTAACTATGATAACGATATCAGGTACTTTACGCTCCAAAAACAAAATGTGGCACACATATACAATCAAATTATTAGGCTCATCAAAATAGATGACATATATTCTAAATGAACAACAATATGGCGATAAATGCGTATGGATTGAAAGTTTCTTCATACTGACATACAGAAGTGCTGCATTTAATTTTGTGCCTAATATTTCGGCATAAACTGTTCAAATATTTCAAATTTCAGCTTGCATACTCGTATACAAAACAATGAAATCTTACATAGCATATCCTAGAATGCATAACAATAAATATATTACATAATATATTAAGCTATGCAATATATAAAATCGAGTTTCTTGTTTATAAAATTTATTTTCAAGGGTAAGAGTTAGAGCAAAATGAAAGCAATCTATATGCAGGATAATAATTGAATTTTAGAAACTTACCAACAGAAAGATGAGCAAAACCATTACAACACAGTGTATTTGATTATCCGACTGAATGTAATCAATACCCGAGAAACATGAGTGTCAAAATATGTACGTTGAACCTAAAAGTGTGGGTCATTATATTGCATGTAAAGTTTGGCTGTTTGATAGATTGATACACAGCTAGATTTATACGTCATTAGCAGGCTGGCTAGCTGGTTTCCGCTAACCCGACCGACAGTTGTCGTTTGTTTCGGCCTCCGACTTTTTCTAGTTTGTATTTTTATATTCCTTTAATTTATATCTCCGAACTAAAAATACATCTGAAGAAACATTCAAGTATTATTATTTTTCAATTATTTTTCAACATATATTTTGACTGTAATTGACGACATGTCAGCTGCGTGCCTTCGTAAATTGCATTCCGTTCTCAACAAACGAAATTCCACAGTTACAACCGAACTTATACAAACGTCACATGCTTCTCGTGATTTTAGTGATAATACAAATTCTCCCAACTTAAACATTCCAAGCTACAGTGTAACCTTACAAATGACGACCACCGTCCAGACCTATCTTTTTATCACTTTGTTAATGTAAATTTATGACTCCAAATATATTACTACCAATAAATGGTGGTTTTCCTGGGTATTTTTGTACATCTATCCTAATTTTAATGTCATTCTTCAATATTCCAATAGCAAAACATCGTATAAAAATCGTCTGCTTACCAAACAACTCGCGGTCAGCGTTTGGTTACTTTTACAAAGTACGCACAAGGCTGCTTTTGTTAACTCCCTTATGTAAGTCAATTACTTCGCATCATGCATGTATGAACTACGCGTATTTCATTGACTGTTTCCATGGAGTGGCATTACTCTATTATCAACAAGATCTTTTCTAATCTCTTATTGATGGGTGCCATAAATAAGATTAAAATACCCAGTAATTAATAATGTCCAAAGATTCGTATTCATTAAATGCATTATCTACGTATATCTCTGGGATGATTTTGCACATTATGTACGAGGGTAATCCAAAAGTTCGTAGACACTAGTTTTTTACTAATGAATACGGCGTTATATAAAGTCAAAATTTTGCACGACATAAATGCATATACTATGTAAAGTTGTCCTTGTTTTTTTTTAGAAAATCTGTCATCCGTAGGTTATTTTATGAGAAAAATGGTACATTACGATATCCGGAGCAGTAGCGATTTGGATGAAGTTCAAAACACATGTTTTCCCAAAATTTGAATTGTGCAATGGTGTAATGACTAAACACTAGCATGAAAGATGTATATGCGTTTCTTTATCTTTTCAGTATATATATGAATGTATTTGCGGCGATTTTCATTTTACTATTTAAAACATGATTGGTATTTATAATGAATCGGCTTATGTTCATGTTCTTTTCGTACCATAGTACGTAACTTATACAAGCATGAGCCTCTGTACCGCGGTACGTAAGCCTAATATATCGCAATTGTTTCGGCGACACACAGAGCCCTTTTTCAAAGGCTTTGAAAGTACCAATTGTGCCACAATTAGCCTACCTTTCGAGGGTAGGTGTCCAAACATACTATGATACATCTGCAAATCGAGGGTAGGTACCTATTTTGAAATAATGCATAAACTAGGTGACGGTAAGTACTCTAGCTACTATGATGTAATACTTATACAAAACTAGGTTGTGAATACCTACTTTGAGCCTAATTACATGAACAAGGCGAGGAGAGGTACCTTACTTTGACATTATATATTACATGTACACAGCGAGAATATGTGCCATATCTTGATATGTACATAACGAATATTTTCTTGAAATACCTTATCTTCATACATTAAATGTAACTCGTTGTATTTCAAAAAGGAATTTTATATGCTTCTAACTATTTTACTCCCGTTTTTTTGCCATTTTTTTTCTATAGAAAGATATCCTCCATAAAACCAGGGATCCTACATTACATTGAAATGTAGTCCCCGATAAAACGAAAATGAAGACAAAAATCGCTAAGATTTGTCACAATAGAGCAAACCGGGGTATTATCGACACCAAGCTATAACCGATACATGCATTGATTGTCAATTCATACTGCTTGGTGGCCTAAGCACCTAAACCTCAGTACAACTCATCTCTGCCAGTCAAAAATCGTCGTTTTGTCCGCAACTTCAAATAATTATAATTTAGTGACCTTTGCCCTGTAATTGTTTGAAAGCAGACGTTTCATTGGCTGAAGCTCAATGGCGTAACGAGGTGGAAATCTATGACGGAATGGACAATTTTGTTAATTTTACGTGAATAGAACATTCGTTGGTTATTCTTTTGCGCCGAATCAGTGTATTTTAGTGATATTTATTGTTAACATGCGTTCTTATTGCTCTACTTGTTGTTTTAATGTGTATTTAGTCCTCGTTAATTCTGGTTGATGTTGTGTTGTAACAAAAAGTCAAAGTGACATTTGAAGGTAAATAGTAAATGAAGGTTGGGAACACAATGTGTGCACTGTAACTTCGCAATTTTGGTGATTTTCAAATCACTAGACAAAATAGATCACTATGATGAGGTGGCATCTTTTGTGTAAGACAAGGGCATGTAGAACAAATATCAATGTTACCATTGAAAGTGAACTGAAATAATGAAAAACATATTGTGGTAAAAGATGTCATAGCATGTTACAAGAAATGACATCTTTCGTCACAATGTTTCCAAAAGATGTTTGCTCCAGATGCGGGGAGAAATGCAGGTTTATGAGGCAAAAGGTTAATATGCTTCAATCACTGAACAAATAAGTCAATTGCCCACCTTTGCATGTACTTATAAGGAGACAGTATACTATAATGGATCATAATTCACTTGAATACAAAGTCTTGGCTGGCTTTGTCTGAAAATATACTTAATGGTTTTAAAAATGCAAGTCTGATATTACATGAGAACTTCAGTTGGTTTAATTTTATTTCATGAAAATACACCAACAAATTACTATTTTATAGTACTCCAATAAATTCATGGACAAATCAATCACTTTTAGTAAACATTCTCATTTTGTACTATTTTTAAATAGTGAGATGTAGAATGTCATATAGGTGTTTTCATGTCAGACACAAAAAATGCAATACATTTTTAAATCTGTATAATATTCATAATCATACTTGAATTATTCAGTTTTACTCTATTTCAGTCATCAAGGTTAAAATTGTTGCAGTATTTTTTCCATGGGCTGATTTGACCAGAATGTTTCTACAAAGAACTGTTGATTTTAAGCTACTGGCTTTCTAAGTAACAAATAACACCACACTTATTCATTCCAACAAAGCTGGACAAGATATACGAAGGTAAGTGGAAATTGAAGAGATGTAAATACCCAATATTATAAATTCATACAATGTACAATTTGTGTGCTGTACTGAGATGGATTTCGTTCTGTTATGAAGTTATGTAGTCTTACATTTCTGTTAAAGATAAATGCATATTATTCATTTGGACATAGTTGTCATGATGAAGTCTACATGAAGTCATTTTCTTAAAAAACATGCTGTATGATTACTTTGTTAAAGGATGACTTCATTTGGAAACATTTATATCACAAAACTGTGGCTATAGTTCTTAAGCCTTTGTTTAATAATGATGCAGCTAGTAGGTTTTTAATGGCACATATCTTTTTCAAATGAATATCTGCTTCATTCTGATTTTCCTTATTCCTTAACTATACAAATATTCATGTAAGCAATTAAATATATATTTTTCAGTCATCAAAGGTGAAGACTTAGCATCCTATGACAGCTACTTGACAAGAAAAAACTGTTAATAAGTCCTACCACTTTTGTTTTGGCAAGTATAACTTTGCTCACTTTTTGTTTCAAGCTTTTCATCATGGACCCTGATCATGATTCAGATGTAACTGCCTTATTTAACTGAAATATTTCTACTCAAATGATGTTATAATTATCATTTTCCAGTAACATAAATTTAGTGTTCATGAATTTGTTAAGTTGAATAATTGTTCTAAATTTTCTTAAATAATTTCATTTAGTACATTTCATTTACACTTAAAATTTATGGCAATTATTACCCATAGTACTGTACTTCATTATGATGATGTGTTTATTCAGACATCATTCATCAACTGTCAAACTGGAAAATGCTGTTTTAGTTTATAATGATGAGACAGTTGTGTGGAAGAAATGGGATTACACTATGTATAATATTTTCATTGATAAATTGTTGATTAAATGTTTATCAATTAGTAGTAAACATTTCAACTCATAGCTAATTTCAATGGCTGTTTCTTGTAAAGTCATTGTCTTGTTATTAATACATTTATATGTTACTCTTCATTTTGGGATAATTTCTTCTTAGGTATTGCTTGCCTTTTGTAAGCCTGCAAGTTACAAGAACATCTATCCCTACACAGAGAATATGATACATTATGTCTAGGTGTAAGGTGTTGATGAATGAAGTAGAATGTGGTCTTTACATTAAGAAATCATGTTTAACAGTATGTGCTTTATGTATGTGTATTGTTTCATTCTACTGTTTTAACAACAATGTCACTACACCTGTTGTTCTTGAATTGTTTTATTTGTAATAGATTTTTCAAGAACTTAGATATTGATTTGTACAAATATGTTTAGAAATTGTAGAAATGATTCCTGCTTGAATAGTGTATATTAAATTCAAGTATCACTGTTTTATTAAGAATCTATGTAATAGAAATATTGTTTCAAAAATGCTTTAACATTTTTGTCCATCTCCCAAGAAATGCAACTTAGGTTGCCTTTAGAATGAATATATCTCTACAATTGAAGACTGCATTGCCTGTATGTTTAGAAGACTTACCGTTCATTGTGAATATAAGAAGAACAGATGCATCCATGTATCTTTAAGCAAAATATGTTTTTGCTAATCTTATTAATTTTTTTTTCTATTTCACAGATCTACACTGTTGTATCAGCTTATTGATTGATATTGTTAAGGACTTAGTAATCATGTAACTGTGATATTTGAACTGAATTAAACTTCTCTTCTGGTGGGAGCTGCAGAGGAAAACATAACACATACTGTCCTAACAGAACAGAATTTAAGAGCTGACTCAGGAGTAACTAGACAATATATTAAAGCCTTCAATAAACAGTATTTCTTGCAACAAATACAATTGTATGCTTGTTGATAGCTGTGGAAGATGTCTGGACTGTTTTATTTCTTGGTATAAATGATAACATACATGTACAAGATAAGTGTTTTTTGATATTGTCCAATGACTATATTCTTATTTTCATACTTAAATCTTCTTTGGATTGTTTACTTTTCTTATATCATTTGCACATGTTCAAAAGATGGTAAAATTGTAATGTTGATTAACTAGAAATTACTAAACTGCCAATAACATCAGTTTTTTCTGTATGTAATTAATTGCTACCAATGTTAGTTGATAAGAAAGTTATTAACTTAGATAATAGTTTGTATATGTATTTTGGGGAGCTAAGGTCAATGTCACTGTAATAAGACTTGCAGAGCAGTTTCCACTAAATTACTGTAGTTGTCAATGAGACAGTAAAATGAAACATGGTATGTATTTATTTTGAGAGGAAGGTTCAGACTGCATTTAACATCTGGTGAACTTTGAAAACCTGGTTTCATGACATTTACCATATTTTTTTTGTGTCTTGCAAAGCAATACATTTTAGCTTGAACAAAATGTCTATTATGTAATTTGAAACAAATGTTTGTTACTTTTTACCTTTTATAGTAAGAAATTGTGCGATAAAGCTGTCCAGCTACCTTATTGAAGGCCATTGGTTCTATCCAGGTGTGAGCCTTGGGTCTTCCTCCACTGCTGAAGCTTAAAAGTCACCAAATGACTCTTGACTGCTGGTGCGACATGAAACATGTGTTTATGTGTCAGTTTCAGATCTAATTGTCAGTACACTAATTTCCATAATTTCTGATCAAGTCATGTTTTGTGAATTTTATTTGTTGCTTGTTATGGAAAATAAATGATGTGTAAGTTATTTGTGTGTATTGTCTTCGGTGTATTATCATATTTGCATGCATGGTAAAAACATAATTGGCAATTTTAAGTGCACATGTCACTGTTTTTCTCTCATATATCCACCCTTATGTGGTATCATTTGATAGGTATTAAACATATCTATAAAAGCATGCTAACATATATATGTAATTAATTCACCTGTCAGAACAGACACTATTTGGTATGCAAACTACATGTATTTGTGTCACCTTTGAACAATTCCGTCACTGGGGTTGTATAAGTATTTACATGTTTGATGCATTATTTTGAGAATACTTGTCGAATGAAGACAATATCAGAAACACGTTGCATTTACAGGGGTCCTTAGAGCTTGGTGTTGAGGTCTGGCATTGTACTTAAGACCCCTTTTAGAGGGATCTCGGCACAGAATTGTTTGAAAACTCGTGAATTTAGAAAAAAATAGTCCAATTTGTGTTTTTGCTCATAAATTTAACTACACAATCAAAAAATAAGTTCCTATCTTGCTTGCTAATGTTAGTAAGGTTGCAAATTGATTTTTTTTACATTTTAAAATAAATGGTGATGTTAAGTAATAGTTATATTACCATTATTAACAAGTTATTTTCTTGGACCATTTTTTAAGCTGAAATATTGTGACAGAAGCTGCATGTTTTACAGGTTTTATTTAAATGCTGCTAGCAGAAGATAATTCATGCACACTAACTTTCTCTTAAATAGTAATACTGCATGTGTACAAGTTGTATATAATATGCATATAAACAAAATTAAGGTACATCGTATAATTAATATAGTAATATTCTACGTAATATCAGCCGTGAACTGTCAAATGGTAGTTCATGAAATTGTGGTTCATGAACTCAGTGTTAATGAACTATTACTAACAGTTCATTAAATGGACAAACTTACTGGATCAAAAACTGATAATTCTTGAACAATTCTTGAAGTTCTTGAACAGTTTAAGGAAAAATCAAGATCTCAAATGTTCAAACCCATTTTCTCTACCATTAACTTAGTTATGCAACTTGTTAGGAAAGCATAGTCAATTGTTGCATGCTCTTTCCTTATGTATCAGCCATGTATGATTTAACTTATGCTAATATAAAACATTAAATACATGTAGATATTTTCAATTTTTTTTGCCAGTATTTTATACATAACGTGTGAATGTGACTTCGTAAATACTGAGGCTGCAGGATCTCACCAGCCAGCAAAAAAAGGAATGTCAAATTATGACACATCACCACAAAAGCTGTACTAGGTAAATATGACTTATAGGCATTGTTGGTTTCCACACAAAAAGATCAACAAACATGGAGTTAGTTCTATCGATGGTGTATTTAGCTCACCTGTCACATAGCGGTCGCATCACCACACAAAAAGATCAACAAACATGTAGTTAGTTCTATCGATGGTGTATTTAGCTCACCTGTCACATAGCGGTCACATGTCCTGTATCCGTAAACTACTGACCTACATTTTTTTAGCTCTTCTTAGGAACAGTTGGAGAGGGGATTTCAAAATGTGAATCTCCAAAAGCAAAGTGATTTAAACACTTGTGTAAATTTAAATATGGTGCAAAATTTATTTAAAATCTAGTCAAGCTTAGGCATTTACATGTATTCATGAATTTTGTTGAGATGTGATGTACCAGTACATTTTATGAGCGAAATTCAGTCGACATCTAGTCAAACTTTGTGGTATGTACTCTTTATGTGCAAAATTTGGTTGAAATCTACATTTTGTCACTGCGCGTGCAAAACCTCATAACTTTGATTTTTTTAAAAAAACAAAAAAAACTTGGTCAGAATTTGTATCTCGATCATATCTAGGTCAAGTTTAAATATGGGTCATGTCAGGTCCAAAACTAGGTCACAGGGTAAATTAGTGCATAAATTTCATGCATTGGACGCAGTGTCCTGTCCCTAATTTAGTCAGTTTTTATCCAATCTTCATCAAACATGGTCAGAAGTTACATATCTCGATGAGATCTAGGTCAAGTTTGAATATGGGTTATGTCGAGTCAAAAACCAGTTCACAGGGTCACTTAGTGCATTTCATACATTGAGCACAGTGCATTTTGTAATTCAGTGTACTACATCAATCTTCATCAAATTTGTTGAAAATTTAGGCAGTGCACATGTTCATCTAATGCTCTAGGGTTTGCAATTTTGATTGAATATTCATCAAAATTTGTGACAAACCATGACATTTTGGGCCATTTGGGGTTCCTGGGTGAAGTTGAGTTATTATCATTTTCTGATAGTACAATATATCAGGAATTCAAATCTGAAGGTTCAGTCACGAAATCACAGTTTTAGAGGAAATAACTCAATTTTAGTCAAATGAAAATGTTAAAGAATAATACACAAAAACTGGGATTTGATTTAATTTATTGCATCATAAAAAAGTTCACTCACAATCAAGTTATCTATTAAACTTTTTAAATAATCAAATATCCATGAAAACAGAACATACATTAAACAATTTGTCAAACGATTCAAAGATACATACATATTTATTGGTTGCCATGGCAACAAATTTTAAAACATCACACAAAAAATAGCATACATAACAAGAACAATTCCATAGGACTAAATCAAACAATAAATGGCGATTTTACTACTAAAAAATCCCCTCAACGCATTCAATACCTAAAAAAATATTATCGCCAAGACAATTTTAGGATTGAAATCAAATGAGTTTTGTACGTTTGATTAACATTGTAATTTGTATATGTATATTGCAAATATAGCCTGTTTACATATTTTTTCCAAGCAATATCTTTTTACTTAATATTGTTAGATATCTGAATTGGAATTTATTAATGCTTCAATAAAAACAAAAATTAGTGGAATAAAATCTCATTAAACAATTATGAGTAAAATGAACATGGTTGCCATGGAAACACATTTGAAAAACACCTTACTACAAAAGAATGCATTTTGAACCATAAAATTGATCCTATTATTGTTCACAGTACAGTATATATTAGTCCTGGTTGTAAGCTTATAATATGCAGATATTTTTGCACTGCACAGTTGCTCATTTATTTCAATAAGATTCAATTATTTGTGTTAACATCAAAGGAGATATTACTTTGCTTATCAGCATACATAAGAATAATACATCAAAATTCAATTTTATGTAACTGATTGTAACATAAGGAACTGACTATCAAGTCAACATGAAATGTTTTCAAGACACATAAATTCAATGCAGATAAGATAAATACAAAACAAGTAGTTGTAATAGTTTTATACACAATTAAGAAATGGTCACTATGGCAACAAATTAGAAACAGTGAAAATGTATTAAAAGCCAGTACCCAAATGCTATTATACAACACATGACCAGTTCAAAGCATGAAATTATTGTATAAGACATTATTCTCAAACTATGTATCATCCAGAAAATTTCAAAAACAAAATCTGATTCTTTTATCCTATTATAAATATAAATAATGTAAATGTAATGTAAACTATAACCTATATAGTTCGACTCAAAATTTATACATTTTTGAAAACTTTAACTGATTACTATTTAAATAATTATAGTGACCTTCATACATATCTATATATATATATATCTAGATATAGTTTATACATACATATATGTAGTTTTAGTATGTTACTGGAATAAAATCAAATAGACAAAATACAAATATGGTTGCCATGGAGACAAATAAATAACACAATTTCCCGCTTATTAATAGAAAATGAGAGTTATAGCCATAAAACAGACCAGATTAAAATCTAACACACAAAAATATCATTCATCTATTCTGAAACACTGGTGTCACACTTAACTTTGTATGCACACTTTGGTTTTGCTTCAGTAGGTTTAGCACATGATGATGTATTCATACATCGAGGAGACACTTCCTCATATAGATACCATTGTCTCTTTAAGTCACGACTTGATATATGAATTTCATCAGGAAACCCACCTATAGTCTTTCCAGATCTTAGGAGATTGATGTGTTCTTCCTCTGACGAAGCATATTCTATTACAAACACTGTCCCAGGAAACATAGAAGACATTCTGAAATAATACAAAATTGACACATCAAATCTTTCATCCCAGAAAAGTAATCCTCCATATAAAACAAAAGTCTCCATATGACAAAGAGTAAGACTGTTGTAGAATGAAACCAGTGTGTGCAGGTCAAGTACTACACAATTTTGACATAAAACTAGAATGTTTACCAGTCTTTGTCGGTGTGGGTGTTCGACAAGGCCAAAAATAAATTTTCCATTATATTTTGGGAAGACAGTTTTACCACCAGCTTCTGCCTAGCTACCCCATTGGAATGAAATAATTCATTGATGTAGAACAATAGTTGTCACATATCCTCTATTTACCAATCTGTAGACTGATGTTATACCTTACTGAGCTAACCTGACTTGCTGTTTACCTTTGTATATAATATATGCACATACCTGAAATGATGGTATTTCTTCAAGCTTGGTAATGATCTGAAGATTGATTTGAGATATGACAACCAGTCATAGAAGACCACAGGATGTCTGGGATCTTCAATAAGCTGTGGGATGTTGTACCCACCCTTGGAAGACCGTCTTACAGTCTCCGCAATTTCCTCCATAGTCTCTGCTGTCGAATGACACCACCTTACCTAAAAACAAGTGTATCAATAATTGCTTTGATCTCCATAAACATGGTCAGTTGTATGTATATATTAATCAATAGAAACAGAGATAATACTCCATATATATATATCCCAGAGGGAACTCATGTGCACCAGTATTGATAATCATTAAATATATCAGTAGCAGAACTTCAAGTATCCAATTTTAGTGGTGAATGCATCAAATTGAGCTAATTATAAAGTTTTTACAACAAGTGAGTATTCAATTATGTGCCATATCACATACCATCAGTCATCAGTACATTTCATTCCCAAGATAGACGAATGGCATTTATATTTATTACCTTCCACAACCCAAAGTGCCAATCAGGACTAAATTTTGTGCGGCCAGCCTCCATCATCCCAAATTCCAAACTTTCGTGCAAGCCCATAGCAACGCGCCACATCCCATAACTTAAGGTCATTACCATGAACATGTATGTTATTATGAAGATATATGTCTCAGTGAAAATGTGCACACTCATTTACATTTAGTATGTAAAGTTTCAAACCCAGTCCATTTCTATAAACTCAATCATTATGGCAGAATTGGTTTTCATTTATTTCGAACATCCATATACATTATATATGTTTAACAAAAGGCGAAAAATGATGAACAAGTTTTGGAATCTCCCTTTTTTGTTACAAATATATATTTTTTAATTTTATCATACACTAGGTAATTTTACAATCTATCACAGTGTACATATAAAGGTAACTGATTATATAAGTACCCTATTACTGCATTATTCTTGTGTTGATCGGTACAGTTGTCCATATGTAGGGCCACATTTTTCTCCCCATATCCTAAGTTAAGAAAATGTGGTGGAGCATGGAAATCACACTGTTTGCTCTTTTACCAACACCATACTGCTCATCAATTAGGTAAAATATCTGTGATCCTACAAACACATAAAAATAAAATACAATTAACAATTTCTCTTTTGATTGAAGAATTGTATAACAGCAGTCATATATCAATGATGTTGTATAGATGTTAAGTGTGTTAATCTCTACCTAAGTTACTTATGAAGATGAGATTTTTATCGTCTGTAGTGTTTCCCTTTTGATTTTTATACACATCATTAAGGTTGCAATTCATCAAAAGGTTAATATGTCAAGTACATGTCATGGCCCTAAAGTAAAAATAATAGCTATAGGTGTGATTACAATTTTAGTGACATAACCAGAAAAAATTAAAGCTAAATTCAATGTCCAACTTGAACTAACTATAAATTGTTCTTACCAGATAATTCACAACAAATACCAAAACGACCACATTTTCGAGGTGTCTTAAAGTATAGTGCCCAAACTTCTTGCACATAATGAGGATAAAAGATCTGTTATGCGTAATCAAAGCTGTAATGTATGACAGCATCACTAGCACATGGAGCCTGACCTGAAAAGATAAAATAAATATTGCAATTTGTGACAAAATGAATAAATATTAACTAATTGCGCATTTACCTTAACATGATTTTTAGAATAAAATAATAAATGAGCAGTTACAAGTTAATATAACATATTATAATTTAACTACTTAATACTTTCAATTATAAGCATATACCCACAGAAACATTTTTGTTCTCAGTACCTATTGATCGTTTCTCTATTGGAAGAGATGAAAATTCATTCTTGGAAAATTCACACTGACGTCTGTAGTGATCTCTCTGACACTTTACAGTTTCAATGTGATTTTGATACAAAGTCATTTTTTTAAATTTTTTCTCCTTCACACAGATTACCACTATTCTGAATGGTATGTACATGTTTCTGATATTTAAGACATAAATCTGTAGAAGGTTTCATTACAATAAGATATGGACAATGCTCCAACCACAGTTTTTTAAACTCAGACAGGCACACACTCCTGTACCCCTTTGCCACAGCAACTTTGTTATATTCTGCATGAAGGTCTGCTTTGTTCAAATCAGATGGTAGGAGGATGTATTTTTCATTCCTAAACCTGGACATCCTACCAGGCAATGGCAGACCATTCTGTTGTCCATACATAACAAGAAATTGTTTGATGACAGAAACATCATTCAATGTTTAGGTGCCCGCCCAGCATTGCCATGGACCCTTGGATTCAAACTATCCACTTCCAATGACTTGGAAATCCGTTTAACAATTTTGTATGACACACCATGTGCAAAAGCAAATGTTTCATGACAAATACGAGTGCCATGAAAATAATAACTATGGCAGTTCTTTGTCCTGGAAGCATGATTCTTGTATTCAGTGTTATAATTGTCATTTTGATGATGATACAATTGGAATTTAATAATATAATCAAGTTCATATTTTGATTTTTCTAAACATGATCTTCTATAATCAACAATTTCATCCCACTCTACATCACAACATTGCAAACTTTCACACTAGCAGCCTTTTGATTTGAAATCAATTTCCTTCAAGTTTTCAATATTGTGGGACTCATTGCATTCATCTGAGGGATTAATTTCAATATCACAACAATCTGACTCATCACTATCTGAGTTCGAATCAATGTTAGGACTGGCAACGTTAGCAAAAAACTGATTGTCAACACATTCAATTTCAAGTTCACTTGCAAAATTAGAATCGAACAGTTCATACAAAAATCACTTCCGGTTTCACATTAGATCATGTGTGATAGAGAATAAACGATTGTACAATAATGACAAAATTCAATAGCACGATAAACATAACAAGTAAACAACATGTAACAGGCCTCAGTTGGTAAATCCCTTGGATTCGACGAGTTATTTATAAAATATCGAATTTTGCCAGCTGATTGTAAAAGCGCTTGATTCAGCTTCCGTTCCGCTTTGATGAACAAGAGTAGTGAAGGGGGAATAATCCGATAATAAACATTATCGTCATCAATCGCAAACGTGTCACTCCATGTCAGTGTCGCTTAAATTCAATATATTCTTTCTATAGTCCATTTTATAGTGTTTTGAACTCATAGGAACACTATACTTGGTCAAGTTTGAAGATGGGTCATCAGGGGTCAAAACTAGGTCACCAGGTTAAATCATATAAAAACCTTGTTAATGCTCTAGCGGTCGCAGTTTTGATTGGATCGTCACCAATCCTTGTCAAAATGCTTGTCTTAATAATATCTTGATTAGTTTTGAATATAGGTCATCTTGAGTCAAAAACTAGGTCACCAGGTCAAATCATAGATAAACCTTGTTAACACAATAGGGTTCACAGTTTTGATTGGATCTTCCCTAAACCTTGTCAAAATGATTGCCTCAATGATCAATGAAAAACCTTGTTAACGCTCTAGGGGTCACAGTTCTGATTGTAGGTTCACCAATCCTAGTCAAAATGCTGTCTTAATGATATCTTGGACAGGTTTGAATATGGGTCATCTGGGGTCAAAAAAATAGGTCACCAGGTCATTTTTGGGAAAACCTTGTTGATCCTCTATAGGTCACAGTTTTGATTGGAGGTACACCAAACCTTGTCAAGATGATTGTCTTATTAATACGGTAAAACCATCATTTACGCTTCGTAATCTATTTGGACACATAAAATTACTTTAATAACAAAGAAATAAAAAATGGGTCTGTGTAGCGGTCGTCATTTGTTGAGTTATACTGTATCGTCAAATGTTTGGGTAGGGAGAATTTGTATTATCACTGAAGTCACGAGAAACATGTGACGTTTGTAAATATTCGGATGTTACTGTGTAATTTCATTGATGGAGAACAGAGAATAGGATTTACGAGTACAAGCAGACGACAGTAGTTTATGTCTAGTTTAGTCAAAGAATATGTTTAAGAAATCATCAAAACAAAATGATAACTGGATATTAAAGCAAATACATACCTGGGTTCCTGTAACCCCCCAAGTATAGTGTCAATGAAACTTTCAAATATATATTTTAAGTTCAAAGATATAAATCATAGAATAGTACTGGTTAGACTACAGTCCAGGAAAACTGGTTAGGTGAACTGGCCGGCGTATATAACTGAAAAACTGTTGTAAAACGGCGTTAAACCCAACGACGTCACATAAAAACAAAACAAACAAATAAATCATATGATATGAAAAATATAGCCTTACAGGTCATAAAATATTTATTGACCATGACAGAAATAAAGTCTAGGGTCAGTAGAAAAAAATGATCAGTCGAGTTAGCAGAAAATCAGGAACTTTCCTATTATCAGGCGACAATATTTCACTGTCTACGTAAATCATTTTAAAAAGAAAAAAAACAACTTTTCGGCAGATTTTTGAAATTGCGCGTGTCATGGATATACATGTATGCGCGTGAGCGTGATACAGGCTGAACATGCGTGTGACACATGCACAATGCGTGTGTGAGTTTGCAGATATGAAGTCTCATTACCAGGAAGAAACTCTCGAATATATCTTGTGAATAGTTTGTGTACATCTGAATAAACATTTTCATTTTAAAACTACATGTATGTTGCGTTCACTTTGTCGTCATTAAATTTATGTGTAAACCAGCGGGCGCAAATCGTATTTGCTCTTGAAAGAAGGATTTTCTTTCAGATATGGTGAATCATAAACTTGTCCTGGTGTGTCTAGCTGTATATGTACAGGTGACTCAAATTCTACACACAATAAAATGATACATAGCATGTTTCTCGTAGGAAAACGAAATATACATGCAATAAACTAGCTTTTCTAATAATCCTCGCATATTGGCTAAATTCGGCCAGATATTCACATACACTGCATTGTAATACCTTCGCTGGTATTTTACTGTAAATAAGTTTATTAAAATTAATTGTTATCTACAAATAGATTTTCTCCAAATCATAAATTTAAGAAGAAATTTTATATGCAAGTTATGCATTGTAATACATTATCCAAGATTTTGTGCTTCAAATTTGCTTGAGCGCGTGACAGTAGTCTTTGTTGTCGAGGGTTTGAATCTAGTTTTGATATGTGTATGAATAGTAAATCAATGCATCAAATCTCAGATCTGAAATTCCAGAAACATCAAATACGAGTCGTGGTTTCTCAGAAAACAACAAACTAGACGTGTGCCTAATAAAATGAAACAAGCACATAACGACATTAAATATCTGTTTGATATGATAATGTATTCACATAATATGTAAAATACATAATACAATACAAAGCGCACAATAAAACTCTATATAAACTTAGCAGATATATATTGTACAACATTTAAATAACTCAGTAGTGTAATAAAAACATTCTAATGGATACTGGTATTCGTGAGTACAAAAGACAGTCCCGACGTTCCATATTCGAGCGTGAATTTTGTGTTTGCTACCAACACACCAAGACCGGTTTTTCAAGATAGATTTATAGAGGCATAGTGTCTTGGTGACAAAATAGATGACGGATATTTAGATGACTGAGATATATTGCACGACATATAAATAACTTAATAGTATAATGAAAACATTCTAATGGACACTGGCATTCATGTCTACAAAATACAGATCCGGCGTTCCATATTACGAGTGTGAATTTTGTCTTCTGTACTAACACAACAGACTTCTAGGTCTTGGTGGCGTGGTGTCTTTGTGATAAAATAGATGACGGATATTTCTTGTATTTTTCTTTACATACACGAGGTTAGTTCCTATTTAGCATTTGATTCACTTGATTTGTATTGATATAGGTTGGTGTCACAGAACGTCAACAGATGTTGTTTTACAAAGCAACAGACAACGTGTTTATAAAAGCATTACTATCATAATATGTTTAATAACGGGTAAGACTATTTTTTAAGCTTTTAATTTAAACGGCACAGACGCAATAGAGCAACAGCCTAATGCTGTGTTTCCTACGTGGTTTATTTTTATAACTTAGGCTGTCCTTAAAAATGTTGTTTTACGGTGTGCGTTTTTTGTCAACCTTGTGAACGAAACGATTCCTTCGTTAAATACTAAATTTTTTGAATGAGACTTCATAAATGTATACAATATGTAATAAAAGCAATTCTTTTGCAAAAAATGTTGATATGAAATTATGAGCATACTAGCCAAATATCTTACCCATTGATGGACATTCTCCATCGATGTGGCTATATCTTATCTGTGTTGAGTTTTAAAGTAGTCATGATATTTGTCACTGTATACCTGGGATGGGACCGAAAATTCGAATGTTCGCTTTTTGACCGAATATTATAGTACGAAAAGCAAATATTCACTCGAAGAAATTGAATTTTAGGACGGAAATTTGGTGAAAAACAAGAAAATAGTGATAAAATGCTCAAAATAAAAAGAATCCTGTGTAAAACACGTCACTTAATTAGAACCTAAGTATATTGCAGGCTGAAGTGTCAGTTAACGATTATATATTGTATCGCCTGTGTACGTGTATGTTCACAGTTGTTCCTTACAGCCTGGTTCACATCTGATTTTTTATATTTAACCTTTTGTATCTCATATCACATAAAAAAGGTTAAATGTACAAGAGAAACAATATGCTTCATACAATGTAGTTCTGATATATTCATCATCTTAATTTTTGTCATTTCAGTTTTTGATAACCTGAGCGTAATATGCGCCTGTGCTATGTCAGTATTCAGATATTTATTCATATTGCAAAAATATATATTTTGATCTACATGTTATTGCGTACTTCAAATTAATGTTGGTAATAATAGCGCCGTTACTTTTATGAGGTGCATACAGTTTCACCCTTATTTAAGGGGTTATCTGTCATTAACACTAATTATTGTTTTGAAAATGTTCTAATGTTCTTTTTTATTACCAACACTCATTACTAGAATGTTTGGAATCTTCCACAAATATTGCCATCAATCATGCTTTGATGCACTTTGATGCAAATTGTTGGTTTTGAAAATTGGTTTCTTATTTAACACTATATATCAATAACTGCAGTAGTCTTCTATTTCCGCTGACGCCTTTTGTTTTGTAATACTGTGTATTAGTTAATTGTTATATCTGAACATGAACTAGACTGAACTGTCTGATCTACATGTATATAATCTTGTAATGATGTTACAAAATTTGGTTATTTTTATTTACTTTTTCATTTTACCTCACTTGAGCAGGTGAAAGGAGGAAGATACTGACTTATTACAACATCAATATTAATTTTGATGTTTTTTTTTCAAAGAAATGAAATCATTGAATTTTGCGAAAAAAAAACTTTAATTTTTATTTGAAAGTAACATACCAATTCTTATATCTCTATAAGCTTAACTATTTTTATTTATTTATCAGTGGAATATCACTGGCTTGATAATTATCAAAGGTTGTCAACATGAATTTTACATTGTCAATTATGCAAACTAAAGTTGATATACAATAATACTAATGCACATTAGAACATACCAATTCTTATATCTCTATAAGCTTAACTATTTTTATTTATTTATCAGTGGAATATCACTGGCTTGATAATTATCAAAGGTTGTCAACATGAATTTTACATTGTCAATTATGCAAACTAAAGTTGATATACAATAATACTAATGCACATTCAAAGGGTCCTAAGGGAGCTCAATACTACATAACTACTCATTTGATTTATCTTTAGAAACTGTTTTTCCAAGTAAATACCAAAACAACACTTGAAATTTTTAAGCGTGAATATGAACTCTAAAGGCCTATTTGATGTAAAAATAATATGTGGATGATAAATGTATAAATTGAACTATTTCAGCAATTTGACAGAAAATCAATATATATGTTTTTTCCCGCCTACTTATATCAATTATGAGCAAATAAAATAGAATGCGAGAATGTATATTTTGCTTCTACAACTTTTTTTTGAATATTTCACAATAACTTAATATCTGTATCAAAGGGAAGCAGTAGCCATCCTTTTAATGAACATCAATTATTTTGAGGGTAATTGTTATTTTTTATATATGAAATTTGATGCTTTATATCAATCATTTCTTTTCTTAAATAGATAACATTCAAATTTATTGTCATGTGAAAATTAAAATAAACTGAGATGTCCTGAAAGCTGGAAAATTCAATTATATTAAGTTTTACTTAATCTTAAAGAAAATCGCCCCTTCAATACCTTCAGCGCTTTGATTTTTGTAATGTTGTTGTGTAGTCGATATATTAGACTGCTATTCTAAAGCCAACAAATGAATACATAAGAATGTCGGTTTGAATCGGTGCGAACAGGTTTGAATAACAAATGTTTTATCTGCTTATCTGGTCATAAAATGCTAGGAAAATGAATCCTACTACTTGTTCAAAGCCAATCACTCTTCTTGGCTCAGACACTCCATTATTTTACATGATGAACAGTTTTCAGCTCTTATCTGTTACATAAAACATGTATGTGAAACACCTGCTGCTATGCACGTGCTTCGTAAGAAACATTTTTTTCCGCTGAAATGAAAAATATAAACCCGCGATTGCAAAATCGTTGTCCACGAAAAAATCATGATTTACCTTAGAAGCGCTTTCAACAACATGTATGCGATCCTAAAAAAAACCCATTGAAACAGGTTTCAAGTGTAAATTATTTGTTTTTGGTCAGAGTACTTACCTCCTATTTATAATTAGGCCTTACCAAATCGTTTTTTAAGAGTCCACCCTATGTTCCAAAACATATCTAGCTATCCCGAAAAAAAGCCCTTGAAAATTAGTACTTAAAGATCTGATGTGAAGCGATTTTAGAAATATGTATAAATGCTGGAGGACGGAATATCTGTGATTTTAGCTCACCTGAGCATGTAGTGCTCGGTGAACTATAGTAATCAGTCAGTCTACTCCGCCGTCCGTCGTCCACGCCTGGGGGTTGTTAATGCTCTAGTGGTCACACCTTTGAGCAAATCTTCATCAGACCTGGTCAGAATATTTGTCTTAATCATATCTTGGACAAGTTCGAACATGGGTCATCTGGGATAAAAAATAGGTCACCAGGTCAAATCACTGGAAGACCTTGTTAACCTTCTAGAGGTCGCTGTTTTGATTGGATCTTCCTCAAACTTGGTCAGAATGTTTGTATTAATGATATCATGTACAGGTTTGAACATGGGTCAACTCAGGTAAAAAAAACTAGGTCAAATTACAGGAAAACCCCAAAGTTGCAATCTTTACTCAGGTGAGCGTAAAGGGCTCATCTTGGCCCTCTTGTTTGTCTTTTTGTTTTTGTCTAAATCGTATCTGTTGTTTAACCGCCTGTTACATATGAAGATATAAACAAGAGAGTCATAATGGCCCCTTTTCGCTCACTACAGTACATGTTGCGACTTCTAAAGTTTTCCAAAGGTTTGACCTGGTGACCCAGTTTGTGATCCGAGATGACCCATGTTCTAATTTTTTTTAATATATCATTAAGAGAGACATTCTGGCGAAGTTTCATAAAGATCCAATCAGAAGTGTGACCTCTAGAGTGTTAACAACCCCAAGTGCTGATGCCGGACGACATATGACGTCGTAACGTGAGCTAAAAGGATTGGAGTCTTGTTACAACATTTATGCTTACAAAATTAAATGTATACAAACATAAACAAACAGGTTTTACAACTCATATAACTTATAAGAATATTTGTCAACACTTTTTACTCAAACACGAAGAACTATTTTCTTAAAGGAAAGTAGGTCTGATGACGTCATTCTAAAACTATACTTAGATCTACATTTAACCATTATTCTGCTGTACTGCTTTTGACTTATCAGTAGCATCACTACTGTAATAGTTTTTCATCTGTTATATTGCGTGCTGATTAGATCACTGGTCTCAACTAAATGCTATTATTTATTGATAATTATTGAGGAGATACATGTAAGAATAAAAAAATGTAGACAAAGAAATAAGCAACAATAATGAGGTATAATTTTTATGGTGATACTTTAATGAAAACTAATCTTCATTGAAATATACAATACAACCCAATGTTCATAAAAATATGCATTATTTACACATTAAGCTCAATACTTTTATCCAATATTGACAGTTCTATTCATATTTATAATGTTATTTTGCATCAGTTTTTTGGAAAGAAGTACTATCGAAAAAATGTCTTATTAAAGTTATATCGGGGTTAAATAAGGAGACCCCAGTTCTAGCTTATTGTTTTCTTATTTTCATGAATGATATAATTAACATATCCATGCCAATTTTGACAGAATATTCACTATTAATGAACTAAAGTTGTTCATAGCACTATTTGCGGACGATGCTGTATTATTTGCACATACACCCAAAACTTTGAAACATTTATTGAACGAACTAAAAATTTATTGTTACACGTGGGGACTAAAGATCAACACAGACCAAACCAAAATTATGATTTTCGAAAAGAGCCGCCATGCTCATTTTAATTTTACCTTATGCCAATAAATTATAGAGTTAATAAATCTTTCAAATATTTAAGTTCTCGTATAACAAAATCTCCGCTGAGTGGGGCAAAATATGCCCGAATGCTGTATTAACATGAATATCACCAAAACATACTATGATGCTAAGTTATGCGCCCTCTTGCACAACGAGACACTTTGAGATCTTTAAAGAGCCAATAGCTCAGTACAAAAATAACAATGTGAATTATTTTAAAAAAATATACCAAAAAATGATGTTAACATATACGGTCGAATAACTCAGTAAAAATACAGCACTGAATTTACGCACAAGTAGACGTCAATAGTCTCATCTGTGAGATTTGAAACAATTAGGTCAAACAATGAAGGAGGAGTTGTCCGCAAAAAGAGAACGGACGGACAGACGGATAGCAGCGCCATAACATAATACGACCCTTCGGGCGTAAAAAACGGGTCATGGTATAGAACACATAAGAAAATTACACAAAACTCATCTCATACTTAACACAACTTTTTATGATATTAAACCAAATTGAAATTACAACTAAAGATAAATATCGTCTCTTTGATAGCCTAGTTGGATCTATTCTAAGATTCTTCAGTGTGGGGTAACAATAAATCACTAGCAATACAGCTGATATATTGTAAATTCCTAAGCAAAATGCTTGGTTTAAAAAATAAACCAACTGGATCGATTTTACGGACAGTTTGGTAGATACCCGGTGGAAATACACAGGCATCTAATAACGATTAAAAGCTACGCACATCTCCAAAACACATTAATTATAAATATGTATAATTTTATGGCCTATGATACAAATAATGACAATACATATAATAATATGAATTGGGACTACCAAATTTAAAAGATTTGGAAGTAAATTGAACTGGCTCATTTATGGACAAACCAGAATGAATTAGATATACCGTGTTGTTTAATCAGACAACGTATATTAGATATTTTTAAAAGTCATGGTATACTAGCATTAACAAATCCAGTCGATTATCAACATACTGTATTTTCAAACATCCCTTCTATTGTGTAAAAATTCTTATACTGTATGATAGATAGAATATCAGATAGCTCGAACGATGTTTAGACTGTCTTCACATCAGCTGGCTGTAAAAACTCTCAGATATACTAACATCAATAGGCATTCTCGTTTGCGTACATAATGTAGTATGAATATGGTCGAAAGTGAATACCACTTTTTGTTAGTATGTCCGAAATATAGAGATTTAAGGTTAAGATTTTTTTAAATCCATACTATTGTAGATGGGATACCATTAATAAATTTACAGCGTTATTAACTGGTGAATCATCCGATAAAACACTGGTAAAGTTTACATACTTTGTATTTCAAATACGCACCAACTACAATTGCTAATTCCATGTTAAAATCAATGATATCAAATTAAGAAGTATGATTTGTTGTTTACATATTTTTATCTATAGATCTACGTATCCATCAATAAGCCGCGGCTGTGGTCCAGTGGTTAGTGCCCTGGACTTGTAACCCGGCGATCCGGGTTCGACTCCAGGTCGCAGCAGGTCATACCCTTCTATGAAAATTTGACAAAAATGTCGATTTTCCTCCATATGTGGAGAAGTTGCTGGCTCCTTATGGAAGGGTAAGTTAGTACTGGTTACTATACAGTCCAGGAAAACTGGTTAGGTGAACCAGTTGCCGTATCTGAAAAATTGAACAAAAACGGCGTTAAACCCCAATGACAATATGTCACATATAAACAAAACAAACAAACAATTCCTCTATAAAATTAATATCTTTGTCTTCATTACCAAATGTACATGTATGGCTATAACTATATTGTGACATTTTATGCTAATAAAGTTTATGTTATATCATGTTATGATATTTTATGATATGTTATGTTATGTTATGTTATGTTATGTTATGTAATGTAATGTAATGTAATATAATGTAATGTAATGTAATGTAATGTAATGTTATGTTATGTTATGTTATGTTATGTTATGTTATGTTATGTTACGTTATGTTATGCCATAAAAAGCGAGATCGTAAGAGTAGTGATCTTCCCTATAGACTCAAACCTATCTGTCCACAGACGCTAAACGGAGAAACGATTTGGTATGGCCTTACAAGTGTGCGTGTTCTGTTTTCACCGGTTGTGCGTGTTTATAGCTTTGTTGACATCAGACTCTCAGTATGTGGTCTATGCACTAACTAATCATGATCAGAGTTTGTGGGAAACGGGTTTGACGTATTTGCTAATGGAAAGCAATTCCACTTGTTGATGTTACGGGTGTTTAATTGCATAAAACAAGGTTTCCAAATCATATAAAATATTAACCGTAGATTTGCACTAAACGAAACATATATATCACCGACCGTAAGTCCAAGTGAGAATATTTATATGAAATTTACGCTAATTCCAGCAAAATAAAAAGTTAACTGAATCTGACTGAATCGAATGAAATTGACTAGAGTCGACTGACCAGGACAGCAAGCGCGCATCTTTTGTACCCCCAGTGAAGGTACATGCCCTTTTCATAATTTTTCTGCGCACAAATGTGAGCAGCACACAGACAGTATTGCCAAAAAGGTCTATAGATCAAAATCTTACATAATGAATAAGGAAATTTTACCTGTCTTGCCAAAAAGGTCTATAGATCAAAATCTTACATCATGAATAAGGAAATTTTACCTGTCTGTGAACTTTTCGAGCGTGGTCCGATTTTGTTATACCTTCACTTGACTTGGATAGATATATAATTTATAGTTATTTACACAGGTACAATTGTAATAACAAACATTTACATACAAGTATTTTAGTCTTTGTACCCAGTCACTTGTAGCTGAATTATCTATTGATTTAATAAATTTTCAGGTTTCAAAAATCAGCAACCAACAGCAGTCATGGCAGAAATTTATCAGCCTTGCAGTTTAGACAATTGGATTAGTATGATAAGTATATTTTACTTTCTATTATCCATTATATGCATGCACACTGACCGTTGGTGTATGTATATATGAAATGATTGGAACTTGCTTACGTATATATAAAAGTGTAATTGTTATTAATGATCTATTAATTACGACCTCTCATTAATTACTGACACATACTTATTTGTCTTAATTACTAACACGAGTTCGTAATTGCTTGCGCTTAATACTTAATTACCATTACTTGATTATGTGTATTTAGTATATAATTTTCGGTACTTTGTTATTTGTTATTTGTATGTGACAGTTAGTTGTATCAATTGTAGTTTTACATAATTGACCATATTCAGTCTTGTACTTAATTGCCAACACTTACTTATTTGTGTTTTGTGCTTCACTATCAACGCTTAGTTACGTGTACGTCGTACTTAATTGTCAGTACTTAACTACCAGTGATTTGTCAATAAAATGAACAGAATAGAACTTTATATCATCATTCAGCATATAGATATATATAAATAACATGCTACGTGTATTAACAAAAGTTAAAGTGCAAAAGTCAAAGTATGTATAAACATACAAACACTAATACAAACATAAATAATGAAGAAAATAAGTATGGGCCTATGAAAGAAGTAAATAACACGGAATTTCCGAAGATGGACATAACTGTTATTATAAATTATAACTAAGTATAGGTTTTCTCAGATATAGATATAATTTAAAAAATTAACACAGACGAATTAACTCAGATTTGTTCGTAGATGATATCAGTTGGTGGTACTTAAACACAGAAGGATGTACATAACATAGACGACTGATATATTTACGTCTTAAAACAAAAAAGTAAGGACAAATACATATAGAATGGAATCATTTTCTATATCTAATTGGTTACAACACAAACAGTATCTTTGGTTTCTCAGAATATTGTTTCTACTGTATCTACTTCACTCGCCGTGAGCGCAACATTCATATATATACTGTTTTGTCCTCCAGCTTATACATTTTTAGTTTGGTCGTGCTTTAAAATCCTTATATCCTTTAGCCCTGTCTCAAATCCTATCATCCTTTTCTCCAGTTCACCCAAACAGTTTAGTTTCCCACAGCACTTATTCTGTTTTCTGCAGCACCTATTCTATTACCAATGTTCTGCAATCAATTCAATATGTCACTGTTCGTTCAGACTTACCAAGATCAGCACCATTGTCCGCCATTTTGGTATTTTCCTTATTATCCAAAGCACTATGGTTATTTACATTAGTATTAAAAACACTCGAACAATCGTTCACGGCACTGTTCTCACTGAAAAGCACATAATTAGCCTTGCTAAGTATGTCAATCACAGACGTGTTACATTCATCGTTGTCCTTGAACGATCCTCTCTGCTTTTGGTGCTTAGTATTGTTTGCTGTCTCACTCTCCGTACCATTACTATTCCTATCCTTCCTCTTCTTCTTCTTTCGTCCTGTTCGATCACACAAGCCTGTTACCATGTATCCAAATTATACTGCATGTTTGTATTCCACTCTATAACAGATCACTAGTCATCAGGTATGCGGTAGAACTGTATATCCCAGGTGTCCCAAAATATACACAATTCGATATCGAGTAGACAAAGAAAAAAAGAAGATTGTCCAAATCGCGGTATAAATAATCCAATATCTCTGGAAAACGTTACTTACAACATATTTATCCAAAGTCCATCTGCATATGTTTAGTGTTTTACGATGCTGTTTCATATAGATATTTTAATATTCTTTGTTTACAATAAAATTTTGGCTTTTCTTGACATCTTAAGTGTCACTAATAAATTACTTGTGCTTGGTACGTAATTACCAGTACTTTATTACTTGTGCTTTGTACTTTCTCCCATAGCTAACTAATTTACCATTGAATTCCAGGGCGAACAAGCATATCGCAACATCTAGGCTGAATTGAGGTATTGTGGTCTTATGTGATTCCATATATTTTCGAGTGTAAAGTGATATTTTCAAAAATGTTAATTCCAAATTATTTTTAATATTATACTAGTGTAAAGTGCTAATAGTGTTTGTGCATAGTGTAAAGTGTTTATAGTGTTTGTGCTTAGTGTAAAATGTTTAGTGTTTGTACTGAGTGATTGTGCATAGTGTCAGTGTTTAGTGTGTTATAGTTTGTGGTAAAATATTTGTGTGGGAAATAGTGAATATGGAATATATATTGGATTATTTTAGGATATATTGATGAAGTAGGTGGATTTTCTTGAACACTGCACTTTACTTTCACAATGGTAGGCTCCCCTCACATAATCTAACTTCACATGCACTATTTTTTTAGGATTAGGAAGAATATTTTTGTTAATTTTTTGAAAACTCAGACAGATTATTTTTTCAAATATCTAAGTTATTTTAAATATAGATTTAGGTTTGAACAATAAATTAACACATAAGGTTTAAGTTCCACCGAATTAATTTATCAAGTAGGACGTTTATGAACCAAAATCATACTCTCGAAACAAACAAACATGCGCGATGGAGTTTATTCATGATTTCTGAAAAAGAAAGTCATTTGTGAGGACGACGATTAATCAGTTTAAAAAAAACAACATGAGCGCCAGGGTGTTTTAAAATGGGATCATTATGAAAACATATGATACTGCGATCAACAAAAATGCGTGAAGGGCTGTTTCCAATCATTACAACGGAATAATTTAATAAAAATTTCGTTCTTGTGGCAAAGAAAATTTCTGTAAATTAAAATGTCGGCTAAGGTTAATTTCATCATTTTGAGCTGTATAAAATAAAATTTTGTACATAAATAAGTACAGGTGAGCCGCGACTACATGTATATTACTCATTTTAATCTGATCTATTTATAATTCTGTGTATTTTCAAGCCAATAAATACAGATAAATAAAATAATTAAATATGTAAACAAACCTCATAGCCTACATACCATTCAAATTGATCTTAAATATTCATAAGGCAGCACGCGTTTTTACAAGAAAAGCGTTAAAAATAAATTTATTTATTCATACTTTTCTGTGTTTTCAAGAACATACTGTTCGTGAAATATGTAAACAAACCTCATAGCCTACATACCATTCAAATTGACCTTAAATATTCATAAGGCAGCACGTGTTTTTACAAGAAAAGCGTTAAAAATAAATTTATTTATTCATACTTTTCTGTGTTTTCAAGAACATACTGTTCGTGAAATATGTAAACAAAACCCTTGACCCACATATATCATTCAAATTGACCTAAACTATTTATAATATAGCACGTTTTTTCGAACAAAAGCGTCTAAAAATAAATGACTACACGGGCGGCGCGATTCATATAGGATTGTTGAACCTCATTAATTCCGAAATTCCCATTGTTTTTCATTGAATTCTTGTATATAAGATAAATACAGGCCACACGCGGCTTGTTCAGATTCATTCGAAAAACGCACAGTCAAAAGTCGCATTGTTTACCATTGACTAACATGCATAAATTATGACGTTTGTGTGATAAGTATGTGAAACAAAGAGCACGCGTGTTGTTTACAAGTTAGTCTGATCGAATAAGTTCATTAATTAAGGCATTCAGTCGAACTATTGTCTATGAAATCCGCGACCTTTGTACCCATGATTGTCTTCATAGATTTTGACCATTTTGAAGCTTTATTCAACCGAACCATCATAAATAAATGAATATATAGAGTGGCCACGATATACACTATTCGTCAACAATGTTAGTTCCATCATTTCGAACTGTATAAAATGAATCTTGTATGCAAAATAAGTAAACATTGGCCGCGACATGTACATAGCTCTTTCAGTGTGGTGTGTAAATAATCACACGCGGCTTGTTCAGATTCATTTGAAAAACGCACAGTCAAAAGTCGCATTGTTTACCATTGACTAACATGCATAAATTATGACGTTTGTGTGATAAGTTTGTGAAACAAACTAGTCTGAGTTTACAAATTAGTCTGATCGAATAAGCTCGTTAATTAAGGCATTTAGTCGAACTATTGTCTATGAAATCCGCGACGTTTGTACCCTTGATTGTCCTCATAGATTTTGACCATTTTGAAGCTTTATTCAACCGAAACCTCATAAATAAATGAATATATAGAGTGGCCACGATATACACTATTCGTCAACAATGTTAGTTCCATCATTTCGAACTGTATAAAATGAATCTTGTATGCAAAATAAGTAAACATTGGCCGCGACATGTACATAGCTCTTTCAGTCTGATGTGTAAATAATCTATTGTGTTTTCAACAAAATATAACCCGTGAAAAACGTGCACATGACGTATATAGAATTCAATTTGAACTGAGATATTTATAATGCAATTCCTGTGTTTTACGAAAAAAAAACATTTAAAACTAAATGATTACTCATGTCGCCCATTACGTACGCTATTCTCGAACAAATTTAATTGCTTAATTTCGATTGTTTTTCACTGAGTTCTTGTATACAAGAAAAATACAGGTCACACGCGGCTTGTACACATTCATTAGAAATATGCACACTCACATCGTGCATCGTTAAGCAGTAATTAACGTCTATAAATTAGGATGTTTGAGTGAAAACCATGCCTTACAAACAAATAAGCGAAGACGCTTACGAGTTATTCCCATCACACGCGCTCATTAATTAGGACATTTACTCAATCTATTGTCTCTGAAAAGAGTCAACAAATTTCTGCGACCTTCATAGCGTTGATTCTCGTCATTTCAATCTGATTTATTCATAATTTTGTGTGTTTTCAAGAACATACTGTTCGTGAAATATGTAAACAAAACCCTTGACCCACATATATCATTCAAATTGACCTAAACTATTTATAATATAGCACGTTTTTTCGAACAAAAGCGTCTAAAAATAAATGACTACACGGGCGGCGCGATACATATAGGGTTGTTGTACCTCATTAATTCCGAGATTTTGATTGTTTTTCATTGAATTCTTGTATATAAGAGAGACACAGGCCACACGCGGCTTGTTCAGATTCATTTGAAAAACGCACAGTCAAAAGTCGCATTGTTTACCATTGACTAACATGCATAAATTATGACGTTTGTGTGATAAGTTTGTGAAACAAAGAGCACGCGTGTTCTTTACAAATTAGTCTGATCGAATAAGCTCGTTAATTAAGGCATTTAGTCGAACTATTGTCTATGAAATCCGCGGCGTTTGTACCCTTGATTGTCCTCATAGATTTTGACCATTTTGAAGCTTTATTCAACCGAAACCTCATAAATAAATGAATATATCGAGTGGCCACGATATACACTATTCGTCAACAATGTTAGTTCCATCATTTCGAACTGTATAAAATGAATCTTGTATGCAAAATAAGTAAACATTGGCCGCGACATGTACATAGCTCTTTCAGTGTGGTGTGTAAATAATCTATTGTGTTTTCAACAGACTATAGTCCGTGAAATACATAAACATCACGTGTGTAGCAGTCAATTTGAACTTATATATTTATAGTGCAGTGCCTGTGTTTTAAGAAAAACGTCTACAAATAAATCACTACTCGTGTCACCCATTACGTATGCTATTCTTGAACAACTTCAGTTCCTAAATTTCGATTGATTGTCACTGAATTCTTGTATGTAAGAAAAATACAGGCCACACGTGGCATGTACACATACATTAGAAATATGCATAATTACATCGTGCATCGTTTGGCATTGATTAACGTCTATAAATTTGGATGTTTCGGTGAAAACCATGTTTAACAAACAAATAATGTATGATAACGTTTGTATCACGTTTTTGAGATAAGCGTGTGCTACAATGATATATCATCATTTCAAGTTGATTCACTTATAATTTAACGGTTATAACGTTCATTTCCGTCATTTCAACCTGATTTATTATTAATTTAGTGTGTTTTCAACAAAATATCGTCCGTAAAATATGAAAACTAACCCGCTACCCATATGGTATTTAAATTGACATTACATGTACATATTGAAGCACGTGTTTTTCGAACAAAAGCCTCTAAAAATAAATGACTACACGGGCGGCGCGATACATATAGGGTTGTTGAACCTCATTAATTCCGAAATTTTGATTGTTTTTCATTGTATTCTTGTATACAAGATAAATACAGGCCACACGCGGCTTGTTCAGATTCATTTGAAAAACGCACAGTCAAAAGTCGCATTGTTTACCATTGACTAACATGCATAAATTATGACGTTTGTGTGATAAGTTTGTGAAACAAAGAGCACGCGTGTTCTTTACAAATTAGTCTGATCGAATAAGCTCGTTAATTAAGGCATTTAGTCGAACTATTGTCTATGAAATCCGCGACGTTTGTACCCTTGATTGTCCTCATAGATTTTGACCATTTTGAAGCTTTATTCAACCGAAATCTCATAAATAAATGAATATATAGAGTGGCCACGATATACACTATTCGTCAACAATGTTAGTTCCATCATTTCGAACTGTATAAAATGAATCTTGTATGCAAAATAAGTAAACATTGGCCGCGACATGTACATAGCTCTTTCAGTCTGATGTGTAAATAATCTATTGTGTTTTCAACAAAATATAACCCGTGAAAAACGTGCACATGACGTATATAGAATTCAATTTGAACTAGATATTTATAATGCAATTCCTGTGTTTTACGAAAAAAACATTTAAAACTAAATGATTACACATGTCGCCCATTACGTACGCTATTCTCGAACAAATTTAATTGCTAAATTTCGATTGTTTTTCACTGAGTTCTTGTATACAAGAAAAATACAGGTCACACGCGGCTTGTACACATTCATTAGAAATATGCACACTCACATCGTGCATCGTTAAGCAGTAATTAACGTCTATAAATTAGGATGTTTGAGTGAAAACCATGCCTTACAAACAAATAAGCGAAGACGCTTACGAGTTATTCCCATCACACGCGCTCTTTAATTAGGACATTTACTCAATCTATTGTCTCTGAAAAGAGTCAACAAATTTCTGCGACCTTCATAGCGTTGATTCTCGTCATTTCAATCTGATTTATTCATAATTTTGTGTGTTTTCAAGAACATACTGTTCGTGAAATATGTAAACAAAACCCTTGACCCACATATATCATTCAAATTGACCTAAACTATTTATAATATAGCACGTTTTTTCGAACAAAAGCGTCTAAAAATAAATGACTACACGGGCGGCGCGATACATATAGGGTTGTTGTACCTCATTAATTCCGAGATTTTGATTGTTTTTCATTGAATTCTTGTATATAAGAGAGACACAGGCCACACGCGGCTTGTTGAGATTCATTTGAAAAACGCACAGTCAAAAGTCGCATTGTTTACCATTGACTAACATGCATAAATTATGACGTTTGTGTGATAAGTTTGTGAAACAAAAAGCACGCGTGTTCTTTACAAATTAGTCTGATCGAATAAGCTCGTTAATTAAGGCATTTAGTCGAACTATTGTCTATGAAATCCGCGACGTTTGTACCCTTGATTGTCCTCATAGATTTTGACCATTTTGAAGCTTTATTCAACCGAAACCTCATAAATAAATGAATATATCGAGTGGCCACGATATACACTATTCGTCAACAATGTAAGTTCCATCATTTCGAACTGTATAAAATGAATCTTGTATGCAAAATAAGTAAACATTGACCGCGACATGTATATAGCTCTTTCAGTGTGGTGTGTAAATAATCTATTGTGTTTTCAACAGACTATAGTCCGTGAAATACATAAACATCACGTGTGTAGCAGTCAATTTGAACTTATATATTTATAGTGCAGTGCCTGTGTTTTAAGAAAAACGTCTACAAATAAATCACTACTCGTGTCACCCATTACGTATGCTATTCTTGAACAACTTCAGTTCCTAAATTTCGATTGATTGTCACTGAATTCTTGTATGTAAGAAAAAAACAGGCCACACGTGTCATGTACACATACATTAGAAATATGCATAATCACATCGTGCATCGTTTGGCATTGATTAACGTCTATAAATTTGGATGTTTCAGTGAAAACCATGCCTAACAAACAAATAATGTATGATAACGTTTGTATAACGTTTTTGAGATAAGCGCGTGCTACAATGATATATCATCATTTCAAGTTGATTCACTTATAATTTAACGGTTATAACGTTCATTTCCGTCATTTCAACCTGATTTATTATTAATTTAGTGTGTTTTCAACAAAATATCGTCCGTAAAATATGAAAACTAACCCGCTACCCATATGGTATTTAAATTGACATTACATGTACATATTGAAGCACGTGTTTTTCGAACAAAAGCCTCTAAAAATAAATGACTACACGGGCGGCGCGATACATATAGGGTTGTTGAACCTCATTAATTCCGAAATTTTGATTGTTTTTCATTGTATTCTTGTATACAAGATAAATACAGCCACACGCGGCTTGTTCAGATTCATTTGAAAAACGCACAGTCAAAAGTGGCATTGTTTACCATTGACTAACATGCATAAATTATGACGTTTGTGTGATAAGTTTGTGAAACAAAGAGCACGCGTGTTCTTTACAAATTAGTCTGATCGAATAAGCTCGTTAATTAAGGCATTTAGTCGAACTATTGCTATGAAATCCGCGATGTTTGTACCCTTGATTGTCCTCATAGATTTTGACCATTTTGAAGCTTTATTCAACCGAAATCTCATAAATAAATGAATATATAGAGTGGCCACGATATACACTATTCGTCAACAATGTTAGTTCCATCATTTCGAACTGTATAAAATGAATCTTGTATGCAAAATAAGTAAACATTGGTCGCGACATGTACATAGCTCTTTCAGTCTGATGTGTAAATAATCTATTGTGTTTTCAACAAAATATAACCCGTGAAAAACGTGCACATGACGTATATATAATTCAATTTGAACTAAGATATTTATAATGCAATTCCTGTGTTTTACGAAAAACACATTTAAAACTAAATGATTACACATGTCGCCCATTACGTACGCTATTCTTGAAGAACTTTAATTGCTAAATTTCGATTGTTTTTCACTGAATTCTTGTATGCAAGTAAAATACAGGTCACACGCGGCTTGTACACATTCATTAGAAATATGCACACTCACATCGTGCATCGTTAAGCAGTAATTAACGTCTATAAATTAGGATGTTTGAGTGAAAACCATGCCTTACAAACAAATAAGCGAAGACGCTTACGAGTTATTCCCATCACACGCGCTCTTTAATTAGGACATTTACTCAATCTATTGTCTCTGAAAAGAGTCAACAAATTTCTGCGACCTTCATAGCGTTGATTCTCGTCTTTTCAATCTGATTTATTCATAATTTTGTGTGTTTTCAAGAACATACTGTTCGTGAAATATGTAAACAAAACCCTTGACCCACATATATCATTCAAATTGACCTAAACTATTTATAATATAGCACGTTTTTTCGAACAAAAGCGTCTAAAAATAAATGACTACACGGGCGGCGCGATACATATAGGGTTGTTGTACCTCATTAATTCCGAGATGTTGATTGTTTTTCATTGAATTCTTGTATATAAGAGAGACACAGGCCACACGCGGCTTGTTCAGATTCATTTGAAAAACGCACAGTCAAAAGTCGCATTGTTTACCATTGACTGACATGCATAAATTATGACGTTTGTGTGATAAGTTTGTGAAACAAACTAGTCTGAGTTTACAAATTAGTCTGATCGAATAAGCTCGTTAATTAAGGCATTTAGTCGAACTATTGTCTATGAAATCCGCGACGTTTGTACCCTTGATTGTCCTCATAGATTTTGACCATTTTGAAGCTTTATTCAACCGAAACCTCATAAATAAATGAATATATAGAGTGGCCACGATATACACTATTCGTCAGCAATGTTAGTTCCATCATTTCGAACTGTATAAAATGAATCTTGTATGCAAAATAAGTAAACATTGGCCGCGACATGTACATAGCTCTTTCAGTGTGGTGTGTAAATAATCTATTGTGTTTTCAACAGACTATAGTCCGTGAAATACATACACATCACGTGTGTAGCAGTCAATTTGAACTTATATATTTATAGTGCAGTGCCTGTGTTTTAAGAAAAACGTCTACAAATAAATCACTACTCGTGCCACCCATTGCGTATGCTATTCTTGAACAACTTCAGTTCCTAAATTTCGATTGATTGTCACTGAATTCTTGTATGTAAGAAAAAAACAGGCCACACGTGTCATGTACACATACATTAGAAATATGCATAATCACATCGTGCATCGTTTGGCATTGATTAACGTCTATAAATTTGGATGTTTCGGTGAAAACCATGTTTAACAAACAAATAATGTATGATAACGTTTGTATAACGTTTTTGAGATAAGCGTGTGCTACAATGATATATCATCAATTTAAGTTGATTCACTTATAATTTAACGGTTATAACGTTCATTTCCGTCATTTCAACCTGATTTATTATTAATTTAGTGTGTTTTCAACAAAATATCGTCCGTAAAATATGAAAACTAACCCGCTACCCATATGGTATTTAAATTGACATTAAATGTACATATTGAAGCACGTGTTTTTCGAACAAAAGCCTCTAAAAATAAATGACTACACGGGCGGCGCGATACATATAGGGTTGTTGAACCTCATTAATTCCGAAATTTTGATTGTTTTTCATTGTATTCTTGTATACAAGATAAATACAGGCCACACGCGGCTTGTTCAGATTCATTTGAAAAACGCACAGTCAAAAGTCGCAT